>JADBJO010002183.1:145000-157500 GCA_016801955.1 Conus betulinus
TCCCCGCTCGCTCGCTCCTCCTCTCTGTCTCCCATTTTGTTGTTTTGTGTGTGTCATTCTGTGTTGTCTGTCTTTGTCTCCCTCCTTCTCCCGTTCTCACTATCTTATCACTCTCATTTCACACGCCTCCCTCCTTCCTCTCATCTCTCTCCGATTTGTTCCATCCCCCATCCTCCTTCCCCCCCCTCCCTCTCCCCCCCCCCTCCTCCTCCTCCCCACCCCCCCTCTCTCCCTCCCCCCCCCCATCTCACCTCCCCCCCCTCCCACTCCCCCTCCCTCTCCACATCACCGCCCCCCCCCACCTCCCCCCCCCCCCCTCCCTTCTCTCCCCTCCCCCCCCAGCCTGTCCCCCCTTTTCCCCCCTCTCCCACCACCCCCACCCTCCCCTCCCCCTCCCCTCTCCCCCTCCCCCCCCCCCCCCACTCCCCTCCTCCCCCCTCCCTCTCCCCCCCCCCTCTCAGCCTCCCCCTCCCCCTCTCCACTAACTCCCCCCCCCCCCCCACAGCCTCCTCCCCTCTGTGTGTCCCACCCCCCCCCCCCACAGCCCCCCTCCCCTCTCCAGCCTCTTCCACCCCCCCCCCACGTTTTTGTCTCCTCACCTCCTCCCATCTTCTCCCTCATTTCCTCGCCATGACAGTTCCTCCCCTTCCCCATCCATCCCCCCCCCGCCGCCTCCTCCCCCCTCCCCCCCCCCCCCCCCCTCCCCCCCCCCCCCCACCCCCCCCACCACTCCTCCTCCCCTCTCCCATCACCCCCACCCCCACCCCCCCACACACCCTCTCCCATCACCCCCACACCGCCCTCCCTCCCCCTCCCCCCCCCCCCCACCTTCCCCCCCCCTCCCATCCCCCCCCCCCCCCCCCCCCCCCCCCGGCGCTCTTCTTATCTTCCTCTGTCCAGAGGTCCAGTCTTTCTCTCCAATTGATGTACTTACCGTGGTTTCACGATTCACACACACACACACACACACACACACACACACACACACACACACAAAAGAAACCCCCAAAACAACCGACATACTTCAGTGTCACAACGCCACTTGCTCCCCCTCCCCCTCCCCCCTCCCCCCTCCCGCCGCCCCCTCTTCCCCTATCCCCTCCCTCCCCGCCCGGACCGCTTTCTTCTCTCACTGAACCCTCCGTCTTCCAAGCCCCCCCCCCCCCCCCCAACCCCCACCCCCCACCCCACCCCCCATGCATGTTCCGGCGCCCCTACCCCCCATCCCACCCCCACCCCCGCACTCCCTCCCCCCCCCCCCCCCCCCCCCCCCCTTCCCATCCGCTCAAACATGATTTCTCCATCATTTTTTCCACAATTCACCCTCGTTGGACGTGTTGTCAACGGGCAGGTGTGGGCATCACTGTGGATAGGACCCGCCTGTCCCCCCTCTCTCTCTCTTCGTCTCTCTCTCCCTCTCTCTCTCTCTCTCTCTCTCTCTCTCTCTCTCTCTCTCTCTCTCTCTCTCTCTCGGTGGCACATGCAGAATGACAAGTGTGCGGAAACATGGCTCGTTTGTGTGGGTTGGGGCTTTTAGAGCATAGCGCCTGTGCCAGTAAATGGATGTTAGCGACGTACCAATCCAGAACGATTGATACAGGCCACACGCCGCTATTAGAATTTTGCACCAAAAGATGCTGTATCATGCGTTTCGATGCCTGCCATCAAGTTGAGCAAGCATTTATTAATGTTAAACTGATAATTGAGCAAAAGAACAGAGGGCCGGAATAGCTCTGTGGTAGAGCGTCGGACTTGTAATCTTGGGGTTGAGGGTTCGAATCTCCGCCGGGCCCGCTTCGGTACAGGGGGGGATTTTTCTCTCGGACTTGACCTCGGTTATGACTCCATTTCCCCATGCAGTCCTTCGAATGAGACTATAAACCGAGGTTCCGTGTGTGAACGCACGCGTAACATCTAGCACACACGTAAAATCCCATCACCAACTTTAGGAAGAGAAGGCCAGTTTGGCCGTTGGCATGGATGACACGTACAACATAGCATGCTTGGCATGGATGACACCTTACACCGAAGCATGCACCTTCCCCGAAGTTGGAGTATGGCTGGGACTTAAAGGCGGGATTACAAAAAAACAACAACAACAAAAAAAACGGTCAAACACACAAAACTCCACTCCCTTTGTTGGGTAGATGGGATTAATCCTTGCCTTTCTACACACTGGGGGTATCCGCAGGAGCATCAGCCTGCGTACGCGAAGAATAATAAAAGAAGAAGATCAAAAGAACACCCCCTCACCAATTTTCCCCCCTTGTTTTGGGGGATCTTCACCGATGAGATCACAAACAATCTTCAAATACTTGACCTTCCCTTTAATTGACACGCATTTCAGGCCTTTGCACTTAACCCGTGACCCTATCTTTGCACTAGCCTCAAGAGCCCCAAATTATCCCATTCCTTGGGAATTGCTTGGAGCCACCTAGCTCGTACCTTGATGGCCACATGAAAGAAAACGAGGAGAATCAACTTTCAGACATAACAAAAACAAAATTCTCAAAACAATCCAATTGTGCCGGCCTATAAATACTCGACCCCTTCAGCAAGGCCTTGGCGCATGAATTTTTGGTGTGCAACCACACACGCAATGTTACTAATGAGCGTGCAGCACACAGGTACGCAGGCAAGTGGCTGTTTTTCATGGACGGGGCTGACAATCGTGAGTGCACGCGTGCAGGTGTACCCGTCTGTAAGACAGTATCCACGGTCTATAATACTAAACGTGTATCTGTTGTAAATTTATCATAAAATGTATATCCACGATTGACTCAAAACTCAATGTTTCATTCTCAAAAGCCACGGCCCCTTAGAATGGGGATATACGTTGTGATCCATGTCGGGAACTGATATTGGTATTCTCTTTACATAGCTTTTTACATTAGTGCATAAAAGCCCTATTCATAGCCGTCTGCCATTCATTTTGAACTGTAGTCAGTGAAAGCTGTGGTCCACTATCGGCGCATCTCTCTGTATATGTCTGCACTGTTGGTATTCCACACTAACGGGGGACAATATTCATTTGGTATTGTATTGGCTTGTTCAGTTTTTAAAGGACCTTTAAGAGAGCAGTTCATCCCACGAAAGTCTAATAATCCTCGCCTTTTCAAATTAACCCTGTTAATGTCGTCGTCATCAAAGGAGCACACTGTAAAACAGCCATTTGTTTATACAAATCATTCCCGTATCTATCTGTCTGTCTGTCTGTCTGTGCATCTGTCTGTCTGTCTATCAACCTATCTGTAACATCACCAATACCTGCCTTTATGTTGTTGTTGTTGTTGTTTTTAATTGGGAAAAAAAATTAAGTAGTGGCCCTAAATTGGGAAACTCTTCCGACACTGAGCCACACCTCTGTTAATATTAGGCGCATCCTTATCATACCCTGTGTGTGTGTGTGTGTGTGTGTGTGTGTGTGTGTGTGTGTGATGACAGATTAAAAAGGCCGAGAGACACGTGTGAAAGCGGCAGTCATGGCAAGACTATGTGAAAAGGCTCTCGCTGTACTGCTAAGTATCTTTCTTATTGCTCTGTGTATAGGATTACGTGTCACTCTGTGTGTGTGTGTGTGTGTGTGTGTGTGTGTGTGTGTGTGTGTGTGTGTGTGGTGTGTGTGTGTGTGTGTGTGTGTGTGTGTGTGTGTGTGTGTGCGTGCGCGCTTGCTTGAAAGGTCTATCGTTATTTCTTATCACACTTCCATGTGGTATGTTCTGGATATCTAGTGTTGTGAACGTAAGCACCCCCCCCCCCCCCCCCCCCGCCGCCCTGCCTCTCCTTCACCCATTACAGATGTTGCTTATAGCCGAGCTGACCACAAAGGGCCACATCAGGGCTGTCGCCCATTACAGAAAGAACCAATCGTCCGTGCTAATCTCTCCATCGCTCTCTCTCCCTTTCTCTCTTTCTCTTTCTCTCTCTCTCTGTCTGTCCTCTCTCTCTCTGTCTCTCTCTGTGTCACACACACACACACACACACACACACACACACACACACACACACACACACACACACCATCATCATCATCATCATCATCATCATCATCACCATCATCATCATCATCATCATCGCCACACATACCTGCCTACATACAAATATAGATACACGCATACGTCGGTGCGTACATACGTAAGTAGATATGATCTAATGTGCGTACATGCCTACATACGTGCAGACATACATACATACATACATACACATACATCCATACGTACATCCATTCACACATTCAAACACATACATGCATCCATGCATGCATGAGCTTATTTTGGTATATCACAAATATTTCAACCGCTAAATCTAATATCTGAAGACAAGATTTCAGACTACTGTTAAAGCACGGCTCACACGCATATCTAGAGTTTTTCCAGTTTGGCACAGTCGTTTCCTGATTTGACAAATGAAAAAAAAATCCATGATTTCTAGAAACCATTCCTTTTTTCCCAGCCGAGTCGACGTGACTAGTTTGTTTGCTTGTTAGTCACAGCATGTCTTCATTGTTGTTTTGACGTCGTACATGTGCGTAGCGTCTGAGGTCATTCTGTGGTGTTCAGAAAGTTGATTTCAATGGAAAACTGTTGGCATCAAAATTCGTTTTTTTCTTCTTTTTTTTTTTTCTTTTTTTTTTTTTAACAATGAAAATGCCCCTTTTGTCCTCTTCTGGAAAAGAGTAATAATTACGTTTTTTCATGTGATGTTATTGTAATCCACACACAAAAAAACTGTTAATTATGACTGTCAAAATAACCATTTTTCATTGTTTTTGATGCTGTTAAAGCGCCTGACTTGTGAGTCAAAAGAAAAATGCAGTTGTCAGCCTTATACTCTTTTTTATGTGACGTTATTGTATGCACAAAAAAACGTTAATTATGACTGTCAGAACAACCGTTTTCGTTGCTTTTGATGCTGTTAAAGCGTCTAACCATGAGTCAAAAGAAAAATACAGTTGTCAATCTTATGACCATAGCAGGCTGTGTGGTGTGAAAACAGTAACGTTAGCAGTTTTGTCTGGCTGTCAGCCATACCCCATCCTTGTGCTCAAGTGCAATATTTCACTGCGCCTACAATCGGTGATAATGAATATCTTGATTTTGATTACTCTTTTCATGGTGGTTATGGAGATGACGCGTATGTCCAGACGAAGAAAAAAAGCAATGTTTGTAAAGTATTAAAATTTTGTCATTTGATCTGAAAAACACAATTATTTTTTTTCTAATTAAAAAAAAGAAACGGAGTTAATCGGCTTTTGTTGCCTGTAATATCCTATAGAATTCACCTGACTATATAAAGTTCATCAGAATCCGTACCCAGGGGAATGATTCAACCCGCTTAAGCTTAAGCTTTTTAAGGACCCAACAAAACGTTGTAATTTCCTGGGTTGTTACTTTCTGCGTCAAGATCGATCCAAAGTGTGTGTGTGTGTGTGTTGTGTGTGTGTGTGTGTGTGTGTGTGTGTGTGTGTGTGTGTGTGTGTGTGTGTGAGTGTGTGTGTGTGTGGGGGGGGGGAGGGGGAGAACGGGAGAGGGGGGGGAGGAGGAGGCGCGCGGGAGCGCGCGCGCGCGCGCGTGTGTGTGTGTGTGTGTGTGTGTGTGTGTGTGTGTGCGTGTCTGTCTATCTGTTACATAGTGGTTCTTGCGCAGCTTTTTTTTAAAAATTTCTTTTCATATCCAACTTGGGTTTGTTTTTGTTTTGTTTTTTTTTTGGGGGGGGGGGGGGGGGGGGGGGCTTTTTTTTGGTGGTCCCTCCCCCACACCTCTACCCAGCTACCCTCTTCCTCCATTACTCTCCTCCTCCTCCTCCTCCTCCTCCTCCTCCTCCCTCCCTCTCCTCCCCCAAGCCTACTAAACACTGCACACAGCAAACTGGTGCTGGGTGGGATTCTGATGGGTACTTTCTTGCCGTTGCTCAACTCTTATTATTGCCACTTCCCTCCCTCCACCCCCCCTTCTTCCCCCACCCCCACCCCCTCTCCCTCAGACCCCACCCCCCCCCCCCCCTCTCCCCCATCATCCCCTCCCTCCCACTCCGCTCCACTCCCACTCCATTCTACTCTCTTCGCTCGCTGTGTCCTCTTTTAGGATGGTGCTTGCTTGCCTCCGCCCAAATCACCAAGATACATTGTTCTATCGACTTCGGCCCTCAAAACGCAGCTGAGGGAGGGGAAAAAAAAAAAAAAAAAAAAAAAAAAAAGGGGGGGCCTCGTTCAGTTGAAGCTGCTATTTTCCCTACAGTTTTCCTGCTCTTTTTTTTTTGTTTTTTTTTTTTACACTCCTACTTTTTTTTTTTTTTCTTTTTTTTTTTACACGTCGCTTACCTGTTTGCTACTTTTTTTTTTTTTTCTCCCCCATACCACTACTCCCTAATGTTTTGGTTATCATTTCCAACATTGTTTACCGTTCCTTTTTTTTTTTTTTTTTTTTTTTTTTTTTTTTTTTTTTTTGAAAGAAATTCATGCGTTTGTTAGTATTGATGTTAACTTTGAGTGTGACGTCTTTTGATGTGAATAAATGACTGGTATTGAGTTTCATGTTTGCAAGTTAATTCTCTCATTTGTTCTTTTTCTTTGTATTTGTTTTGTTTTTTTTTTTTTTTTTTTTTTTCTAGTGTTTCAACCATCTAATTTATAGCTTTTGAGGCGACAGGGCTTTTAAAAAAGCAACATGTTTTGATTTGATTTGACCGTTCTTTTTGTAATTTTTTTTTCTCTTTTCCTACTTTTTTTTTTCCTACCTGTATTACTCCCACCCACTTTCTGACATTTCGTCTTGTTACCAAGGCCTTACCACCTTCATTTCCCGCCTTTTCCTTGGTGGGTTTTTTTTTTTTTATTTTATTCTGACTTATTCCTGTTTTGTTTTGTTTTATTCCACACATATCCTTAGTTTTCCTTATCTTTTTTCCCGATCATTTTCCTTCTCTGTCCCACTCTTTCATTCCTGTGCTTTTCCCACCTTCTCCTACACACCCTGCCATTTCTCCTACCTTTTTTTTTTTTCTCGTGTTAACCTTTTCCCACCTTTTCATTTTCTTTTACTTATTCGTCAGTGCTTCAGTTCACATGGGGTTTACTTTTGTTTGGGATAATCAAGATGTTCAATGTATTTCAAGTTGGATGAAATCCTTTAGGCAAAGAGGTTAGACTGTAGGTGGCACGATCACACACACCGGTGATCGATTTGCTGAATATCGACAACATAAATCTGCGTGCGCGGTTGATCCGTATATTGAAATTGATATGAACAGGTATGTAAAAAGTGCTTTGACTAAGTTTAGATTTGGTCTTTCTGATATTGCGTGCCATCTTTTTAGACATAGACTTGAACATGAACGAGAAGTGTTATGTTGATTGTGTATTAGAGCTAAAGAGGGTGAAATTCTTTTCTTGTTTTGTTGCCCCGTTGTTCGGGATCTTAGAGAGATAACCAATTAAACCTAAATATTTCAATAATCCATTATCTTTTAATTCAGTCTGTTCTTGTCGTCTAGAAACGAAGCCACTCTCTTCAAAAACTTGCGACGTTTTATATCTAGAAGCTTTGAAAAGATTACGAACAGCAACATCTTAGCATCATTACAGTTACAATTTGTTTCATTGTTAATGTGTCTATCGCAAGTAAGTATAAAAAATTGATATAATATTCAGAGTAATTCCGAAGCAATTCTTATCATATTTTTGATTTCTTGACCGTATGTGTTACCCTCTTCAGTAAGGGGCTTTGGTCTATACTGAATAATCATTCGTATTCGCATTTTTTTTTTTTTTACTTACATTTTGCATACTTAGGTACTTTTCCGAATTTTTCCTTCGTTGTTTTTGCTTTTTCCTACTGTTCCTACCTTTTCCTTTTTTTTATTCCAACCTTTTTTTTTTTTTAACATTCTTCTGCCATTTCCTTCTTATTCCAACCTTTTCTACTTTTTTTTTTCCCCACCTTGTTCTTCTTTCTACCTTCTCTTTTTTTCCACCTGTTTCTACTTTCGTCACTTTTTCAGCTTTTTTTTTTTTTTTTTTTTTTTTTAATTCTTGTTCTTTTACCCCTGATCATTACTCGTTCGTCTTATCTGTTCTTTTTTTTCCCCCCCCTTAATTAACCTTTTTTCCTCCACTAACCTTTTTTTTCCTACTTACCTTTTTCCTTCCACTTTCTTTCTTTCTTTCTTCTTTCTGCATACGGAGGCTGATACTCCTGCGGACACTCCCAGTATAGACAGGCAATGGAATTTTGTGTGTATGACCGTTTTTTATCCCGCCATTAAGGTAGCCATACTCCATCTTCGGGGAAGGTGCATGCTATGTGTAACGTGTCATCCATACCAACGGCCAAACTGGCCTTCTCTTCCGAAAACTTGGTGATGGGATTTTACGTGTGTGCAGAGATATGCGTGCGTTCACACGCGGAACCTCGGTTTACAGTCTCATTCGAAGGACTGTATGGGGAATGGAGTCAGAACCAATGTTAACTCCGAGGGGGAAAAACCCCCTGTACCGAAATCGAGCCCGCAACCCCCGCAAGTCCCCGTTCTATCACGAGCTATTCCGGCCCCCGTTCCACTATTTTGACTGATTTCCGACTTTTCCGGCCCCCTTACCTTTTTCCACTTACATTTTTTTGATCCACTTACCTTTTTCCTTTCCACTTACCTTTTTCCTAATTCCACTTACCTTTTTTTGATTTTCCGACTTTCTTCCTCTCTTTCCTACTTCCACTTACCTTGTTTTCTGCTTGTCTTTTTTTTTTTGTTTTTTTTTGTTTTTTGTTTGTTTGTTTAAACCTTTTTTTAAAACCAATGTCAATCTTACCTTTGCAGCTTGATCCCAACTGTTCCGTTTTTCTTTTTTTGTTTGTTTGTGTTTGTGTGTGTGTGTGTGTGTGTGTGTGTTGTGTGTGTGTGTGTGTGTGTGTGTTAAATTTGTCTTTAAACTTAACCCACCCCCACCCCCGCCTATTTTCTCACTTTTTTTCTTGCTCTTCTGACTGTTTCCTACTTTTCTTCCTCATCTTTTCCCACTTTCGCTTACCCCTTGCCTACCTTTTCTTCATACTGATTCCTAACGAGCTTGTCCGATCCTGTGTTTCTCGTCCATTTATGACCTTTTCAGATTGTTCCTAGTTGTCCCATCATTTCCTGTCCTTTCTTACTTTTGTTTCTAATGTCCTATCTTTTCGTGCGGGTTTTTTTTTTTTTTAACTTCCCCACCACACCACACCGCACACCATACTACAACAGACGGACACAACCGCGCACGATGGCGCGCGCACGCTCGCACGCACAGCGAGAGAGAGAGCGGGAGACGAGAGAGATGAGAGGGAGACCGGAGAGTGAGGAGGACGAGTGAGGGAGAGAGAGGGAGAGTGAGGCGAGCGAGTGAGGCGAGAACATCGAGGCTGAGACACGACAGGACCAGCGGGGGATGGGAGAGACTCAGGGGAGAGGGAGAGAGAGGCAGGAGAGTGGGAGAGCGAGAGAGAGAGGAGAGGAGAGAGAGAGAGAGAGGAGAGAGGAGAGAGAGAGAGGAGAGGAGACGAGAGGAGAGAGAACGGTAATGAAAACCAACATCAGGTGAGAGAAGAGAAGACAGGAGACAGAGGCGACGAGAGAGAGAGACAGAGAGAGAGAGAGAAGATGAGGGAGAGAAGAGAGAGAGGAGAGGAGGGAGAGAGAGAGAGAGGACGGAGAGAGAACCAAAAAAAACAAACAGTAGTGGAAAACCAACATCCAAGAAAGACAGCAGACAGAGAGAGGAGAGAGCCGAGAGGAGAGAGAGACCGAGAGAGGAGAGAAACCGAAAAAAAAAAACAAACAGTAGTGAAACCAACATCCAACTGAAAGAGAGAGAGAGAGAGAGAGAGACGACAACCGGAAAAAACAGCGAGTAGATGAAAAACAACATCCAACTGGGAGAGAGGAGAGAGAGAGAGAGAGAGAGAGAGAGAGAGAGGGGGGGGCGGGGGGGGGGGGGGGGGGGAGAGAAATTACGACCAAAAATGAAGCAGGAATGAAAACCAACATCCAACTGAACGCGCAGGGAAGCCGAGCGGTTGTGACAGGTATCACCGAAGCGGCCGGCCGTTTGATCCCAGTGATATTGATCGGAGCCGGGTATCCTGCTTCCTTTGCTGCCCGCTTGCCTACAGCACTCCGGGTGGCATGACAAGGATTCAGTAATCAAGAGAGAGATAGGGGGGGGGGGGGGGGGGGGGGGGGGGGGGGGGGGGAGGGGGCTGATAGAGAAAGAGAGAGAGGGGTGATGGGGGAAGAGAGACAGAGAGAGACAGGCAGACAGACAGCAACAGACAGACAGACAGACAGAGAGTCAGTGAGACAGACGGACAGACAGCGTCAGAGAGAGACAGACAGAGGGACAGTGACGCAGACAGACAGACGCAGACAGAGAGAAACACACACACACAGACAGAGATTCAGATTCAGATGTTTTTAATCGTATATGGGCCATGCCCATCATGATGGGGAGTAATTGAAACAATCATATGACAATTTTTTTTTCATATACAAATAAAGATAACGTTTTACGACATAGCAACTTGACGCAGCTGAAACGCTTTGTACAAAACTGACAGATTTCTGTTGCTTCTTTCGTGTTTACATGCCAAAAGTAAACTTATTCAGAACAGGTTTGGAAATTTATGAAAATTTTACGGGAATGTATTGTTGTCTTAAGCTACTAAGTGCTGGGCAACATAAAACAAAAATGACTTCATCCTCTTTATTGTTTTTACACAGTGGGCACATTAAATCATTGCTATTATGGGATCGATATTGGTAGCGATGCCGCCCAGCGATTTCTGACGCACCAATTCTGAATCTTGACAATATAATATTCAACTTTCTATCTAAATGTGTAGTAACAGATGGGTTTTCCCATCGGAAACCGTACAAAACGTTTTGTACACGCTAAATCTATCACTATTCTTGATATGGAAATCCCATTCCTGCCACCTACATAAAATTAATCTTTCCTTGAAATCATTTAAGAAAGCATTTATTTCTTCCACACCTTGATTTGACCAAAAAAATCCATAGCCCAACCCAACTTTATCACGTGAATGTAAATCATACAGCATCCTGTAGGCTTTGCGCGATGGTCTTGACTCATTCATTCGAGTTAGTTTTAGCCAGAATCGAATGCATTTGACTACTGAATTGAAAAATATTGGATATCGATTCATTTCCCATATATTAGACCATTTGGTGTTCTCATTTCAACCCCTAAAAGCTTTTTAAGGGCAAACGGATGTCTTTTTTCTGAATGTTGAGCAGCAGTATCTGAACCCCTTAACTCAGCCCCATACTGAACCATTGTTTGAATTTGTGTGTCAATAGCTTTAGATATAAAGTAAGAGAATTGCATTTCAGTTTAGACATTTTCTGTAGAATACACAACAAAGCACTCTTAGCTCTGCTCACCAAATCCTGATATGCAACAGAGAAACTCAGTCTTGTGGAGAAATATAGATTCCTAAATACTTACACGCATTCACAACAGTTAACACAGCCTCATTGTAAGTCAATCTCTTTGTTGCTGCCAAGTAACCACCCTGACTAATACAGCTACATTAGTTTTATTCATGTTTACTTTCAAATGCAGTGCTGATGCTGCCCTATACAAACTATCTAGTTGCGTCTGTAGATCAATTACAGTTTCGGCTATTAACGCGATATATCATCTACCAACAATAGGATAAACAGTTCACAATAATCTTGGGTAAAAATAGCACCATGTCACCCTTTTCTGATCACTACTGAGGCTAACTCATTTATGAACAATGAAAATAACACAGGACTAGTTATTTCACTGACTGTGCTGCTGTTCAAATCACCGGATATCTTTACAAATGCATCTTTATATTCAAGCATGCAATCAAAAATACATTCTTCCAATGACCTAACGCCATTGCCAGTGTCAAAGTATACATAGTAGGGTGAACCTTCTGGTAACACACAGGAACACATATACAAAACATCCTTTGTAGCACTAAAAAACATTTGTCAATCAGGGAACACAATCATGTTGGGATGGTTCACATCGATTTCACGTACAAACGGTATCAGTTCATTTCTTATTAAAGAGATTATGCCACCAGAACGTCTACCTTGCTTAGTAAACTTGATAGCAGGGGTTTTTTTTTTTAAACACAGTGTATCCAGTAAAAACACACAATTGGACATATTCAACAAATGTTTCAACCAAGCATATAAAGTCAGTTTCCAGCGAGAAAGAAAGGAAATCTCGACAATTCAATTTGGAGGGAAGACCATTGATATTCCAATGTAAAAAGGAAACATGTTTTTATACACTTTTGTTATCTGCACATACATCATCATCTCTGTTATGCGTACATATATTAAGAGAGACACTCTGTAATGCTGTCTGTGTAACACACTGTAAAACTCAGTTTTCGTAGTTTTCTCTTCTCTTTAAAGACAGGCTTTCTTCATGCTGGGGTAGATAATCAAAACAGTCAGCATCTGC
>JADBJO010002183.1:180000-185000 GCA_016801955.1 Conus betulinus
AATAAGTGGTTTATTACACACGATTTTCCGGTTCCCACACACGTTCGACTTTCCTGATTTTATTTCTACCATTGAAACCAGGAGGATTCGCCTGTGTAACGTTGCCAATCAATATTCAACATTAAACATTTAACGCTGTACGTTTCTGATGTTTCTCTCCCATACACATAATTCTTCACTGAATATCGAACCAGTCCGTCCACTTTTTTTTTTCATCCTCCAGCTTTTCAGTCTGTAAGTCTTCTGGATTATTCTTAGGTTGTTAACCAGTCAGTCTAATGATTTAAAACATCAAACGAAGGGAAAAGAAGACTCGATCCTGCATCAGTGAGAAAAAGAGAACAATTAAACAAACAAAAGCAGAAGAAAAATTTCTGGTTGCATGAAGGAAATGCATTTTTGAAAAGGGAGAGAATTCTAAGTGAGCGAATATGCAGTAGTAAATAGAAAAAACAAGGAACGTAACTTCTGCTTCCATGGTGAAACAATGTTGGGCCCATCACTTTAAAACTTTTGGTTACTTCTTACCTCCACCAAAGAGATTCTCCTTTAATCCGCGTCTGTTGCCTCGTTTGTTTGTCTAGAGCTACACAGAAACTACTAAGCCGATTTTATAATGAAAATACAAATGATTTTAGAATGCTCATCTTCTGTGTCAACAAAACGAACTATCTTTGAGGATGCTCATAAGACCCCTCCTCTATCACTCTCTCCCTTTCTTATCTCTATTTCTGTTTCCCTTTTCCCTCTGTCTGCCTCTCTTTTTCCTTTTCCCCATCACACACACACACACACACACACACACTAACACATATTCGTCCTTTTACGTATATGTTTTTATACGTCATTGCCTATACGTATTTATGTGTTTTTCATTTGATGTCAATCGTCCTGAAAGACGGTCTACGACGAAAACGTTGATTCTTTGTTCTTTTTTCTACTTTTAATCTTCTGAGCATCCCCAAAGGTGGTTTGTACTGATTTTAACGAAACTTGGTGGAAAGACAGATTATAGCGCAAGGACGAATCCATTTGGTGTGGATCTGTTTCACAGGGGAAATCAGGATTCCGTCACAGATGACGCAGGACTACAGAACTGATTTTGACAAAAAATTAGGGGACATAATGATTTTAACACAAGGAAAACCCTTTGAATTTTGGGTGCACAGTATGAATCTGCAAATAGGGTGGATCGGTGATCCAGTCTGTGTTTGCGGTCTGTGCACTGCCAGGTGCCCTTTGGTTTAAATAACTTTTAATTCAATAAACAAAGAAACAGTCATTATGAAAAATGAACAACAAGCCTTAGGTTTATATTGCGCTCAAATATAACACTGACAGTAGATTGGCGGTTACAATGCATTTATGGTATACTATACATTTCACCACATAGTTAGGATTTTCTTTTCAAAGGAACATCAAAATACAACAGCAGAAGAAAAATAGAATAAAACGAAATGAAAATGGGGAAAATGAAAATGGAAGAGTGCCCATTCATTATCTGTTTTCGTTCTTTTGTGCGATCTTTGTGACAATAGTCAAAAAAAAAAAAAAAAAAGGGGGGGGGGGGGGGAGTACCAGTCTTCATGAAATGTTAATTTGTGTGTGTTTATTTCTTCTGTTGATGCTCTGCGTGTGTGTGTGTGTGTGGGGGGGGGGGGGGGGGGGGGGGGGGGAGCGCGCGCGCGTGTGTGTGTGTGTGTGTGAGCTCAGGATACATGGGCAAGCTTGAACTGCATTTTTGAGTGGAAGTGTCCTTTTTTTCATCTGTGTGTCTCGTGTCTACAAGTGTGATAAATGAATGGTTCCACAAACAGCAATTGCTATGTTTGGGGAACTCAGGCCTGGTTTGTTTCACCATAGAAGCAAAAGTTACTTTCCTTTGTGTGTTGTTCACACACACACACACATGCACACATGCACGCGCATGTAAAAAACGTTAGGTTACATTCAGTCAAGGTTACCGCATTAGGTGCCATTTCTACCGAGCAGAAATTGAGATCTAGATAAATGTGTTACTAAGTAGGCCCTATAAGCTTAAATCCACGATATTGTACGAATACACAGAGAAGGGCGACATATTAATTTTTTACGTCTAGTATTACGTCACGCTGACGACACATTTTCTTTTTTTTTTTTAAACACGTAGGCAATAATAGTCTGTCAAAGGAAACGGTATTGAGATAAAAGTGTCGGATCATGATATACATCTAGCATACCTTCTTCCCCCTGCGAGGTTGAAGGGGGGGGCGGGGGGGGGGGGGGGGGGGGGGCTTTTCGTAAAATGGTAGAGGGTATCGGTGAGACTCGGAGCAAAAGAAAAAAGGAGAAGGGGGAAAAAGGAGAGAGAGAGACAAACAGAAGGGACTGGGACGGTGAAAATCGAGTAAGATAAAAGGGGAACTGAATGGAGAGTGAAGTGAAGTGAGGGTGAAGAGCGGAGTAATACAGTGCTAAGAGGCACTGACGAAATAACTGGTCAACTGATATTCTAAGAAAAAAAAAAAGAGAGAGAACTTGCTGCGTTGTCTGCTTCTGCTAGTTCTGACTGCCACACGGACCTACACGTGCTGTGTTTGTCTTTAGGTTTGACGGACCAGATGGTCAGTATCCTGGAATAGCATATTGACGTACCAGATCATCTGTGTCCACACCTGAAAAAGCATGTTGACGAACAGACAATCGTCATAGACTGGCATGGTGACAGAACAGACAGTCTGTATCCATATCTGGAACAGCATGTTTTTTTGGTTTGTTAGTTTGTTTTTATTTTATTTTATTTATTATTTTTTTAATTGTTCTTTTTTTTCAGTTATACATTTTTTTCTCCAACCAGACCCTTACACACCATGCGTAGTCTGTATGTTCTCTTAAAAATGGACATAGTCTTGATGATTTTAGTGTTCTGATGTTTGATGCAAAATGTCTGGGATTGTTATTGTTCTATTGTGTGGTGTATTGGCACTTTCTCACTGATTATTTGTTGCTTATACAAAGAGAACAATAAAAATGAAGCAAAAAACAAACAAAACAAACAAACAGAACTTATGTGTTTTAGTTATCTTTTCTTTCAGTTTTTCCAAATAGAAAAAAAAAAAGAAAGAAAGAAAGAGAGAGAGAGAGAGAGAGAGAGAGAGAGAGAGAGAGAGAGAGAGAGAGAGACTGACAGTCAAAATGTTACGAATCGTCCCACCAATTGGCTATTCCCCAATCAGGCCAGCCTTGTAGCGAAACGAAATGGTCCACAAGGATGGCATGAAGAAAGTCCAGAGCGTGACAATAGGCATGAGCTGTGATGTTGCGTTAGATGTGCAGGTGGTTAACAAATATGGTACATAGTAGAAAGCTGTATAATGATACAAAAATGAACACAAATTTTGTTGATTTCCCTTTTCTTCGTTGTTGATTTCCTTTTTCTTCGTTCCCTCCCCATCCCGCACATCTCTCCCCCACCCTCCGCCCCCACCCTCCCCCCCCTCTCCCCATACACGCGCGCACGCCCGAACACGCAACCCCCGCAGTTACGGATACCCAAAGCCGTCCTGCAGAAAGGAATGAGAACGGAAGTCGCGGACGACGCCCGGTGAGAGGGAACTAAATCCGGGAGAGGGAAAAGAGGGGGGAAAAGAGGCGAGCCGCGGAGGAGAGGGGTCGGGGCGGGGCGGAGCGGGAGCGGGAGAGGGGCGGCGGCAGTTCACTTGTCCCGCAAGTTATGTTCTCCGCGTATCCATATCTGGAACAGCATGTTGATGGGACCAGACTATCTGTGTCCACACTCTCGAATAACATATTGACAGAACAGACAGTCCACGTCCACATCTGGACTAGCATGCTGCTGATAGGCCAGACGATCGATATCCATGTCCTGGCTGGACGTTCTAATTCAAGTTAAATCTGGATCTTTATCATGCCATTTTCTTAATAACATGTTTAACACACACGCGCGCGCGCGCGCGTGCATATATACACACACACGCACTCACGCACACACACGCGCACGCATATACACGCACGCACGCGCGCGCATGCACGCACACACACACACACACACACACACACACACACACACACACACACACACACACACACGGGCTTGCTCGCTTACAAATCAGTCAGCTGCCAAAAGTGAGTTCATAAAAAGTAAGTGTCAGCTTATATTTGTTAAAAGCTAACACATGCACAACGTATGGCTAGCGCATGTTGTTTCTTCCGATGCTGCATATTACGAGAATTACCATAAGTGTTGTACATTACTGGTGTGTGTAAATGGTGTGTGAAATTAATGTACATTAATTAGTCATATTTCTTGCACGCTAAAAACTTAAAAGTACAGCTTTGTTGTGCTATAGCGTTTTGTAAAATCCTTTTGCATAGGTACACGTCAGGTTCAATTGGATCCTTGGTAAATGTTCTTTTAAAAGTGATTATGAAAAGATCTGATACTGTTACAGCGTTTATTTCTTTGGAGTGTTAAGTTCATGGCGCTTGCTTTTCAAATGCAATTTATTGTATTTTTCTCGGCTCAAATTACCGAGCTACAAGATTTAACAGTTAGTGGTTCAAATTATCCCTCTTCCCCCTGCCATGAACCTCTTAGCGTTCCCTTCTGACAACCTTTTCACTTTTGATCAACGCAGGGGCTGGTGATTGTTTGCTTTCTCCTTTTCCTTTGACCACCTCTTCATTGCCCTTGGCCCCAGTCCTGGTCTGTAGTTTTGTATGTCCCGTCATTGTCCTAATCTGGAGGCTTCCTTGGCCACATGCACTGCCTCCCGAAGTTTCCATTTTCTACAGGTCTTCAGCTTAGGCTAGGCTGATCTCACAACCTGATCTCCGCAGTCCGTAAGCATCGTTGCATCTTTGCACTTCCCACTTTGTACCCCTCGACAATGGATTTGAGGGACAGCTTCATTTTTTTTGCTTGGCGGCAGAACCACGCCATTTCCTTGTGTATTTGATGAGTTTGGCCGCCATCGATTCCACTGTGTTTGGGTGTTTTT
>JADBJO010002183.1:187500-225000 GCA_016801955.1 Conus betulinus
CGTGAATGCCTGATGCAGTTCGCAGTTTTCTGTTAATGTCTGTAAATTAAACCCAAGACATTCATAACATCTTCACTCTCGTGCCCATCAGAAAGAACAGGAAAATAAGGGGCCATGACAATCAAAGAGAATTGCAATCATCGATTCAATGTTGTCGTAGCATGACGGGATAGGCCACGGAGTTCCAGTGACCTGAAAAGATGTTTGAAATATGCGGGGATCTCCACAACCCTGCGTCATGAGCAACAAGGTAGAGGGGCTGTAACCACTCAGTCGTTGATGTTGTCGTTTCCGGGTCTTCATCGGTCTGCCTGTCGAACGCCCGCATTCCTCTGCGCCCTACAGAGCTGTCTTGGCGAGATACATGTCCGCAGTCTGATTTACGGTGTTTGAGTATGTCGAGAAGTTCTTGTCTTCCAACGGTGTGTGTTGAGCTGCTGCTTGACACAAATATTGGTCCTGTGTTCCTTGCCAGTATGAGGTGTGGAGAACCTGTCTGAACGATTCATTTTCAAATGCCTGGAGTTTTTCGCAGAGACTCTGCTGTCAGTGCCCTGCTCTTGCGTCCATAAAGAAAGATGAATAATCACTAGAGTCTTTTTCCCTTGGAGTTTTCCAGAAACCATCCAATCTTTTTCGTGCAAATATGTCCAAGGTGAACCTAATCATGAGTTTTGTTGTGCTGCCATCCTTGCTCGGAGAGGACTCAAGATGCTTCAAGGTTACTTCTTCTAGTGTCTGTCCGTCCAGCATGATGGCTGCTGAATATTGTCTGGGGCTAATGAAAAAAATAATGTTTTTTGTTTGTTTGCTTGCCTTTTTTTTTCTTTGCTTTTCACTGATCTAACTTCCGTTCCGCATGAACTTGATACTTTCTGCAGTCTGAGCACATATTCCTAGTATTTTCTTCGCTGCCTTCCAGTAGGTCGATGTCGTCTGCAAATCGCAAGATGCGAAGAGATCGTCTTCCAATGGATATGGAGATGTTGGAGGAAGCCTTTCCTTCGTTATGTTCCTTCTTGATATGAACAGAAAGGCAGAGTTGGGCCAGCATTGGCGCACTCCAGTGGTTGTTCATAAGTCTCTGCGTTCGTAAATCTGGGTAGTTGCGCCGTTTGCATCTTCGTGGACTGCTATCATGATTTGGACAGGGTTGTTGTCAAACTTACATTTCTTTGCGATCTGTCTCCAACCACACCAGGCATGGTCGAAAGGTCCGGTAGCTGTGGTCAGTTGTGGTCGCACTGTCTGGGCCACGGCACTAGCGGGACAGACAGAAATGAAACAAGAGCCATTTCCTTCAGACCCTAGCACACGACTGACACTTAAACTGTTTGAATACTTCTTATGGCAATGTTTTAGTAAAAACAGAACTGCATATCATTGAGGAAATGAGGCGTTAAGATGTTTAAACATACTTTTGGTAACGTTCTACATCTATCTCAGCCGAATTCCGGCTCGATGAATTAGTGTAAGAACACAATGAAGTTGTGGAACAGATCTCGTTGGTACTGACAACGCTTCTCTGTTTGCTGTTGGAGGTGTAGAGTCTGCTCAGGTGTGTTTTTTTTCCCGGCTCGAATGCTGTCTGTTCATCTGGAAGAATTCCCTTTACCTGTACTTTAAGTCGAGTCTGTTCAGCATGATGCTCAACGCTTCTTTACTGGAGAGGCTTGTTAAAAAGCTAGTCCTGTGCCGAATGTTGACAAAGTCGCCTGTTTCCTTTTTTGAGCTGAGGTTGTGTTATGTCTTTTTTTCCCCACTGTTTTGTTTTCCCGTGTTCTCTGTCTTACAGTTGTCAGAGTTTGCTAACTACTTGCCTTTCATGCTTTCTTCAGTATTTCTGCTGACACATAATCCATTTGTACTGACTTATCTCCACTGAATATGCACAAAGCTCGTTTATCTAGTTTCAGATCGTGTTTGTCCAGTTTGAAGTATTCTGTCTGCCTTCCAGTTACTTGTGCTTCTTCTGCGAGGAGGGAAACTGTTCTTGCCCATAGACGAAGCTTGGCTTGGCTGCTTTGATCTTGTTAGCGTCTTTGATCGCGTATCAACGGCATTTTCTTTTTCCATCCCCGCTTCAGACTGACACGGTCGGTTGAACCCGTTTCACCGTGCCCTCTGCCATTTCCCTCTTGTTGTTCTGACTAATCCGTGCGTGCTGAAGCGCTGCTGTGGGAATCTGCTATTGTTGTGCTCTTTGATTCCTTTCTTATCTCTCATCATTCAGTACACTTACAGAGATATCTGATCAGTTCAGTGTAAGCATCCAAAACCGTCAAAATTGTACTAGGTCCTAGGCCTTTTTGTTGTGGTGTGTGACGTTAACATCACGATGGATTTCGGTGTGTTAACTGCGGACTGCTTTTCACCCGGGGAGAACGCTGTCATAAACTAGCGTTCTCCCCGACAAAGATCGTCCAAAAGTTTAACGCAAAGACAATCATTAGACCGTTAACAGTAACGGTAATTTTCTTGATTTTTACCGGGTGTGTTTTTCATCAGACCACCATTACACTGAGAATTTTTTTTTTTAAATTGAAAAATAAAAAAAGGAAAAGAAAGAAAGAATAAGCCTATAACAATTCAGATCAGCTTTTTGAAAAATTCTTCAAATCCTTCCCCGAAGGAAATAAGTTTTAAGTGAGAAAACATGGGGCTGTTGGCAGTTGGCGCGCGCAATACATATATAGATAGATAGATGAATAGATAGATTCGATCCCAAAACATCTTCCAAACATAACATGGTAACAAGAATGGTGTCTGGTGTCGAATAACAAAATACACACACACACACACACACACACACACACACACACACACACACACACACACCACTGAAAAGAATGATACATTTCACAAACAAAGAATTTCAGTCTAAGCAGTAGTTCTTGTTCGTCGAGGAAAAGAATCATTGATATGTCCGTGCATTTGGTCCTGTGCCATGATAATTAGATAAACATTTTGTTTTCTCTGGTGCAACTGAAAAAAAGGGACATATAAACAGATACTGAAAGCAATCAGCTACTTACGTCATTGCAAAACACTTGAAACAAACTCGTTCGTGTCTAGAGATGTCATTGAAAGGTTGTTTATTTACAAAGAGTAAACTGCTTGTTGTTTCGATTTGCATCAAAATGATAGCACGAACATACGGAAAAACAAGGCGCAGCCTGCTACCGCAAAAAGTACCGTTTATTTAAGGTCCTTTTATTAGGTCTATTTTCCATCTCTAATTTCAGAGAATTTGGGCATTTTCTGAATTGATTTTTATTCTATGTGATTTTACAACTTCACTTTTGTTAATGTGAGTGAAGCAATAGGATGGATGTAAAAAAACAAACAAACAAAAAAAAGAATAATATATATATAGTTGTCAAACGGGGGCAAATTGTTGCAAAGGTACAAACTGTCTTTGAGGATATCGGAAGATTGAACAAGAATCTTCAACGTTTTGGTCATGGAACGTCTTCAGGACTGATGACATAAATGACAAATAAATACGAATACGCAATGACGTATAAAAACATACACGTAAATGGACGAATACGTGTTTAAATGTGTGTGTGTGTGTGTGTGTGTGTGTGTGTGTGTGTGTGTGTGCGTGTGTGTGTGTGTGTGTGCGTGATTGCGTGCGCGTGCCCGTGTGCGTGCGTGATTGTGTGTGTGTGTAAGTATGCGTGTGTGTGTGTGTGTGTGTGTGTGTGTGTGTGTGTGTGTGTGTGCGTGCGTGCGTGCGTGCGTGCGTGTGTGTGTGTGTGTGTGTGTGTGTGTGTGTGTGTGTGTGTGTGTGTGTGTGTGAGAGAGAGAGATGGGGAAAAGGGAAAAGAGAGGCAGACAGAAGAAAAGGTAAACAGAAACAGAGATAGAGAAAAAGAAAAGGAGAGATTAGTAGAGGAGAAGTCTAATGCTTGGAAGGGAGCACTTGAGGGTGTGTATGAGGGAATGAAAAAAAACGGGAGTGAGGATTGTGTGTGGGTATGGGGGGGGGGGAGGTGGATGGAAACTCACAAAAAAAGAACAGGTGCATAAGGATTGTCCACATATGCATGTGCCTGTGAGTATACATACCTGGATGGTGGAGATGGTGTTTGGGGTGTATATATTCTACTCAACATGTCATTTTATGCATATGTTATATACTGCACATACATAGGGTGTCAATGCAAATATGGTGGGATGGGGAAATTGGGGGAGGGGGTGTAGAGAGAAAGGGATGGAGGTGAAGTTGGGGGGAAAGGAAAGCGAGAGCAAAGAGCTGGAATAATTCAAACTAAAAAAGTCAGATGTGGGAGTTGAATCCATCCATTAGGGATTGTGGTGCCAAAGCGAGAGATGATCCTGGACTCCATTAATTTTCTTTCTGGAACTGAAGAGCGGTTTTGCCAAACATCAGCGACGGAGATATGGGTTTGGCTGTGGCAATCAGCGTTGAAATGAATCCTCACTGGTGTTGGATGGAACAGCTGGATGGCTCTGAGGTGCTCCACAAATCGTTTGTTGAGGGTGCAATATGTCTCCCCATCTCAGTACGTACACAAAGTTGGTGGACTGGCATGTGATAATGAGATTGGACATTGAATTTTCCTTTTGGGCCAGTGATGCTGTGGATGTTGGTAATGAAGGAACAGATTTTACACCCCGATTGATTGCACGGGTAGTTTCCGGCTGAGGAGTCGGGTGTTTCTACTGAACTTTGTTCGTACCAGGTAGTCGCGATGGTTTTTGTCTCTCTTGTAGGCGATGAGGGGAGATTTGGGAAAGATCGATTTCAGCTTTGGATCAGATTGTGATATTTTGAAATGGCGTAATAGGATGTTTTTTGACAGGAATATTATGAGGGTGGTAGATAAGTGTCAATGGAATACGGTCTTTGTTGTCTGCATCAGGTTTGGACGTCAAGGCTTCTGACCGGAAGACAGACCTTGCTCGAACAAGAGCCTGTTGCACAATAATACGTGGATAAACACGTGTCCCGAGGAAGGATGCCATTCCCAGTGCCTTTGCTTCAATGTCCTGGTCACCACTGCACGGGCGTCGGAGACGTAGGAACTGGGAGAAGGGATGTTGTCCTCAAAGATAGTTTGTATTGTTGACAGAAGATCGGTGGTCAGAAATCATTTTTATAATTCTACCATCTTCGCAAAGGTGCGTTTTGCAAAGTCCGCATCACTGGACAATGGAAGGATTGGCAATAGGAGGGATGAGGACGGTAGCAGAATGTCCGGCTTCAAATTTGCGTCGGTACACTATGTAAAAATATGGGAACACTCATGCGCTTGCGCTCTCACGTGCGTGCGCGCGCAAGGTCAAAAGCAGTACACAAAAAACGTTTGCTTTACAGGTCGCGCCATCGACGTTGGCCCGCCATTCTTGTGTACACACGGAGCCATTACACCGCGCGCGAAACCGACCGGCTCCGTCCTAACGGCAAAAATCGATCACCGGTCGTGTCGGAAAGGTGACCCAGAAATGAATTATACAAGTGCATTCATCGACGTACTTAACAGTCGATAGTTTTTCCTTTAACATTTTCTTTCTTTCTTTCCTTCTTTCTGTCTTTCTTTCTTTCTTATTCATATTCGTCGCTTCCCACACCTCCGCAGACACCCCGCCCCCTCCCCGTTCCGTAGATTTGACGTGTGTATTTGCAGTGCAACTGCATTTCTTGAAGAATGGTTCAAATACGAATTACCTCCCTTCCCGAGTCCTCCACCCCCCCCCCACCCCCCCCACCCCACCCCACCCCGCCTCTCCCCCATCCCGTCTCTCGTTCCACCTCCTCTCCCATTACCTCCCCATGATCTGCGCCTTCTCTCTCTCTCTCTCTCTCTCTCTCTCTCTCTCTCTGTCTGTCTCTCTCTCTCTGTCATACACTTACAATGTCAGACGAGAACTGTGGACTTCACACAGATTCTCAAGACCTGTACACACATTTCACACACAGCCTATACAACCTTGTGACCCGGGTTCAGCCCACCCGAGGGAAATTACGACAGAAATCGATGTTGGGCTGTCTGTATATGCCGGGTGACCCACAACTTTTAACACCGCACATTTAGGCAGGATGCACATATTAAGCGTATATAGTTGGTGTGCATGATGATTTCCAATGTGTGAGCTTATGTGGCCTTCGGTCTAATGAGGTGATCTTGGCCTGGCATGTTAATCAAAATGAAGATTGGTTGGTTCTGTCGGCTGGGGGGGGCACGGGGGGGGGGGGGGGGTGGGGGGGGGGGGGGAACGACCACGACATATCAATGGGAACTGGGGGGGGAAGGGGACTTAGAACGACCACGACATATCAATGGGAACTTACCGACGGGACGAAAACCAGGTCTACTTTTGCTAATGGACTCCCTCTCCCTCCTCCCTCCCCCCTCCCTCCCTCTCCCTCTCTCTCTCTCTCTCTCTCTCTCTCTCTCTCTCTCTCTCTCTCTCTCTCTCTCTCTCTACTCTCTTCCTTCCCGTCCCATTACCATTTTGTTGTATATAAGCCTGTAACCCAATGCAAATGAACGATTTCTCTCTCTCTCTCTCTCTCTCTCTCTCTCTCTCTCTCTCTCTCTCACACACACACACACACACACACACACACACACACACCTTTTGTATTGTGCTTTTATGATTTATCATTTCTGTTCTTAATCTTTACACTGTATGCTACTGTTCAATGTGATTTATGGTTTATGCTCGATTTTCGCCGTAGCGTGTCCTGCAGCCCATACTGTCACACTTTGTTTCATCATGCCATCATTGTTGCACTGTTCCAATCTTACCTGTTTCATCATTTGTTGTCGTTGTTGTGTGTGTTTATTTTTCAATGCTTTATTATGAGGTATGGGCGTTGTGTTGACGTCGTATGATGTCTCTCCACGTGACTACTTTGACTGTTGCACTGTTATAACATTTTAAACGAACTTCGTGTTACTTTCTGTCAAATACATAGCTGACTTTGGCGGTATGTCCTATCAGCTAAGAGGGGCCCGTAGTCAAATGCTAATAACGTTTGCCTGCAGAACTGACGGTCGTTTAGTTCGAACCACGTGTGGGGTCGAGTTTGTGCGGCTTGAAAACCCCCTGTATCCCATCCGGCCGTAAATGGGTATCTGTTACAGTTCAAGGAAGGTTAAAGGCGGTGAAAGGAGGTGGGTAGGCTCCGCCTTCCTTCGTGCCGTGCCCCAAACACAGTGAAACTCCCACACTTCACCGTCCCTATGGTCAGTAGACTGTGGGAACTTTTGACATTTTTTTTTCCAAAACATTTTAACCTGTCAGTAATACTGTAGATGTTGCTTTTCGTATTGTGTTCTATCAGTTGCAATCTTCGCCTATGTCCTATTAGTTATTCGTTAGATCTTGCAGTGTGTCCTGTTAGTTACACGACTGCCTTTTGAACTGTGTTCTATCAGTTCCTGTTGGTTAAAGACCCCGCAGTCACACAACAGTGTTTGGCCGTGGAGCTAATGGGCGCCAGTTCGAAATGCTTGTAGGGCTGATTTTTTTCGGCTTGAAAACGCCCGCAGTCCGCCCTGGAATAAACAGATACCTGATTCCGTTCAGGAAAGGTCAAAACGGAGGAAGGGAGGGGTCGGGCTCCGCCTTCCATAATGCCGTGCATGAGACATGGTGAACTCCTAATAGCTCTTCTCTTTGCGGCCCTTAGGCTATGTGACTTTAACCCTTAACCTTGCAAAACTTCACCTCTGTACGACCCTTAGCCTACGTGACTTTAAGCTTTCAGTAAAAGTGTTCACTTTTTTACGCCTGTTCACTGTTTACACTTTCTCCAATCGTTTACACTGTCTACCGTTGCAATTAACCTTATCAGCTACTGTAAAGAATTTCTACTTATGTGGTTATATTTGTGGTGCATTCTATGTCATGTACCACTCACAGTGAAACATATTCTTTTAGAGTGTTGGGACTAGCATGATGTGAGACATAAACATTTTACAGCAGACTCCGTAAGAATCTTGTTCAGAGATGTCCCCACCAGATGTGATCTTTGAATTTCTGATAGAGATTAACATTTCTCATCTCATCTGCGATTTTACAGTAGAAAGATATTTTTTAACAAAAATTTCCGGTGTGTGTTTAGAAGGTGTCTTTTAAATGGTTGTGTGAATGAATGAATGGCTTGTGAGTTGACTTCAACGTGGTGACAGCCCTGATATGCCCCCTTGAGGTCGGCTGGGCTGTAACCACTATTAATTACTTACTTGTTTTTTACATGGTTATATCATATCAGTCAAATAGTTTTTACATGGTTATATCATATCAGTCAAATAGCTGTTTTACGCTGTACTGGTAACTATGTCCTATCAGGCCGACGAAGAGCAGACCGGAGCAAACTCACCCAAACAGCAAACAGAGTCGCAGCGCACCAGCCCCGCCAAGGGCAGAGTCTCCAGACACAGCCCCGCGCAGAGGCCCTCCAGCGGCAGAGGCTCCGTCCGACCGTTGGACCGCAGCGACACGTCCTTCGCCAGCGTCGACATCTCCGACCTCACCCAGTTGGACGAGGAGAAGAACCGGTCCCCTTCCCCGCAGCCCACCTTCGAGGACCGTCCCAACACCCGCAAGGTAGGGGCGCGCGAGGAGGGGCCACCGCCGCAGCGGGAAATGGGTATGTCCCCGAAGAAAGCATGGACTGACAGTGCGCAGGATCAGGGGACGATGACGACGATCCCCCGACTCTGTCCGACCCACCTTCGCCTGTAATAAAGCAGCTACAGCCTGCCTATGTTGAGGTGCCACGCATCGTAGCCTCGAACTATCGCTACTCTGCCTTCCGTTATTTGCTCCGGTCCCAGTCGGTGCCCGACATCACATCAGCTGACACGAGTGACAATCTGCAATCGAATGAGGCCGGAACGAGCCCTCGAGCAGACCACGGAAATTACCGAGAACGCTTGAGGAAACGCCGAAGCTTCGGCACGAGCGGTCAAGGTCTTTCGTTAGCTCAGAGAGTCTGTTGGGCCAGGCGGGTGAAGGCCTACATAGCGGCCAGAGGATTACAGGTGAAGTCATGCCTTTTGTTCATTGGTGAACGTTTGAAGAACAGAGACACACTGCGATCTGATGTTTGGCGCAGACGACCAACGGAACAAAGAAAGGGAAAATCCGTAAAAAGGCATCTTTCTTGAAACAAGCAGAAAATAAAAAACATAATCATAGTAGTCTTCCAAATGTACCTTCAAAATCGTGATCCGCCAATTACGAAAATCATACATATTGCCACATCAGTTTGTGATGGCTACATGGATGTAGTATCATTGTATGTTGAAGCATTCTGAAAAAAATAAACGATAATGAAATTAAACACACTCGGAAATGCAACTTTTTTCCAGCTGAAAAAAAAAAAAATCTATATGGTGCAGAGCAAGCAAACTTCGTCCGTTCCTTTTCTACAATAACCGTTCATAAAATGTTGGCACCGTTCATAGTTGCGTTGAATTCTGGCTATCCTTGTGAAAGATGCAGAATCAAAAATGTAACTGCACAGACACTGAGTCGGCTAAAATCTAAACAGAAGGTGTAGTTTTTATCTTTTAAAGTATTTGACGATTTTGCGTTCTTTTGGATAAATTTGTTTACTCTGAAGATATTGAGTATCCTTCGAGGAAGAGGTTAAAAAACAAAAAAAAAAAAAAAAAAAAAAAAGGATAACATGTCTTACGAGGATCTACTATCTTTGACAAATGAACATTAAACACAAACTGGCTCTTTATGACAAATGAACATAACCGTTAAGTGATTCTTTAACGAGCTGGTACCATGCTCTGGACTGTAGGACTACAGATGTGCTTCACCTTTGGCTTTTGCGTCATTCTGTGCAGAATTGCAAAGACGATGCATGATTGTCACTCGTCAGTCAACTGCTGTGCATGTCGTCTGCTCCTGCGTCGCTCGCGGTGCGTATCGAGTTCTCTCCCATTACACTGTCCTCATTACAAACCTCACGAAAGGGCGGTAATTAACCCCAATCCCCCCACCTCTTCCCACCCCGCCCATTTCCTCCGCCTGGCTCCATCATCCATTAGCCTAGTTTCACAGCTCTTGCAGTTAACACGATGGAATGGTCACATTTCCGCAAGCAAATGAGACGTAAGTGTCACCACTCACCAGAGTGGTCAAGCAAGCCACCATGGACTCTTTGAGTTAAGGGCGGGGGGGGAGGGGGGGGGGGGGGGGGGCAAGACCTATCGCAGGCATTCTCATAAGCGGGAGTTTTGTTTGTTTGTTTGTTCTTGTTTTTTTTCCCCTAGGCTGCTACTACTCAAGACGAGTGACAGTGCTACCGGTTCGAATGGGAAAGAGCAGAATCACACCATCGATATTCATCCAGTTAATTGATAAGCGTCTGAGTGCGTACGTTGCTCAAACGTCTCGATCGTTGCTGCAGGTGTGCGTAGCTCTTATCCAGGTGAATGCTCCGACGTAGTGAGACAAAAGCATAATTGCAGTCTTGCCTTGTAATCCATAGCATCATCTTCATCACCCTCATCCCGACTGATACAGGAAGGCTGATGGGAGGAGAGAAGGAGGGGATTGGGGGTAGGGGTGTGTATGCGATAACTGAAACGAGCTCCGCGATTAGGCGTTTTTTTTTTTTTTTTTGTTGTTGTTGTTGTTGTTGTTGTTGTTGTTTTTTGTTTTTTTTAGTTTTTGTTTTTGGTACAGGCGAATGAGGGGGGGGGGGGGGGGAAGGCTTGTTAGGTGCATATGTATGTCTTGCGCATTTGGGGATTACAACTGAAAACCACCGCAGTAAGTTGGTAGCAGTACAGTGCGTGTCTCTCCTGACGAAATGTCCGCCATGTGCACGGATACAGCGCTGGCCACACGTACGGAGCCACGTTTGCGGCAAAGCTTTGGGGGCACATTGGAGGGTCCGAAGACAAACAGCAGCCTTCATCCATCAAACTGGTCTGGAAATACTTGTCAGGATTCTGGAACGCAGAAGAAGAAGTTCTCCATATGACAGCCAGATTATGACTGTTACTCGTGAACTGTAGTGACCTGTAATGAACTGTAGTGAATTGTAATGAACTGTAGTGAACTGTAGTGCAGGGGCTGCCACAGAACGGTCCTGGATGGAGCTGTGTACGTGGGAGTCGGAATGAGGGGATGCGGGAGTATGAGAGGGCAGGCCACGGAGCGTTAGAGGGGAAAGAAAGAAAAGTTGCCAACGTCAAATTTTTCACTTTTCTGTCTCCTCCAAGTGTGAAGAGGATTTCACTACTCGAAAGAATGGGGGAAAAGGTTATCATGTGTTGTAGCGGTCCGTCACTGTCTTGTTTGATCAAGACGTTTGTGTGTCTCATAGATTTTCAGTACTTGCAAACACAAAAGTACTGGTCTAATCAGTTAAGCTGAATCACTTTCATGACTACTATTTTGTATTTCAATACATCCAAGACAAAAAAAAAAAAAAAACCAAAAAAACTAGCCACCTAATACACAGACATTTAATCCAAAATAGATGAATATAGACACAGTCCAGTCTTAATCAGGGTGGAGCATAGCTACAAATGTCTGGGTACTGACTACATACAGTTATTCGTCCTATATTCTTTCAATCCCAGCATCCAGTATTGACCAGGGAGTACAAGATCGAGAGGACGCTACAGGGTGTGCCTAACTAGAACGGTGCCCTAGCAGGCATTGACTAGATTAAGGTAAAACAAAGGAATGGATTCACACACACACACACACACACACACACACACACACATTTACGAGCATACACGCACCATGCATGAAACGCGCACACACACACACACAAGCGCTCTCTCTCTCTCTCTCTCTCTCTCTCTCTCTCTCTCTCTCTCTCTCTCTCTCTCTCTCACACACACACACACACACACACACACACACACACACACACACTCACACACACACACACACTCATATTCACTCATTCTGATAAAAGTCATTTACCGATTATCCAGTATGTAATTGAATGCTTTTGATTGGTTGGAGCAATAACAACATGCATTAAGAACAGTATTGTGGCGTTTTCTGATTGGTTCACATCCCACTCCTGCACGTGCAGCGCGGACAGGGTGGTCACGACTACGAGGCACTGACAACGGCACGCGACGTCCAGTTGCGCGTGGACGATTCGGAGGAAAGGGTGGGTTGGTTTTCCGGCTATCATCAACCATTGTCATCGTCATCATAATACCAAACAATGATTTCTAAAACACAACGATGACAGTGTTGATGTGGTTACCGTACTATTCATCGTCATACAGTCACCATCATCATTATCGTGATCATCATAATTCATCATTTATCATCATCATCATTACTCGCCTCTCAGGTGTGGCTCCCCATAGTTCTTAACATGTGACAACAGCCATACCCCGGGCAACAGCTTTGGCAGGCTGGCAGAACCAGGTGAGGGTAGCCGACGGGTCTCAAACCCCCGGTGAGTCAGGGCTTGTCTATCGAAGCATGTGAAGATTGGGCTCGGCAGACGGCGCCGAATAAATCACAAACAAGCTGATTCAACGGGCAGAAAGGCGACACCCAGCAATGCACTGTGGAGGGCATAAAGCATGGTGAGACACGAAAGACATCATGGTTATCCACTGTATCTGACTCCGTCTCCAGCCGTCTTGACCCTGTCTTGCTGCTGGACTCAGATGGTTTTGGACGAGAGAGTGAGGTCGACGAATGGCGAAACTCTCTCCTCACTACAAAGTCATTGCGCAAATCACTTCTATCATCGTCATCACAAATCAACTCACCCCTACTCCCCCCCCCCCCCCCCCCCCACCCCCTCCCCCCACCCTCGCACCCCCTCCTCAACCCCAAGATGACTGACCTGGTTTTTGTCGACACGACGAACGAACAGCACGTATAAATATTACTATGGTCGGCTGCTTGATTCGCACCCTCAGTTGTCTCCTCCTGTGAGGGTAAAAGGCAAATACTAGGCAGCGGCAGTTCTTCATACCTTGTATGAAATTATGGGAGCTGTGATACCAATTAGAAGTTTTACATCATTTCTTTTTCTTTTTTTTTTTTTTTTTTACGTTTAGAATTAGCGGTTTTCGTTTTCTTTTTCTATACTAATCTTGAGCTGGGTGCCAAGTCATCCTTGCATGGAGTCAGTACTGATGTGAATTATGTAGTACAATCTGCACACAGAATTTCCTTATCTAGTATGACTTAGGGGTCTTGTTATTGAAAGAACACTGTACAAACCGTCTCTATCGATAAGGAAAATATACAGTCTCGTTAACTCTGTGTGTTTGTGTGCGTTCGAGCGAGCGTACAGTCGAGTCTAAATTTGAGCTTCCACAATTACCGGTCTAGAAGCAGAATTAATAGCATTCTTTTCGTAGCTCTATTTCAGGCGTACATACACGAATGCAAATATTCGCATATGCACACACGAAAGAACACTCTCTCTCTCTCTCTCTCTCTCTCTCTCTCTCTCTCTCTCTCTCTGACTCCAACAACGAATTGATCCAGCTCTGTTCTGTATGGAACTTTTTTTTTTTTTTTTTTTTGCCAGGTCACAGACAGACGCGCTTTTTCAGCGGAGGAGCGGTCAGCAGTCGTCACCACAGCAGCCGTCGCCACGGCAGCACACGCTCACACCTCCAACGCCAACAGCCACGAAGACAAGCGCCAGGAACGCGCAGACAGGCGAAAGGTGGAAAGGGAAGAAGTCCATGAAGAGAAGTCTGAAAAAGTCCGCAAGGAAAAGTCTGATGAAGTCCATGAAGAGAAGTCTGAAAAAGTCCGCAAGGAAAAGTCTGAAGAAGTCCATGAAGAGAAGTCTGAAAAAGTCCGCAAGGAAAAGTCTGAAGAAGTCCATAAAGAGAAGTCTGAGGAACACAGGAAAAAAGTCAAAAGAGGAGCGAACATAAGACTAAGTCCGAAGAACGTGAAGAACGCATTGAAGAAACGGTCCAGGTCGCCGCAGTCACCGGGATGGCTGTAAGCGAGTCATCCAGAGAAGACCGATCTGAAAAGGAAAAAGTGAAGAGAAAGGAAAAGCACAAGTCCAAAAAGAAGCACAGCGAATCCGTAAATGAGAAAGAAACTTCAGACGAAAAACGTGAAGACAAAACCAAATCAGGCAGAAGTTCTTCAAGATCGTCTGAAAAAGAAACAAGCTTCATAGAACAAGTTTCAGACACGCTAGAAGCATCCGAAACAGGATCTGGAACCCCCGAGCCATCAAAAACTCCAGAAGCCCCTGCAATAGAAGCTGCAGCATCGCCAGTGGCTAGTGCTGCTGCTGCTGCTGCTGCTGCTGCTGCCCCTAAGCCCAAGAAATCCAAGTCACGAGCTAAATCGGCGCGAAAGAAAGGGAAGGAGGAGGAGGATACGAAACACCATTGCGGCCTTGGACAAACTGGCGGACAAGAATCTGAACAGTCTCTTAGGTAACGATGACGGCGCCGAGGACTCCGAGGTTGATCAAGAGGCCCTGGACAAGGTCTTCAATCCCAAGTTTCAGGCTGAGCTGGACATTTTCTTCGCACGACGTGATTGGCAGATTGCATTGATTGGCAGATTGCATTGATTGGCAGATTGCATTACATCTGCGCATGCGATCATTTTTACAACAAAGCATTTTCAGGTCTCTGTAGAAAGAGTCGTTTCAGGCTCCTCTGTCTCTCCTCACACCATGGAGAGGACTGGTGATGTCTCGTAATCTCACTCTCTCCTTCTGTGTGTGTGTGTGCGCGCGCGCGCGCGCTCGCGTGTGTGTGTATGTGTGTGTGCGTGTGTGTGTGTGTGTGCGTGTGTGTGTGTGTGTGTGTGTGTGTTTAGTTCGTCCATTTTACCCTCAGTAAAACATTCGCTCTCTCTCTCTCTCTGTGCGTGCGTGCGTGCGTGCGTGTGTGTGTGTGTGTGTGTGTGTGTGTGTGTGTGTGTGTGTGTGTGCGCGTGCGTGTGTGTGTGTGTGTTCCAGTCTTTTTTTCTCTCTCTCTCCTGTAACAATGTGAACAAGCTCGGTCATTTCTTCATTGTTTTCTGTCTTTTCAATGCACGCCCCACCCCCCACCCCCAACTCTCTTTGAACTGTGTTTGTATTCGGTTGGTCATATCTGCTCATTCTCTCTTTCTCTGTCTGTATGTCTGTCTGTCTGTCTCTCTCTCTCTGTCTCGTAAAATGATTGCAATACCTCAGGGGCAGTTTTTGTGCGGCTGACAACATTCAGAACGCTCTATTTGTTCCGATTGAAGTTTACGACTTAATGAATGAGCTCTACGACAATGCTTTTCTTTAAGCCCGGATCAGAAAACGAAAACGTCAGCAGAACGCTTCAAGAGCGAAATGAATGCATGAAGCTAATATCGATTACCTGTTGTTAACAACCCCTCTCTCTCTCTCTCTCTCCTCTTCTTCTTCTGTTATCACGGATTTAGCATCTTCTTTTTTTTTTTCTTCTTTAATCAGGGATTTAACATTTTTGAGAAAGTGATCCATGACAAAGTAGAACTCTTATCAAATATCTTGCAGTGTGTAAGTTCTGAAAGACCGTAATAAAACAGCTGGCTTTGCTTAGCTAAGGTAGTTAAAAAAAGAGAATGATTTGTGCTGTCACACGGTAAATCGTCTCAAAGTAAAGAAGAGCATCATAATTACACAGAGCACGGACAAAAATCGAACCAGTTTTTTATGTCCAGACCGATTTTTTTTTTTTTTTTTTTGGGGGGGGGGGGGGGGGGGGAGAAAAGACAAACTTTGGTAATGTCTTGTCTGGTTTTTAATGTCTGATTGTGCCATCAAATCTTTTTCCCCATGGTAACCTTAATTGTGAATCAACGAAGGCCGCCTAAAAAGGGTCTACAATATGTGGAAATAGAAAAGCTGCGTCCATGCAGTTCATAGAAATAGTAATCAGATGATATTAGGGAGTAATATTGTGCTCTTGCAAATTAGCTTCCTTCCAGGTTTATTTATCATCTTGACCAACGTGGTTGCGATTCCACCTGCGTCAACTGGTTGGTTTGTATATTTGGTTAATTCTCAGCAAAATTACGCCAACGACCACTGGAAAGAAGCAAACATTGTTCAGATGGTGTGACCCAGTGATAAATGCAAATCCGGATTTAAAAAAAAAAGGAAAAAAAATCCATCCCGCAAGATCATTGCAAATTTGATTATGTAAATACTACTGAACACATTTCCTTAACGACATTTGGTAGAAAGACGGAACTTGACCACTGGACGAACTCAAATGAATTTCAGTGCGGATGCAGATCGAACTCCAGGTTATTTTGCGCTGAAAAAGAACACTCTAAAGTTACAGTTGCCAGTAGAAAGAGCTATTTTCAAGAGCTATTTTCGTGGCTATTTTGAAGCTTTCCTCTGAGATGGAGTTACAATCTTTTAAAAACTATTTTGAAAGAAAAACAGGGAGGGGAGGAATAAGGGAAGCAACTCTCAGACCGCCCCAACTATTACTTGCTTAGGATCAGGATAAATACGTTGCCGGAAGCTTCTAAAGAAAAGAGAGTCGGCCCATGTTCTCGTTCAGGTGAACCGACTCAAAGTGTGGATCACATGACCCCATTCAACCTTGGTAGAGGTCTTTGCTCTTCTAAGCACGTTTTTTTCTTTGTTGTTAGTTAGACACAAGTCCAGTGGATGGTTTCCTATAATGGCAGACAACAGTGACGTATTATGTAACGTTTTTGTAAGCTCTAGGGTCAAAACTGCAAGGGCTGACAATTTTTTTTTTTTTTTTAAATATATTACAATTTAAGAAGAAAAAAAAGTCAGCATATGAAAGGTGTTTTCTTTTTTCGTTCTGTCTCTAAATCCACCTAGCTAAGGTCCCACTGAATACAGTTTCCGTTTCGTTTGTTTCCTTCCCTTATTTGTTGGTTAAAGCGGACTCATTTCCAAGGAGCAAAGTTACACAGCTTTCTCCTCTTCCCCCCAAACATTGTGTCTGAATTTATGCATTATCTTTCCTCGCTCTCTCATCCTCTCTCTCTCTGTCTCAACGTTGCAAGTCAGGAGTGTGTACAGCATTCGTAAGTGAAATGTCTGAATTTTTGAACCATTTACCATTAACGTCTTGATAAAGTCAGCTGTGTGCACAGTATTTCATTCAAAATTTTAACTCATGTATGATGCTCATCTTCTGGTAACAGAATTGAAATCATATGTGTGCAGTGCAATACCTAAATCATTGACAATGTCTCTTTAGTGTATTGTAAATCACTGTTGAATGATTGAATGCACAATGTTTTGTCATTTTTCTTTTTTTTTTTTTTTTTTTCAGTGTTCAAGAATTCCGTCCTCGCCACCTTTTTTTTTTTTCCATGTTCAAGAAATCTGTTCTCGTCATTTTTTTTTTTCATGTTCAAGAAATCCGTCCTCATTCTTACTTTTACCACTTAATGTCCTTGTGTTAGGTAATGGCGTCCTGTCTGTAATTTCATGCATAGAAAAAAAATATATTCGTAATTAAAAGATTCAAGAGATTACCACCTAATGTGAAGTTTCTCAGTGGTAGCATATCTAAAATTTACTGGTTGAAAAACTGAACCATTCCTCCTTACCCAGTTTGATGCTCTGCAACGTGGAAAAAAAAAAAAAGGTGATTTTGGATAGGGTAGGCTGAAAAGGGGGCAGTTTGGTTGTTAACTGAAAGAGTTTTTATTTGTAGTGATTCAACTGATGAATGCTGTCCATATTAACATGCTTTTTTCACAACATTCTCTTGATTTTTTTTTTCAGGGCTTTATTCTACAATAGAAAAAAAAAAAGATTAAGAAAAAAAAATATATATATACGAGTTTTGAGAAAGATTTGGTACAAGAGTGTACATGTAAATGCATGTCCTTATATTGTGTTTTTGTTGTTTTGTTTTTAATCAAGTATCATTTGTATCAATTCCTGTGTTTAGGAGACACCCTGATGGCTGTCAGATTACAACTTTAGTTGTGCATTTTTTAATATACTTCATGGCTCTGTGTTGTGCAGACCTGTGTATGCAAGATTTGAATTTAACTGCATAACTGGGTATATTTGCCTACCACAATTTTATGTGGCCTGTATTTTCCCCCCACTTTTGTGTGTAAAACCTGTACAGGTTTTGTCCTTTTCTTTCTTTCTTTTTATTTTCCTCTTTTTTTTAAAATCGGCACAGTGTGATATCTGGATTTTTTATGCAGTGAACCTACAGTGAACAATGTACAAAAAACTTTTAAAAGTCGCATCTCTCTGGAAATCAATTCCCACAACTCGGTCACACTGGAGTAAGGAACAATGGTGTTGGGCGTTGTGGGGCCTCTCAGTGATAAAGGGTACTCCTGATATTCTATGCTTATAAATAATTTTATTTTTCTTCGTCGTCAGACCTCTGTCCCTTCTCAAGCCTTTGTGGAACAGTCACCTGCCACCTTTCAACCATTTTTTCCCTCTCTTTTGTCAACTGTGTGTTGTGGTTAACTCTGGGCCTCATCAGCACTTCTGGGTGTGTTTTTTTTTCTTGTGACTAGCAAACACTGTAAATGGTACAAACTGCCCAATATGCAGTCGTTGCCAGTAAGATAGTTTTCTCTTGTTTTTTACGTGCATGAAATTGTACTGGGGGGTTCATTCTTTGTGGCTCACTGTTTTTTGTCAGTTTTTTTTTTTTTTTTTTCAATCTCTTGAGTCAATGTTATTGTGAAATGTGCAAAGGATGGTGCCTTCTGCACTGCCAAGGTTTTTGTTGTCTGTCTGAGGAGTAGAAATCAATATCAAAAACACATTGGGGATTATCATATATCATAGTTAAACAAAAATGTAACCCATTAACAGTATTTATGTAGAATGGATGGTGCCTCTAACACCACCAAGAATTTTTAGTTGTCTGAGGAACGTTTCATATCAGAAACAGATTGGCGTTTATCATACACTGAACAGTAAAGTAAAAAATGATTCAGAAAAAGCACAGACTGAACATGCACTGCAAAACGGGTCACAATAGTTTTAAAAGTTGATAGCCCCTGGGGTCTGGCTATGCAGACTGGTTTCAGGTAGACGATGTGTGCATCAAGGTAGACGATGTGTGCATCAAAATCAGCTAGCGTGCATTGCGCATTGGTTCACATCTCAAAGCGAGAGGCAATACTTTCAAGTCCTATCAGAGGAATTCATTTGTAGGAGTTTGCCAAAATGGGAAGGTAGAAATTTCACAGAATAGTTTCATTCACTTCATGGAGGAGTCTCCAACAGTTGCCTAAATATCCTGACCACAATTGCCAAGTGCCTAACTCTTCGAGTGTGGTTGATGGCGTGAATTCTAAGAGCGTTATCTACAGCCCTGTGAGACTGAATGGCGCTCCACTATTGTCATCCTCACCGACTAACTTGTCCGATTTTGTAACCCTTCTTCCTCTCCATACCCACGACACTGTTCGAGTCGGCATCAAAAGCATGGGTATGAGCAACATTGTGGGCATCAGCAAGTTCATGGACATCAGCAAGTTCAGGATTATTGTCGTAAGTATGCACTGAAGTACGATTCTCATTCATGCTGCCTCCACTACTGAACTGTCATCAACAGGGTATCCTTGTGAGGTGTCCTGCATATGGTGGATAAGAACTGGCGTTGCCGACGAACATCAGAGGGACACAGCACAATGCATGGTCTCCTCTAGTGGATGCATCACACCAGCCTGATGGACTCGTAATGCCAGTGGTGAAGCTGAAACATGATCAAATCTGGATGCGTTCCTATTTGAAGGTTTCTGAATTAGCAGCTTGAAGTATTGCCATGGATGAAAGTTGCTTTTTTTAAAAAATGTATATGGTCTCCAGAAAACAATACTTCGTCCCATGTTTTTGCTTTTAAGCTATTCATTTAGCAAAACAACTAACACTGATTATATTAATTATACTTCACTGGCAAGGGTGTTGTATGTAGTCATATTGAAAATGAAGTAAATTTCTACTTTCAAATTTTCGTGCTTGCATCACATCCTCTAGGGGAAAAAAAAAAAAAAAAAAAAAAAAAAAAAAAAAAAAAAAATCAGGGGTATAAAGGTAGTAAACATTAGGGCCAGATCGGTAAATGTAGTATAATAATTCAAAGAGCATAATTTATTGAAATAAATAAGTCCAGAGTTCAAAAACCAAATACAACCAAAAGGCAACAGTTGGCAGATCTGTCCCTATGAACCTCCTGTTCTTTCTTGCTATGCTCTGTATCAGCATTCACTGGAGTGGGTTTGACGGGAGGGAAAGGAAATCTCAAGCCACCTGTGATACTAGTTTGGCCCTTTATCACTATCTTTTTGCAGAAAAGAGCATCATTAAAGAATTGGGCTGAACCATTTTGTAACATCTGCCTTTTACATGGATGATGAAGTGCGTTTCCATTGTGATAGTACCAAGACACACTAATTCAGCCATAACATCACCCTCAGGCATGCTAATTCTACTTTAGCAACACCCCTTGGAGATAGCCCTAAGACATGTACTTGTCATCACACCCCTGGACATAGACCAGACATGCAAAGTCTGACATCTACTTAGCATCAACCACCAGAGATATCCCTAATCAATCATGCTCATTCTATGTCCGACAGAATTGGAAAATATGCTGTGATTTACTTAATTCAAATTGAATACTTCACATTTTTCCGATTTCAAGTGTGGAAAGACGGAATTCACAGTGAACACGCCGATGCTATATCTGGCACATCTATAACTGGCTATTGTGTTGAAATGTTACCCCATAAACTTGAAAGTGGTCCTTAAAAATTCAGGAACATACACATGCACAAAACAAAACCCCACCATGAGCATGCGACTTCAGCAGGAAAATTACCGCTATCCTGTTTTTTCTTAATCCTACGTCAACAGAAAAATTAAGTCCATTCTGCGGTTTCATCTTCTGTCAATCATGTTCCTTTTTCACTACCACATCAACCGTTTTTAATCATGAAACAAACAAAAAAAAAAACGCACACAAAAAAGCCCTGTCAAGTCGGAAGTTCATTTGCTCCTCACCAAACCTCTCAACCTTGATATCACATGAATAATGATGCATGCACAGTGATGCAATAAATTGGATAGTTACACAGTCACACACACACACATTCTGTGCAGCAAATGATTTATTAACGCTTTCTCAATGAAAAGTTTAAAAATTCCATTTATATCATGGCAGTTAGAAAAAGGCTGCTGAACCCACAGTGTGTTGCTAGCGCTGTATGAATTTACATTGAGCTCATGATGATTTCATGCAATCTATCCACAGTGATTCATGTCAAAGTATGATATCACTGCAATGTATATGTCTGATGGTCAAGCAAAAAAAGTGAGATGAGAAATCTACGGAACATAAATGGAAATATTTTGCAGATACCAGGTCAAAATCTAAAATATTATTTAAAATTCAAACAATGTGTTCCTAGCACTGTATGAATTTACACTGAGCTCATGATGATTTCATGTAATCTATCCACTGTGATTCATGTAAACGTATGATATCACTGCAATGTATATGTCTGATGGCCGAGCAAAAAAGCGAAGTGAGATGAGAAATCTACGGAACATAAATGGAAATATTTTGCAGATACCAGGTCAAAATCTAAAATATTCCTTAAAATTCACACAGCACATCTCCAAAACCTCCAAGATCATGCTAAATATTCTTTGTTCAAAAGGTAGGTGGAGGGGGGGGGGGAAAGAGTTCTTTGGGGGGTGAAAAAAAAAAAAGCACACACACAGATGTACTCATTAAAAAAAAAAAAAAAAAAGCTGGCACAAACCTTAAGGACTGACATCTACAACATTTCAACCTACACACAAAAGCACATGCACCAAAATAAAAATCAGGAGTAAAAATGTGCGCACACAAAGATCCTGATCCCTCTGCACTCTTTGCTATGTACAATGAGCATGCAGGGGTCATCCGATCAATACTGAATATTTCCACATAAAGGGGTGACAGGTAGTTTTAAGGCAAGATGCTTTCAGCAGGTGTACCAGGAAGAAAGCTGTCTAGTTGTCCTCCTCCTCATCAGACTCTGTACAAAAAACACACACACAGCACATCAGTTATTTTTCCCCCTTTCAAGTGACCGAGTCAAGCGCACCAACTCCCCTAGTCAAATGTGACCGATCACAGGTGCTTTACAAGGACTTTTGATACTCCCAACTTCTGTTTGTCAAGGACTGTAGAAGTTAACAATATACATACTTCTGAAATGACAACTAAAAAAGCTTTCAAGATCCTCGAAGGACTTTATGTGCATCTGCAAGGACAAGCCCCAGAAACTGCAAACAATATACATATTTCTAGAAACGGAAACCTAAAAACCTTTCAAGAAATCTCACAAGGACTTTCAAGGTATCCATAAGGACAAACTGTGCCACTTCTCTACTTCTGAAATGTCACACACACATATACTTATTTTCATGGCATAAACACATAACTCTGTGTAAACAGTTAATTTTCATTTTCAGATAAAATTCTACTTTTGTCGTTTACACCCCCAAATCATTCTATCTGTTATACTTCCATGTCTGGTCTTTCTATGGACAGGCAATAAAAAATCACGTGTTTCTACCTACTCTTCCCTCCCTGAAGCCCATTTGAGAACTTGTTCTTCAACTGAAATCCAAGGAACTACAATGTCCTGTGCACTCTCCAGTAAAATAAAATCACCCCCTTCCCCTCTTCCCACCCATCCCCCACCCCCAAGTAAGGAATGTGGGGAACCTGTGAAATGCATCATGACCAAGTCATGATTTCAGCACAGACTGACAACCAGCACAGATGATCAAGCGGCCTCTTTAACTATCGCCATAGTGTCCTGTAACTTTTCATTGCTTTCTGCATTCCCCCTTTTACTTTAAACGAAAAAGTAACTGAAGACAACAAACAAATGATTTTTCAAGAACTCTTTAAAAGGCAGTAATTTTCCTGAATTTTTAAGGCCTGGATTAAATGGAAGATTCACATCCCAAGATGAACTGGATTTGTACAAGTCGGGAATCTTAAGGGACCACATCAACAGTACACAAGAACAAGGCCTACTGACAGTGCATATCACTGCCCATGAACATCTTTAGGGTGCACAGAATAGTAAAGATCCCCCCCCCCCCCCTTCACTTTCATTTTTAAAAAGGGTCCCTTTAGATATGGCCACTGCACCAACCTTCCTCAGCGTTGTTCAGCCACTCCACAAAGTTCTTCATCTGCTCCAGGAACACCCCCTTGCCCTTGGTGCCATGCGCCTGCTTGAACCAGTGCAGGATCACCTGTTCCCCTAGCACGTCCCCTGAACACATACACACACAGGACCTCAGAATTCAGGACATTTTTTCCCCTCTAATTTAATATGCTCAATGAAGACAAACACCATGGATTCTTTAGGACATGAGTGCATATGATAGGGATGATTAACTGGATTAATTCAAGCTGCCATTCCTCAGGAATGACTGGATCAGAGACGTACATTTTTGCGGTATTGGCTGGATTATCTTGACAACACTATCGAAGACACATTCAGCTCCACCGTATGGTCTCAGTCTTCATGACACAAGAGCTGATGCTCTCTCTAATTGGTCACCATGGAATACTACACCCATCTTTAAATGTCAAAGGCGTTCTTATATAACATGAGATTTTTTGTTGTTGTTGAATATTTTGTGGAAGGTTATGTTGTTATACATGTATATACACAAGTTGTACTCACTCTTATAGAGCATGACAATGATTTTCTGGAAGCTCTGAGGAAGTTCATGTTGTCATAGCAGTAGTCCTGGATACGCAGCATGAGGGCCAGCTGGGCACGGGGAGTGGAGGCCACGGAGGTCAGCAGAGGGGTGAAGGTCAGCAGGTGTTTCATGGCCTGTTCAGCCACCAGGTCTTCTTTCTTGTTCCACTCCACGCCTTGCATTACCGTGTTCCAGATCTGCACACACCACACCCAGCCCATACAGTGCTCCAGACAAGAGGCATGAAGAATTTTGATGATAGTAACAGAATCAATCATTTTCATAGGCACACCACAGATAAGTGTCACAATAAACACCTGCAAACAGAGGCCCTCCTTTTAAAAGACTTGTTTCTGTATACCATTATGCTCTCCGTCTGTGTCTGACTTTTAATCAAGTTTCACTCTCCCTTTAAGGACCTTGCTTAAAAAGATATCGGCTTGTCACCGTAGTCTGGTTCCGCCATACAATGTTACTGGCTATCAACTTTTCTTTTCCCCTCTTGGTGGGCATCACAGAATTTCAACGAGTGGTTAGAGACGTAACATTGTGTATACATCAACATAAAAAAAAAATGTAAACATGCCAAATTACCTAACATGTGCAAATACATTTGAATGAAACTGAAGAATTTACCAAACGAACATATCTGCAATTATATTGAAATTTACAGAAATATGATGAAAAAGAAAAGATGACGAAACAAATACATCTGAATGAAACTGAAGAATTTACCAAATGAACATATCTGCAATTATCTAAAATTTATAGAAGTATGAAGACAAAGAAAGATGACTAATCAAATTTCTGACCATATCTGTAAATAAGTCATCTAATTTCACAAACTGTACACAAACAAGATGGCTCATGCAAGAATGTGTACTTCTGCATTTATATATACATCTGTATCTATATATCTGTATATATCTTTATATGTAAATCTGTATACATATTTCACTAGGGTAGAGCTTAGTCGACCCAACTGCACTATCTCACAAAACCTGACACTACAACGCGGATGACAACTTGCTTCAATTTGGTATGTTACAGCACATAATGGAAAATGTTTACCAAAGAAACATTTTTGTTCTCACTCCACAATTTAACTTCCCATTACAAATTTTACCTTTCCTTTTCACTGGCCCCAAGATACACAAGAGACAACAAAACCCCAGTCTACTAATACACAATTCGTATATATCCTAAAGGATTTAACTCAAAAGCAACTCTAGGAATGGTTTGAAAAAGAAAACTGATCAGCTCAAAAAAAAAAAAAAAAAAAAAAATCTAAAATGCTAACACAACCAAATATACATATAACACAAACTTGGGGAGGATTAACAGCCTATGTTTTAAGCAAATCATGCTAAGCTGAGGATACAGTGAACCTAACAGTCATGTTTCAAGAAAACCCTGTGAAAAAATCCTTCCCCTAGCTAGCACACATGATCATGACAACTAGAATTCATTTGATCTTTTTTTTCATCACCTTCCTAAAATTTAATTTTTTTTTCCTTCTCCTTCCTTCATAACAGACTCTCCCACTACTGTCAATGATGACTGCTTTCAATTTTAAACATTGGTCTTATAAAATCAAGAAAGAGGCACAAACAAAAGTTTGTCACCCAGGACAGTGCTTACAGTGATGGTGACTTCTGTTTCAGTCATGCCTTGTTTCTTCACCAGGTCCTCCGCAAACTCCTTCAGCTGAAAGCACACAGAGGAAACCTCATTTTAACATGCTTATCTACCTTCTTCATACCTCCACATTCCCCTTCACCCTTGTCTACAGTCACTGATCTGATCAGCTGATCCGATGACTTCCTGGACATTTGCAGACCAGAGGAGCACAAGTTTCAGGCATGGAAGAGGAGGCAAGTCCTTGGGTGTGAATAGGGACCAGGAGCTCCGCAAATAGGGTCATGTGGAATCCTTGAGGGGGTCAGGAGGCAACGCCTTCTGAGATAGTAGACTTTTTGCAACTTACAACTCCTTTCCTGCCACTTACCGCACAATTTCAACAACTGATAGAAATTCACAGCAGTAAATACACTTTGATAAGTCATTCGAAACCCTACACATTCACCCATATATGTCAGCACATACAAACACTTCCAACTGCCAACCCCATGACTGCTTTGAATTTTTTCTCTTCTGACAGAAGCAAAACTGTACATGAATGTCACATCACCAACATTTATCATGGAAAATAAAAATCCAGAAAGTGATCACACTTAAAAAAAACAATGGCCACTACGGGAAAATAACTAAACTGAAAATAACAAAATAATAATGCAGCATGTTGAATTGAAAAATGACAGCATCACCTGACAATATGATTTCGTCTGTCTACCTAAGGAGGAGGAGGATGACCACAATTTTTCACACAAATCAATCAATGATCCAGCCATGAAAGCATGCTTGACTTTCTTCTTCTTGTGCATGCGTGCGTGCACGCGTGTGTGAATAGCAAGATAGCAATCTGATGCCGAGTTGCAGTCTACTCCGAAACTGAAAACAAAACCGACAGGTCTGCTTGGACAGAGACAGAGGGTGAGAAAATTAATGGTATCATTCTCATCCCTCTAATTTTTATAATTAACAGGCGCATCAGCACAGACCTGCCTGGTTTCCCTGCTTCCCACACACAACAAAGGACTAATGTCTCCCAGCTAATATAAGATATGAATCTAGATTATAGTTTATCTAAACTATTTCTCTACTCACCTTGCTAGGTTAACAACCACAAAAAGATATTCATTCACAATTTTGTTGTGATCTATATTACAAAGAATCACTCAATTTCACAGGTACCCCGCTATGTGTCACTTAACTGTCTGAACACTAACCCCCTCTATTTCTAACTGTATGTTTTCAGACTTCTGAGTAACTCATTTTAAATTAAAACATCCAAGATATTCAATACTTTTCATAAGGTTGAGAGAACTGGTGCACTCAAGTGTTCACATTTCTGAAAAAACCTAGCACAAGAACAATTCATTCATTCTCATGATGTGCATAATCAGAACAAGATGTCATGCCTATTCAACTAAATTTTCCCCTCCTAACAAGACACCCAGGCACTCTTCTAAGTGAAGACAACGGACAACTCTACAAGCATCGCAAGCAACTCACCTCAGACATGGGTCTGTCCTCGCTCATCATTTCAGACAGTGCCTTTTGAGCCTCTTTCTTGGCCTTGGCGGCCTGTGAGGACGTGTGCATGTCAGCGATGGCGCCCAAGCCTTTGTCCCTGAAGTAGGTGCTCATCGTCTCTGAGCATTGCGCTTGTTGGCAGGGAACAGCTCCTGAAACAGATAAGGGTGTGTCAAGAGATTGTGAGATCCTGACTGAAAGATGCATTACGCCATCTACAGCATCATCCCTTATCTAAAGACATATAAGAGCACAACTATTCCAGTCACAAGTGTATTACATGAAGTGTTCACAATGAATTCAAAGATAACTTGAAATAGCAATGTTTTACTCGGCACCAACTTCACGGTACTCTTTGCACCATGAGCTCCCTGTCCAAAAGTCTTCCATATTCACGTTTTCTCAATCCATACCATTTTTTTTTCTTTTACCAAATTATTTCCCCTTCACCAGTCCTTCAATTCTAATTAACTTTTGATAGTCTTTGTTTCAGTTTTGAAGTGGAAAATGTCAAAACAAATCAGTTCTCAGACCAACTGAAGTGGGGCATGTCACAAGTCCGGCAGCTCACAATACTAATCGTCTTTTGCCATCCACTAGCTTGTACTTTCTTCTGTATGCATGTTCACTGACCATACATGCTCAGTTTCCGAGTTTAACTTAACCTTATTCACCATCAAGCCAGTGCAAACTGATTTGCTAACAAAATTATGTCCCTTTCCAATACGGCTGCCACCTGCTTGCTATGGCAATATGCATTTTGATTGCACTAAAAGTTAAATCTATCTATCTGCTATCATTATGCCAACTTGTTGGCCAGTCTGTCCACACAGAAAACCACAATGGTGCTCTCTGGCCTACTACCCAGTCTAGACAATTTTTTCTAGGCAGCCACGAACATGGAGTGCTGCTGGTCCGAGGCAGCAGCGTCCTGAATGGGTTAATCATCAAGTTTTTTTCAATAATTATCTCATTAACAAATGATGGAAAATCTCAGCAGAGAATATTTGTCATCAAAGACATTTTACATCTTTGCAATACAACAGGTTCAGGTTAGGGAGGCCGACATCAAAAGAAACAGAAACAATTCATACTGAAAACACCATCTACCACAACCAAACCTGAAATTTACCACCTTCCAATGATACAACAAACAGTTCAAAACTAAAAGACACCCAGTCATTTTGTGTATTAGGCTCCTTATAGTGTGTTCAGTCTTCAAACACTTATTCTTCCACTTCCTAAAGAGGTAAAAGTCCTCTTATGACTGGTCTGAAACAAGTTCCATTCACTCCTCAAACAGCTGCAACAATTATCTTTGTTTCACTGAACTTGAAAAGAACCATTTATAAGTTCATGCCTCAAATGAGACACAAACATAAAAAGCAACACTAGTGGTGGAAATATCTGTATATGTCCTACCTGCAGACGCGAGTCGATCTGCACCTTTTTCAGGGCAGAGAACACGTCCCGCACGTCTCTTTCCTTCAGCCATGCTGTAAAACACCTGGGATGCGCACTCCAAGGACAGACCTGAATTAAAACAAAAAGAAAACTGTATATCTTGCTGTGTATTTGGAAGGCATTCCTTGAAAATCCACGACATGACAGAACACTATCTTCCAAGTAGGTTTTTTTTTCTTTTTTTTTTTTAAACTCAAGGTGAACTATCTTTTTTTAAAGAGCACTTTACTAGCAATTAACAGAGAATATTGCTCACTCCTTATGTGACCCCCATGGATGGCTGGACTATAAACAACATGGGGTACAAAAATTCCCAAATGCACCATCTCTAGAAAAAGAACACAAGATGTCAGCATTTAACAGAATCTGGAGGGGGGAGGAGAGGCGGGGAAGAGGTTCATCTCATATGAGCAAAAAAAGGAACGTAAATCAGCAGTGTTTTACAGACTACTGTTCCAGCTCTAAGATCTTCCAATATGGAACCACATCCCTTTGATGCATTTGGGGTGTTACCTTTCACGTTATTCTCTTCGGTGGTTTTCATCTCCAGCTCTGCAGAGCAGAGAGCAAAAAGCACCACTTTTCACAATCAGATCTACTACTCTTGCAATTTCTTATTGCAGCTTTTTTTTTCTTTTTAAAGTCATCACTTTTACACTACAATCATCACCTAATTTCACCACCAGTTCCATTCAACCATTTTCTCTCTCCTGTCTTGATGTCATCAAATCACTCGTTTTGCCGGGGATGGGGTATGGCTGCCTTAATGGCAGTATAAAAAAACGGCGATACACACAAAACTCCACTGCCCGTCTATACAGGCAGTGTCTGCAGGAGTATCTGCCTGCGTACGCAGAAGGAAAGAAAGAAAAAAAAAAATCACTCATCCACAGCCCACCTTCTTTCACCAGATGCTCCTCAAACAGGGCCTCAAGGACACGTGGAGAAGCAAGAGTGTTGGCCAGGATCTGAGCGGCAGTTCAGTGCATTCAATTTTTTACGCTCCTCCACGTCAAACCCTTTCTCTGGAGAGCAGCACCTGCGAAGCAAACAAAAGGGATGAAACACTTTAATGACAGAGCCAGAAGCTGGATTCTTTAATAACAGAGCCGGGAACAACCCCCCCCCCCCCCCCCCCCCCCCCCCCCCCCTCTCTCTCTCTCCATTCACATTTTTTTTTTTTTTTTCTTCTTTTTTTAACCGATGTCTTTGTTCGTTTTGGATCATACTAATAATCTTCTGAAACAACACAAAAGAATGCCAACACGCGTGCTTGTCTCACGAATACACTTTCACATTGTTAGACTGTGATAAAATACAACAAATCATAGGTAACTTATCTCTAGACTGCTTTCCATTATGAATAAGATCTTGGACTTGCACCAAACCCCCCCTCAGCTTCTCTAATACTCTCTCCACAGATACTCACCTTACGCACTTCCTCCTCGAAGGGCTTTTCAAGGTACTTGTACCGTCTTATCAGCTTGTACAACACCTGAAAAACAAGTCACTGAGTTAACAGCTAACACATCCATGTCTTTCCGATTCTTATTACCAGCACTGTTTCTTCACACATCAATCTCATACTGAAAGCTGTCCGGATGGCAAATCATCCTCACAACTCAAAAAGACCACTGACTTGAAATTAGGCTCCTCATAATCATATTTCATTTAAAAAGAAATATTACAGTGTGTATTTAAGTAAATTTTTTTTTAAGTTACAGTGTGTTTAAGGGCAGTCATTTAATATACGATCTTTTGTTCAATATTTTTTTTTTCCTCTCTTTCGGACATTATGTTAAAAAGCTGAAAATTCAGCAACTCTAATTCCAGGTCACCATCAGTAATCATCAACAGAAAGACTAGATCCCGAATCTTTTTTTTAGACCTTTCAACCAGAAGGTCACCATCAGTAATCATCGACAGAAAGACAGGAACCCAGATCTTCCTAAAGATTCTTCAACCAAAAGCTTCTTCATTCCCGCTGTGATGACAGGCAAAACTATTACATAACAGCACAACTGTCACAAATATTTGCAAGAACAGTAAGGAATAATGAGAAATAAGATGTGAAGCATAAACAAGGGGCATCACTGATCTATATACACTTTACCTCATCTGCTCTGCTATGAGGCCACATGTGTAGACAGCAACGAAATTAATAAGCACAAAAATGAACGCATAAATGAATTCTTTGTAACAAACAAAAGAACTATTAAGACCAGGGTATGGGGATCATGGTCAAGAGTTACACAATGCCTGATCTTAGCATCCATCAAAGGCACTGTCCAGTAGTAAAGAACAAACTGAACATATGCAAGCACAATCCTCCTTGCAATCGGGAGTTCTGTTTCAAAAGGAAAAAAAAATTGAAAAGGAAAGGACATTAAAGGGAAAGGATATTACTTTACATAAATTCAAAATCAAATACATCTTGCCTCTATCCTCCCAAACTGAAAAAATCGTTTTTCTTTCAATTATTCAAATACATGTTTTTGGACACCCTCTACCCCCACCCCTATCCTGCAAGATTTTCCTTTTCATAATTGTATGTTCTCCAAGAAAACGAAAGAGTACAGGAAAACAACAGTTAAAAAACAAACAAGTACAGGAATATAACAGTTAAAAAAATATATCAGCTTTTAACATTTTTTTTAGGAGCCAAGGGTTCTTTCTTTGGAAAGAGTAAGAATTGAGTATGACCTCCCATCGGGAACACTGAGCATAACCTACCTCATAGAAGCCCTTGATTTTGTCAGGAGAGGCCTCACACTTGAACAGACAAACATCAGTTCTGCAGGGCTTTGGACTGCACAGCGTCTTCAACTATGCACCCACCTGGAGCTGGAATCACAGATCAAGGATCAGTGAGCCTCACTGGAGAGCATGTAGATGGGGGACAAAACACACACGCACTCAGTGACACACACATAACTGGGGAACAAATACACACACACCCAGCAACACACTCATCTTAAATGGTTACTTTCTCCCCGACACTAAAGGCTGGCAATGCGTCTATTCATTGTAAGTATCTATGTACTGTATTTAATTAAAACATTCTTTTTCAATTCCCGTAAGAAAACATTTATGCCCTGGAAAAGAAGCGAGGGAGGTGAGGGGTGGGTTGGGGGAGTAAGGAAAATATGATTAATTGTAAGGTCATCAAGAAGGCTCAATCCTTTCAAAGATGACATGACTGCCAAAACGGTGGAAACAAATGGAATGGACCAGGACAGAGATAAGTATATTAAAGATTTGTCTCTCTTCTTTCCTCCCTAAACAACTGTAATTTTCTTTTCACCTCTTCTTTCCTCCCTAAACAACTGTAATTTTCTTTTAAATCATTTAAATCGGTGTATAAACATACTCTTCCGTTTGTTCCAACAATCCCAAGTAAAAACTGTACTGTTCTTGACAACAGATTTTTGAGAGTCTGCTGATCAAGTTTTTTCTTGTGTGATTTTTTTTTTGAATGTGTCAACAAAAAAAAAAAGCAGAAAACTCTTTCCTCTTACAATGTCTCTAAAGGAACTAACCACAATAAAGCAATTAATACCCTGTTCATCTTTGAAGTACTCTCGAGAAAAATAATGGCTTCATTAATCTTTAATTAAGATAAAGAATAAAAGGTACAAAGTCTGCACCCTAAAATAAAGTATACTTGTGTATACCTAAAATAATACCCGAGGACTCGTTCCTTTACATCACTGAGCAAAGCGAACCCTGACCATAACCAACCATATCAGACTGGTCATCCAATGAACAAGTCACAAAATCACTTCATGAAAAAAAAAAAAAAAAAAGCACACAATACATATCACAAAATACACAATCAATAAACATAATATCAACCTCACTATTGACATCAATCATCAATATGGCATTAAAAAAAAACTATGCCTACCTTTAACATGTGTCAGCTACTGGTGATTTTTTTTTTTTTTTTTTTTTAACTTTTCAACTTAAACATTACTGCAGCAAATGGATTTTCTTCATTTTAGAAAATGCAAACACAAAGCAAATGGGCAAGCATATCCGAGTAGAGACCTAGTATAATCAAGAAACTATTCACTAGAGAAAGGATGAATGCCTTCTTACAGGACTGGGGAATGGGCCACCAAGTAAAGGGAAATAACACAAGCAGAGCCAAAGAGAGACAACAACAGAACTTTTCTCTTTTTTTCCCCACAGAATGTTAAGAGGGTAGGGATACACTTTAAAACGGAAAGCCCCATGCACCTCCTGGTCATATTTTAAGGACACAGTCTTCATATGTACAACAGTTTAAGCAAACAAAAACTGAAGACTCAAAACTTTTCCATTATCCAGATCAGTGTCTAACAATCTTAAAAAGCAAATCTTTAAAAGGACATCAGTCTGGCAAGATCAGAGCAGTCCATCCAATAAAACCAAAGGAGTTTAATACTCCCGCATCCCCTCCCCCCTCCTCCTCCCTCCAACAACATTCCTGAAGGCTTTCACTCTCCCATTAATCTCTCAGTCTGGGAGTGCAGTTTTCATACCCGATAGTAATTTTTCATAGTAATTTTTCAATTGCAAAAAAAGTTTTATTTCAGCCAGTGTCTGAACAACCACTATAAACATTCGCTTTTGGCAAATCCAGATGCCAAACCTTTGCAGGCCAGCTGAACGAAAAAATGCTTCCTGATATTGACAAGTACTCCTTTTACAAAATCCAAGTCAAAACAATTGTCAACATCATTTTTTTCATTTGCAAAAAAGAGTTTTAATTCATACAGAGTCTGAACAACCACTATAAACATTCACTTTCAACAAATCTAGATGCTAGACCTTTGCAGGCCAGCTAACGACAAATGCTTCCTGGTACTGAAAAGTACTCCTTTTTTTCGAAGTCAAAACAACTGTCAACATAATTTTCTTTTCAGACATTGTCTAACTTTAACTGAAACGAGCTCCCCATTAGGTCCATGAGCTGTAATTTCACTACATTTTCACGTCATATGATGAATCTTCAGTACATTATCACACAGTTTTCCTGTCCATAACTTTGAACTTTAGAAAGCAATTTCGCCCAAATACTGAAACACCACACAAAAAAGGACAAATAAAACACCTGTCATAATGAAAAAAATTTTCTTCTTAACTGAGAAAAAAAAAAGAAAAGAAAGAAAGATGGAATGCATGAAGTCTAAAAATATCCTTACCTAATATTCCACCAGCAAACAAAACATCAAACAGGATGTCAGCGTAACGCCTATAATTCAGACGGGATCCAGAAACATCCAGGAACTTGGACACCTAAAACGAAACAAAAACAAAGAATCTTCGTCTCAGTCTGGACTTCACAATCCAATGATCAAAATCAAATTACTCTTACACTGACTAAACAAAAATCATTTTTCAACAGTAGATTTCCTCAACAACAACAACAAAAAAACCAAACACACACACACATACACACACACACACACACACACACACACACACACGTATGTGTGTGTGTGTGTGTGTGTGTGTGTGTGTGTGTGTGTGTGTGTGTGTGTGTGTGTGTGTGTGTGTGTGTGTGTGTGTGTGTGTGTGTGTGTGTGTGTGTGTGTGTGTGTGTGTATGCGTGTGTAGATAAATCCAGGAAGTTGTTAAAATCATTTTTTCTTTGTTTGGTTCATGCTTTTATTCAGCCTACAAACAATCAGTCAAAGAAATGATGAGGGTGCTGTTTCAGGGTAGATGACAGGCACATACTTCTATCAAAAATGAAACCACAAGATGGATTAAGTGTCACACATGAAGTTTCCCTTCAGAAATCCAATCATGACATCATATTTATGATCAGTTAACTCAAACCCTGCATCAGTTTCGGTCTCAAGACCTATCACAAAAAAATCTCTAAATCAAACCAGATGAACAATCCTACAAATCTCCCTTTTTTTTCCTGATCTCCACTCACTCCATTCACAAACAAAATTCATCAGTACACACAAGTCTTCTAAAGTCCCATCCTTAAAACACAACCAATGAACCACTTTGCTTTTTGTTAGCCTTCCTGCATCTCATTCACACATTGAATTCAAATGCAAATTACGCACAACACTCAGTCCTCTCCTTCTGTACATTCTCCTTGCAGTCATTTCAAGCAGTCTCTAGCACCGGTCATGAACAGTGTTACTTACTTTTTCTAGGTCTCCTTGAGTTTCATTCAGGCCTTGGATGACTGTGTCGCGGAACGAGGTAGGATCGTACTTTTCTTTCTCATCTGAAAAAAAATATACATGTACGACAGAGTTTTGTAATAATACTGTCAGCAGATACTATCAATTTCTTCTCATCTTAAATGAGTAAATCACCTGTTTAAATAAAGTTATCTTGAAAAGATTAGATCAGGAACTCTGTCAAATGCATTCATTTTGTAATGCCCATGCATTTATCACCTGAGGAAGGCCTGCAAAATAGTCCGAGAACATTTACAAGGAGAGACACAACAGTTCATTTTCAGAGCAAAAATATTCCTTTTATGCATGAGAATGAGAGTCAGTGAGGTTCTGTATATTTGTGCAAGCCTGTGTGAACATGTATGTATTTTTTTCTTGTACTCGCCTATAAATGAGTGTGTGCAGTGTGTGTGCTTAAGCTCGCATAAAAACGAATGTTACATGAGGTATTATTATATGTCATTTTTTTAAAATGCACAGAAATGTTAAAGAACCCATACAACTACATCTTTATCACCAACCACATTGTGATTACATTTAGAGGTAAAGTTTATAATTTCCAAGTATGAATAAATTCTCTGTTCAAACCAACCCATATATTTACAAGCACAAAAAAAAAAAAAAAAAAAACGTTCGTGTACATACCCCTTTTGCGGGTCTTCAGACGTGTGCCTGACAGCGATGGCTTTTCTACTTTATTATTCATATATCTGCAACAGAAATCAGTTCACGCAATGGCTCTCAAGACTTTAAACTGACAAGAAGTAGCATGATTTCAATTTGAAAAGTATACAACTGGAAAAAAAGTAACTGTACATTCAAACTAAAAAACCCCACTGCTTTAAATCTAAAAAAAAAAAATCAGATACATCTAATGACCTATTGCTATACATAGTGCAAACATTTTTAAACTGTAGAATTTCAAAAAATTAACTTTTCAATCACCAAAAAAACAGATGTATTATCCTGTTACGTTACAAAACTGGATTCTAAATTTAACCCTTTGCTGCCAGGGGGTTGTTGCCCTTTGCCATTTCAATACGCTGGTCACAGAGCAAACGCTAAATTTCTGTTTGACTCCTCTGCTCTGACAACAGCTCTCAGACAACAAAAAAAACCAAATCAATCAACATGATGTGTTGACAGAACTTTCAGTACTTTACAAACACATGGCCACTGAGTGGATGAAACCCCAAATGCATGACTGACACAAGTGACAGTGGGGGTGCCAGAATTCTATCAAGTACAGTCTGATCTCACTTGTCACTGTAAACAGATCAGCTATGTAACTTACATATGCAAAATCACTCCCACCTGTAACTGTTTGTGAAATTTTCATAACAAATGGGTACATTTGAGATATAATGTACTGAGGTGTCCGTGAATACCAAAAAAACTGTTAAAACGGGGTACGTAGGCAGGCAATCAAGGTGTTAAGAATCAAATTTATAGCTACAAACTTTTCGCAATGTGTATGTCTTGTGGATTTTTATATGTTTCAGATCAACCCATGAACAGGCCGGAAATAAATCATCCACTGCCCCAATCTCCATGAAATCCTCTTGATTTAAGAATCAGCAGCAAATTTCCAGTAGCTGATGACAGACAATTCTCTGCTGTAGCATTCCAACAACCTAGTATGTGCAACTTCACATAATTATTTTTATGTATCATATCACATCATGAATATTACATTAGATTAGCATAGATAGGCTTGAATCTTTTTCTTGCTCTGCAATGTCTTGATTAATAGTATAAACCATTTTCGGAAGGCCACCGCAAAAAAACAAGGTAAGGTAAGGTAATGTTGCTTACACTCTTACACTTTACAGCCCAGTAGACCACAAACGGCCATCTCAGGGCTGTAACCACGTTGAAGTCAATCACAAAACCCTTTATAAAGTACACCCCAAAACACACACAGAAATTTTGTTTAAATTCTTTCTTCTGTAAGATTCTAGATCAGATGAAAAATGTTCATCTCTTTCAAAGAAATATGATTCAGATAACTTCCAAGTCCAACACTAAAACTAAGTTATCTCAGTCAGAGCAAGAATGAGTATTTCCAGTGATTATCAGTTCATTTTTTGTCCTGTCCAGTGTTCACAAGTGTCAAATATTAAATGGCAAATTATCACATTAATTTTTTAAGTGATGTGCTCAAAGATTATTTCTATTCCAAATTATATCATTTTTGTTTCAACTGATGTGCTCAAAGATTAATTCTGTTCTGACCAAATAGTTCCTTCAATTTCGTAAGATGCCCTCCAGTATTGGTATTGTTCAATGACAACAAATGTATAACCATTATTTGTGGTTCCAGAATTTTTAACTATATTAGTGTTTAAAGAAAGTAGCATTACAATTTAAGTGCTTAATCAAATCAAAGCCCTCAGTCAGTATCTTTGCAAACATGAAAATATTTGTGTAGTTCAATTAACCGCTTTGTTTTAGTCAATCACATTCTGTACTTTCAGGTCAAATGATAAGGTGTTTTTTTTTCCCTCATTAAAAATTCAATCCTACACCAAAGAAAAACATAGTGTGGCTGCAGTTGACATGGCCAAAAATATATGGTCAAAAGACTGATTACAATTTTTTTTTTAAACCTATCCTGATGGTTGCCCATTACGAAAGCTGACACTCCATCAAACAAACAAAAAAAAAAAAAACACACAAAAAAAAAGCAGGGGAAAGGAGGAGAAAAGGAGGAGGAAAAGGAGGAAATAGGGGACAGCATGCCCTGAGCCCCTTAGAATTTCGGGCTTTTTGTTGCTTTTTTTTGTTCATGGGGAGCCCTGAAAATCCACAGTGTTAACTCTAGTCTAAGTCTAATGTCTGAAGCACTTCTAATTTACACATCATCACTTAATTCCACAAGCCTCACTGGATAAAGACTCCTTTCTTTTCTGGTTTAACAAAGGACCAACTATTATTGAATCAGCAGATAAAAACCAGGTCAGCTAGGTT
>JADBJO010002183.1:230000-235000 GCA_016801955.1 Conus betulinus
GGTTGCAGTTTCAGAGGTTCCTATCTTAGACAAGTCCAGTTTCTTATAGACACGATGTACTTATAGAAATTCTCTCTCATTGTTTTCCTTTTTCAAAATTTTTTTTTTTTTAGGGGCGGGGAGGGGGGGGGGGGGGGGGATCGAAGGTTAATCAATCAACATAAATTTCACGGTAAAATGCTTAAAAGATTCTGTTAAAGTCTTATTTCAGTTTTGTATAATTAACGTATTGCGGCATTGAGTGCTTGGGGAGGATTGGGGAAGCTGCCTAGAAACGAGTTGTTCAGGTGTGTTTCAGGATCTCTCAAACTGAAGGATATCCATCAAGGGGACCTCAAAACTAGACTATTGCCTCTTTGGACCCACTTTCGAACTGACTGAGTTATAGATCAGACTTCACATGTTTGACTTTTTTTTTTTTTTCAAAAAACATATATGAAGCAAATTTATCTATAAACTGGACAGAAAGAGAGAATGGATCTTAATTTGAAAACATGGCGCAGGGTGTCCTGTTATTGGTTTACTTAATTAAGTCATTTGGACTTCATGACTGCGACAGACTATATGCGGTGTTTAAGACTTTTGCTGTGGGGTTCCTACAAGCTTCTTTTAGAAGATTTCACAAGATGCAAAGTTTTTGTCTGACTTCATTCATACCTCTCTCATGAACATGCCCACAGCTACATACCTAGGCAAATGTATGAGCAGCCCAAATGTGTATCACGTGCTAGGAAACACCGCAGTCAGTACTGCAGATCGCACCTTGCTTCCCTGCCAGCCAGCCGTGTCATGCATCTTTGGAAGCTTTAGCATCTGAACTTGTACCATGTGGAAGTCAATTGTTACAGAACCTCCCAAATGACGTCATTACTATGTCGTCACACAAGTTGATTTTCATCTTTCCACTGATGTTTGGTAAAAGCCATTTTTGCACTCCAGTTTGCTAGACAAGAAGTTCATCTATTGATGGGTGGGGAAATATTCTCTCTTTTCACAGATTCATTGCGTTTGTTCGAGTTTACACACACTCTAACCTTGCCTAGGCTTTGGGACTGCGAAACCTGCACTCGCCAGCCTGTTGGTTCTGCAGCACGATTAATTACATTGAAATGTTCGAGACTAATCAAGTTCAGTTTGGACCTTTTCTTTTTTGGGAAAAAAAAAGAAATTAGGCGGGGGCGCTTTTTTGGCTGCAGCAGCAAAGAACCTTCTATTAGGCTGATTTTTCCGATTTTTTCAGCTTTCCTAAGTAAATAATTTTGGAAATTCCTGTTTATAGGCAGCGTTTGGCGAATCCTAGAGTTGGTTCACTCTCTTCCAACACATGAGCAGAGCACAGCAGCAGACCAAAAACCTTGGATTAGTTGCTCTATTGTCTTTTGAATTTCTTCCAGCTTTGCGCTAACTGTCCTCAGGGTCGACATCTGCTTTGAAGGACTCGACTCGTCGGCTAATGACTCCAAATGAAATCAGAACTACACAAACGTTTGTAAAACACAAATTTGTACCACTACATCACAAACACCCTGCGTACAGCCACTTTCATGGCAGTGTCGGAGTACGTGGAAATCAAATGATGCAAGTCAAACCTATAACATTTCGAGTGCTTTTTTTTTTGTGCGTTTTTCACATGCCTTCATGCCATGCTCACCGTCAGTTCATACTGGGTGCAGTCAGCACCACTTCAGATGTGTGGTTTTAATTTTGTAGTCTTGGTAGCCTATATTACCTAAGATATAGGTCCATTTTGTAATGTGTTTGCACCCCTGATGAGGCCTCCCTGGTATACGCATGGAAACTTGACATTGACCTTCACAAGGTTTCTCTAGAAGCTGATGTTGTCTACGCAATATTTTCTCAACTTTGACCCTGATGTGGGCTCTTTTGACACAGATTTTCATGAAGACTCCTCAACTTTAACTATGCTATACCCTTTTTGGTCAGCGTGGCGACGATGGGTATGACTCTTGGTTTTCACACACGCGCGCGCGCACGCACACACACACACACACACACACACACACACACACACACACGCACAGAGAAGAAGCAGAAGAAGAAGAAGAGAAGGATTTTAATAGATTTGTTCTTATTCTACTTGTTTTTCGAATCAGACTGCAGAAAATTGTGAAATACAGGAAAGGTTTTTTATTTCGTTACTGTCTGGTGAATTTTAGTTCTTGTTTCAAATGGCTGCAGTGAATCTTATGAATATACATGGTACAGATTCACTCTTTCATATGCTGATACATAACCACTGATTTCACTTAATGCGAGAAAATAAAGAAAATTTCAAACTAAACTACAGTTCTCGTTTCAACTGGAGTAAACAGCAGAGTCCCAGAAGCATTCGTATTGCCCTCTTTATGTGCATTTCAGACATAGATATTGGCTCTTTGGGAAAAAAAAAAAGAAATGTTTAAAGTTCCCATCCGTCAAGGCTGTCAGGGGCACAGCATGATGGAAGGCGGAGCCCATCCTACTCCTTCCGCCGCCTTTAATGTTCCCTGAGCTGAATCAGGTACTCTTTCACTGCTGGGTGGACAGAGAGGGTTTTTTTTTAAGCCGAACAAAAATCAAACCCCACACAGGGTTCGAACTCATGACAGTCATGCATGCGAGTAAAGGCTTTTAACTTGTGACTACGGGCCCCCCTATGTTGGCCCTTGCACTGCAGTGATAATAAAATCCAGACTAAAATAGTTGACAGAAAGCAGCTCAAGACGCCCGAGAGCATTCAGTGAAAAGTGAATTTTGCGGGAAAACAAGGGTAGTAAAGCAATCATTCATTATTAGAAGACTTTTAGATTAGGGGAATTAAAAGAAAAAGATGTTATATTGATAGCATCAGAATTACTTGCCCCCTCTCCCTCACACACACACACACACACACACACACACACACACACACACACGTGCGCGCGTGTGCGATTGTGTATATCTATGTAAAATGAACAGTTCTTCCTGGAAAGAATGCATCTGCCCTCCCCACTCCCCTTCTTCTCCTCCTCCACGATGTGGGCAGGTGATGTATAAATTCACGACATCAGTTGGAGAGCGCATCGCGCATGATAAAACGGTACCCACTTTATTTTCGTCTGCATCTACTTTTGTTGACTTATCAATGAGCATTTGCCTACAGAATTTGTACACGCACAAATCCCATGTTTCTCGGGGTTCTGTGATTTGTATGCTCGTGCTTGCTTCACATGGGATCTCAGTTTATCAGTTCATCTGAAAGATTGGTAGGTTAGCCCGTTTTTATTGTCGTAAAATGTTGTTCTTATGGAGTGTTGGGGTTTCCATGATGTGTCAGACATAAACACGTTACAGCAAACTCCACGAAAAAAAAAAGCCTGGTCCCAGGATGTTCTAGTCAACGTGATTTTCCAGTTCCTGAAAGAGATAAACATTTTGCATCTAATCTATAATTTCACAGAAGATTTTTGAAAAACAATTTTTACGCATTTTACAGAACTTGTTTCAGTGAGTCTTTTGTTTATTATTTTTTTTTTTTTAAATTTTTTTTTTTTCAGGGAAGTGACTATGATGGGATGATATAGCCCTTCGCAATCGGCTGGGCTACAAACAACATGAATTGAGGGTAGGAAAAATATACATTATGTGAGATTAGAATCACAGACGAAAGCTTCTTTTTTTTTTTTTTTTTTTTTTTTTTTTTTTTTTTTTTTTTGCTTCCCAGGTGAGTGATTTATCTCTCCCATGCCGCCTTTCCGATATACATGTGTGTGTGTGTGTGTGTGTGTGTGTGTGTGTGTGTGTGTGTGTGAGACAAAATGAGTTTGAAAAAAAAAATCATTTGAAAAAAAGGACAAGTTCCCAGAGCATTCTACTTGAAGCAGACTGAGCACATGACCACCACCACCCCGTCCACGCCATACGGCGGCCATGTCAGATCGCCACAGGCGGCGTCGGTGTAGAAGATGTGGTTCGTTCCCCCGATGAACTGGCTGGACCTGAGCGTGGACCTCTTGGTGATGTTGACGCACTCCAGTTCTGTGGGGGTCACCTCGTCTCGCCAGGTCACCAGGTACCCGGGGTAGACCTGCTGCCAGTCGTCAGGACATACGCTGGTACCCACTGTCAGCATGGCGTCTTGGACTTGACTGTACCCTAGAACCACGAGTGGAAGCGGTTGACTGGACCCCAGAGGCAGAATGAGGACGCGGTTGTTTTTTTTGGGGGGGGGTGGGGGGGGGGGGGGGGGGGGGGGGAGGGTGTGTGTTAGTGAGCCATGGAGCATAGTCAATCATAAAAATCAAACTTTAGCGGTCGTTTGAGAAGTCATGGCTTTTCGACTTTATTGAACTCTTAAATCGGGAATCGTTTTGCGTGGAAATCGTTTTACTGGTGTACCCAGGTAAAAAAACAAACAAAAACAAAAAACAAAACAAACAAACAAAACACCTACAACAACAACAACATAGCTTCACAGAATATAGTGAACCATGGAAACTTGCTTGACTTGCTTGCTTGACCAGAGAGAGACACATGAAAGTATGTATACTTGACCATCTAAATTTCTAATAACTCTGTATGTATTTTTGCCCATGAAGACATCAGATAATCCCATACACATTTTTGCCCATGTAGATATCAGATAACTAATGTGTGTCTTGGTCTGTACACGTTTCTGATAACCCCATTGTGACGAGACGATATGAGTGGTAGGTGGGTCCTCTAGGGGAAGGACGTGGAATAATTCCTCTCGATGAGAATTATCTTACATTTCACCTACACCCTCTCTCTTACTAGTGGTGGAAGGAGCAACTTTCCGGTACTAGTCATCAAAGAAATTTGTATTTGTTCCGGGTATTGAAATACGGAAGAATGGCTCTGAGATAATTTTCCTTAGGCCTGTACTCTTAATTAAAAGTACTTACAGCTCCGAGAGACAGAATTGAAGAGAGAAGTTCAAACATTCAACATTCGATTGAACAACAGGGAACTGACACAAGTTAAGTGCACTTTCACACATC
>JADBJO010002183.1:242500-285000 GCA_016801955.1 Conus betulinus
TCGCGCTGAATTTAACATGTGATTTCGACTAGGAGGTCGAAACGCGTCGTGTTTTGTCATGTAATTTGTTTGTCAATGTTCTCTGGCATAGATAGGTCAAGCACCTTTTAAAATTTGTTAGAATTTCCGTCTGCAGTCACCTCGCTTTGCAACTCGCCGATTCTAACTTTTTCCTGTTCTTTTCTGTTCCCAGTTACCCACCCCCCCCCCCCCCCCCCCCCCCCCCCCCCCCCCCCCCCCCCCCCCCCCCCCCCCCCCCCCCCCCCCCTGGGTTTTTTCTGGTTTGTTTCTTTTCGTTCTTTTTTAACATTGTCAGATGATCTTCACATGGTCTGATGTGCCGTTTAATGGTTCTCCACTATAATGTAGTCTATCTGACTGCGATACTGTCGTGGGGAATGCCTTTTCGTTTGTCAAGATGCTCTATGCTCACCAAGCGTTTGGTTCTCTGTGTTGTCGCAGGGTCTGCTGAACTTCACCCAGTCTCTTGGGATCTTTGCCATCCTGGACACGCCAGTCATCCTGGATGATGGGCTTTCTTGCCAGCTTTGTGGATGACCATTTGAAACCATGTGTAGAGTCCTTTAGCCTGGTCCTCATCAAAGTCTGATGTGGAAGCACACATGAGATGGATGGTCACGATTCTGATGGAAACAGGGCAACATTCTAGTGCAGCGTACCTGATACCCTTGTTTACCACCAACCCCACTCTATGTACATAATCATCTTCCTGTCTACTTTTAGTGCAGAATATACCTTTCTTCTTTCTGTACTTATCTATTATCCTTCCATCCAAGGTATGAAAGATCACAAGAATGTCGCAGGTGCATGTATCTCGCAGGTCATTTCTTTCAACTTTCTGACCTGCCTGCGCTTTTCGTACATTCCAGATGGTGGATACATCTCTATATATATACATATTTTGAGTGCAAAGCACAGGCACCTGGTTTGCATTTGCATATTTTCTGTGTATGAATGCGTTTTTGTAAATGCATTTGTTCACTTTATGCATCTGTGCGCGACTGTGCTCTCGTGACTGCACACTGTACTCACACACACACAATACATATATGAATATGTAACGGCCCTTTTCTTCCAGCTAAATTGAAAAGATTATGGTCATTTCCTTGCCCCTTCTGTGCGGCATAGTGCACTGTTCAGTGTCGATGGTGACGGTGGATATTTTTTGGCCAGATTTACTTCATTCTTTTTTTTTTTTTGCAGTGTTGAAGTGGATGATACTGTATAAAGTAAAAGAAACTTGTGGAGAGAGCGTGAAAGCAGTGAGTCCTCAGAAGAGAAGCCCCCTTCAAGCAAGTGTTTTTCCGCCCTTATGTCCTGACACTCTAGGGGGGTTGGGCCACACCCGATTCATGACTCCGGATGTCCCTCTGCTGCCCTTTTTTTTCCATCTTGGGATGAGCCATGGCTGGGATTCAAACCCATGACCCTCTGGACATGCTCATTTTCCACTTAATGACTCGCACTCTAACCACTGAGCCACCTGATATTTGTAGTGAAAGTTAAGCCTTATGAAGTTCACTTTTGTTCCTCCTTGACCAGATCCAGCTTGAACACCTCTCTGCCGCTTCTGCCATTGCTTTCAGGGCTCTGGTTTTTTTCCCTCCCTGCAGCTGAGAACTGTTTCATGAGGCTGTATGCAGACGTTCCTACAAACCCCCTAGCTCCAATTTCTGCAGTGAGGACTTTGACCTGATAGCCGACTCTCCTCAGGCTGTTTGCCAGATCAGCATACTTTTCAGTCTTGTAGATTTGAGCTGCCTCCATTCTGTTCTCATATGGCACCGTGAGCTCGATCATGATCAGCTGCTTGGTTGACTAAGGGTGGACTACTATGTCTGGTCTCATGCCACTCTTGCTGATGATCTCTGGGTGACTCTTCCATTCTGGGAGGTCTGCAGTGCACTCCCAGTCATCTGCCCTGTCTAAGAGACTCTGCCTGCATGCTCCAAGTAGCACTGTTGTTCTTGGCCAAGATTTACTACCTCTTGCCGAGAAGAATGTTGCGGGTGCTTTTGGAATCCTGATTTTCCCTTTCGTGGTGTTGGTACAAGCCCAGACTGCTTGTACAATCTCTTTGAGCACTTTGTTGTGCCTCCATGTGTACCTTCCTTGAGCCAGGGCTACTTTACATGAGTTTAGGACATGCTCCACTGTTTGTTTTTCATGGCAGAGGGGGCATGCAGGATCGTCTATTTTTCCCCCACTTCACCAGGTTTGCGTTTGAGGGCAGAAGCAGAAGGTCATATGCAGATATGAGAATGAAGCTGATCCTGGGAGGGGCCAAGTGAGACTTCTTTGGAGTGCATTCTCCCTCATTGTCCATTGCCCTTGCTGGCTCTGCTGGACTGCTTTTTGGAGTCTTTTTTTGGTCGTCTTCTTTTCTCATCTCCTGAATCATGATGTCTCTTTTGGCTTTTCCTTTTCCTTTGACCACCATTCGGTTTTGGTCACCCCCAGTTCCTTGTCTGTTGGTCTGTGTGTGTGTCCTGTTATTTCTCTGATCTTGAGACTTTCTTTTGCAGAATCCACTGCCTCTTGAACTCTCCATTTTCTGCCTGTCTTCAGCTGGGGCTTGATTGCTTCTACCACCTTGTCTTCGGAGTCCTCCAGCATGCTTTGAAGTCTGATCTTCCGTGCTTTGTATTCCTCAAGATTGGATTTCAGTGGAATTTAATAGGGTGATTCTTTTTTCTTTTTTCCCTGCTGCCTTCCTTTTTATGTATGTGGGTGGCAAACTGTTCATTTTGTTTGTTTGTTCTTTCCAGGGAAGTCTTCAGCTATGAAACTCTTGTTGCAGGGAAGTCAAGGACTGCAAATTTTGTGCATGCAGCTGATCTTGTTAGAACACATATTAGTGAGTTTCTGTATTATTTTCAAAATCTTTTGCAAACTGAACACAGACAGACTTGTATGCTGCCATAACATCTTTAATGTACATCAAGTACCATTCATAAACAAAATTTCTCACAGATTTAAAGCTGCTCTGCCTTCTACAAACAGAAATCTTGTACTCTTATACAGAAGCAGGGATACCAGCTTTCTGAGAGACAGAGAGAGAGAGAGAGAGAGAGAGAGAGAGAGAAGTGATAATGAGTATCCTGTCAAACAAACAAAAAAAAACAAAAAAAAAACCCAAAATCCAGAAAGCCCCACCTAAATCCTCAGAAAGCAAGATGAATCTCACATGGGTGTAAAATCAAGAAATCCGATAAAAATGTAATTCTCACATGCCTGCGCGCACACACACACATACACACACATGCGCCCACGCACACACATGGGCCCATGCCCCCACATCATACACACACGTGTATATATCCAAAAACACACAAAAATGGTAGGTAGGCACTAAAGGTCTGACCAGCGCGTTGGGCTAATGTGTAGGTCAGACATCCGCCGAGTCGTAGCCACGAGACCCATCTTCTTCAATTGTCTCATCTTTGTTGTTAATTCATTTATCCATCAGCTCCAAATCATGCGTAGTGTGGTCTCAAAACTTAGCGAATATGGTGTAGTGTATATGGACTAGTCCGCAAGCACTGACGCCTCCTTGATGAAAGTGAAACTGAAACCCTTTCTTTTAATTTTTTATTCAGCCGAGAACATAAATTTCCCAAGTAAGCGAACGCAAAAGATTGTTGATCATCCCTTTTTTTTTTCCCCCTATTTTGCTGGGGTGCAGTGAGATGAGGGGTAGGGATTAAGTTTTTATCTGGTCTTTTTCTCCACAAGAGAACTGTACAGTGAAAAAAAAGAAAAGAAGACAGCTGGTATCCCTGGGAATCTCATAGAGACTGTGGAAATTGTCCATTTGAAATGTGCAACATCTTCTCATCGCTGAATTAAAAGTATATAATTTATGAAAGTTACGATACAGACTCACATACACACATTATGCCGTGATCATGACCCTTGACAAAAATGAAACGAATTCAACATCAATTAACAAGGACAATAACTCTTTGACAGGGCTACGTTTCTTCTTCACTGGGTGGTTCGCTGTCGGAGCCTTTCTTGTCTTCATCTTCGCTGTTGTCACCATTGTCATCGTCCTCGTCGTCAGCACCCTCCTCCTTTTGTTGAGTTTGCTCATAAGTTCTGAAAGAATAGGAGAAACAAGGTCTGACCATAAGCATAAATCTAAACAAAGTGTGTGTGTGTGTGTGTGTGTGTGTGTGTGTGTGTGTGTGTGTGTGTGTGTGTGTGTGTGTGTGTGAGTGTGTGTGTTAGTGTCTGCGCACATGCGCCAGTGTGTGTGGTATAATGCCTTTGTGCACAAGTTGTTTTGAGTGCATGCATATTTCCTCGCTCATATGAACGCGTATGTTCATGTGCATATATTTGTGTAGATGCATCTGCATACACTTGGGTGAGTCTGTATCAATGTACACAGGATATTAGTTTTGAGGAAGAGGGAGAGCTTCGAGAGACCCTTTGTAGGCTAGTTTTGTACCCATTTCACATTTATCTCAAGACTTGAGATAAACACCCACAATAAACATGTAGAATTTCAGTAGGCAAACCCAAGTCTTACCCCAACGTCCACTCTCCTCTATTTCCTTTCCCCCCCTTACTATCACTACCTTATCAGAGAACTGCAGAACAGAATGCATCTATGTTTCACTGGGTGGAAAACCCCCTTCTGCCCCAGCTGCATAGTCCATCTGCTGGACAGTGGAATCCTCCACCCTTCCCTGTGCTCTGCCTGTACCACTGCCTTTTCACACCTGACAGGTGCTCACCTTTAGCAGGATTGAAGACCCCATTGGTTTGCTGGTTGCACACAAAACAGCGCTGAGTCTTCCTGTATTGGTCCAAAGCGCACTTCTCACAGAAATAGTGTTTGCATCTGAAAACACACCAACAGTTGGATTGACTCCACACTTCTCCAAACCCTTGATGAAATATTGGTAAAAACATGGTTGCTTTTAATGTTACTCTCAAAACACCACAGTATCAAGATAGTACACAAATGGTTTAAGGAAAAAGAAGTAAATCTGGAAATTCAATCTTTGAAGTTTTGCAAATGGATCAGGACTCATGGATTTTACAGAAATGGCCATTGGATATGTGTGTGTGTGTGTGTGCGTGAGTGTGTGTGTGTGCATGCATGCGTGTGCACGCACGCATGTTTTGGAAATATGCATGTATGAAATTGACTTTGACAAGGTAACAACCATCATAGAGCTCCCTTTGACTGGCTGGGATACATGCAACACAAAACAGCAGTCTGTAAGTTTGTAAAGAAGGTTTTTTTTTTTCTCCCCCCAGGTGGAGGAAGTGCTCCTAAAGCCACTGTATCTTTCAAATAAGGATGAAAATGCAACAGTTCCTGAATATGTATAAAAAGAATTCTGTCTGGTACTGTACTAATAGTGATTTTAAGTAATTCCGTCAAATAACATGTTAATCGGACGAATTATTTGAAATTACTTTTACAATTTGTTTCAGTTTCTGCCTGCAGTCACCTCACTTTGAAACTAATCTGTTTCTGTAACTGAGATCGTTTCTGTTTGGCATATGTACTTTAACAAATGGACTCTCTCACTCTTCAGAAATCCACGGAAAAGACAAAATTTAACTGGACACCCCCTGAATGCCGAAAACGAACAATACATCTCCAGAAACATAGAAACTGTACGGCCATCAGAGCGTGTGCAGGAAATGAAATTCACATTGCATGCACATATATACCTTTTGATCATGTTGACACGCGTACACACCCACAATACATAAATCCTAAACCAGCTCACTCACTTTGTAATGACAGGATTGGTGAAAGACTTGCGACAGATGAAACACTTGAAGGGCAGGTCATCCTCGTCACTGCTGATCTCATAGTTCTTGTCATCTGACCACATGAAAAGCATGAATTTCACTGTCTCCAGTATCACTCCTCCAGTCGACCCACCCCACACAGGCATAAAAGGCCTCATTCAAATAGAGATAAACTTACATCCAACACACATGTGCAGGGTTCCTACAGACTCCCAAGAACAAAATTCAAGGAGTTTTCAAGGAGCGTTTATTTTATTTCAAGGCAAGAGGTGGCACGAAAATTAAACCATTGTTCTTTTAAAACTTCATTTCATTTTTTTTTCTATTGTTTATGTTAAAAAAAAAAAAAACATAGAAAAAAAAACATATTTGGGTGATTTCAAAGCTCTTGTGTGATTTGGGGACCACAAATGGGGGCAAAAAAATTATGAAAAAAAAAAAAAAAAAAAAAAGGTTCATGACAAGAACTGTATTTGTATCATAGCAGACATGTTATGCACCTGAAAAGGATTTTTTTCTTGTTTTGCTGAGCTATAGTAATGCAATGACAAAAGGATTTTTATATATCTACACAGCTTTTTTTTTCAATATTTTTTTTTTCCATATGGTGGCCATCAGGCTTCGTGTTTCACTGCTTTCGAATTATTCCAATAGAAATAACAAATGATACGTGCTGTTTTGACTTACAAATAAAATATAATTGCATGCAGAATTCATTTCTGATCAAAGAAAAAAAAATGACCAAGCTCGATAGTCTGGATCCAGGGATATTGTACTCCTTGCACATCAACTAAAGAAGTCAAGCAATTTTCACACACACCTCTTTCAAATAAAGTAATTTTTTTAAAAGAAAAATGTAAAAATAGACAAAATGAACACCACAGATGGTTTCAACAGACTTTGAGCACAAAAACACATAAAACCCAAAACACAATTTTTGAAAGAAAATGGTCATATTTTCATGCCACCTCTCTACACTACTTGCATAAAAATTGAAAAAAGAAATGGTAGTTTGATTTTTCTGCGTTCAGGTTGATGAAAAAATCATTTTAAAACACATTTTTACAAACATTTTTGCGATCCTGGATTCACCCAAGGGAGATATTTGTAACTTCAATTTTGATAAGGTTACAAATTATCTCCCTTAGTAAAATTGCAGACGATCCAGGATCGCAATGTAAAAATTTGTTTTAAAATAGTTTTTCATTAACCTGAACGCAGAAAAATCAAACTGCCATTGTGTTTGCCACATTCAAGATTTTTTGAGCTAATGACTTGATTTTCAAAGGTTCTCAAGGAGGTTTGGTCAACAGAACCACATTTTACTGATTTTCAAAGGTTTTCAAGGTCTTGAAATTCTCTGTCAGAATTCAAGGAGTTTCAAGGAGTGTACGAAACCCTGCATGTACACATATATATACAAAGGCACTCCCACACACCAGTGCACTAGCATCCACACCATACATGCTCATCAACAAACTATTTTTTTTCTTTCATTGTTAATTGTCCAGCCAACTGCACAGGATCATATCGGAGATGGCACAGCAACTAAATATAGTTGCAGTATGCAACTAAATATAGTTGCAGTATGTTCGTAAGGTCATCAACTGAAACGTAAAATGAAAAAAATCTTTCCCTTTTCCAGATAACATGAAGTATGAGTAAACTCAAAGTGTGTGCATTCCACACAGGACTGTCTTCATATTCACGTACATGTTTCCATGTCTTTATCATATACAGAAATGTCTCTAGTTTGATGAGATACACACAGAGAAAGAATGCTACAAACACTGCCCACAACCACTCTCATTTAAATTGAAAGATGACACCTGGGAGCTAGAAGACAATGAAAGGAAAAAGTAACATGCTACAGAGTTAACATTATGATCATTAAGAAGGTTTGAAGGAAAGACATTCAACAAGTACAGAAAAAAAGACATCTGAAAAGCAAAAATAAAAAAAGGAAAGATATCACTGTCACTGTTTTTTTTTTTTTTTTTTTTTCAAAAAGGACTTTACAAAGAGACACACACATATGACTTGACTATAAACTGACACCAGACATTCGAAACAGTTGACGAACTGCATATATCACAGGCAGACAGCATGTCACTCCGAATCAAACTATCAAAGGATGACTCACCACTCTGTCCGTATCTCCCCTCGTCCATCTCTCGCTCCAGCTGCCACCCATGTTTGTAGTCGCTGCGATCGTGCAGAAACTTGCAGCTGTCTGAACAATGCAAACATACAAACATGTGATAAAAACCACCATCCCCTAACTTCATGTTCTTCATACTAATTGCCATCACGAATGGTTGAAATGCACGGAATGAAATCAATACACATGCAATAAAATGACAAAAAATACCAGTGCCATGGGAGATAGAGAGGCACGCTGACTCGCTGTATGGCTTGTCCACCAGCACATGAGAATTCCAGTGTCAATGGTGAGCTCTACTTTGCATACTGTTTGGTCAGGGCAGGATAATCTAATAAGTTTACATAGGATATACAGCCAGAGTGCCCTGGGGAAAATGGAAAAGATAACCGCAGTAGTAGTCACCACACACACACCCTCACCCTAACCCCCCTTCTCACACATACTTGTTTTTGTTTTGTTTTTAGCTACTTACTTCTGTGTTGTCGTTGTTGGTAGGTCAGCTGTTGGTAAGAGTGTAACTGTCATATGGTGCCTATCATATGCCTATTTCTCCACCTGTCCTCTCATTCTTTTTATCCACTCTCCTTGTATTCTGATTCTACTATTTACCCTTTGATTAACTTGAGACCCCCATAATGCCTCAATCATCATCAAAGTATTGATGTGGGATAGAAACAGAAAAAACACAGAATTTTCTGTTCAGTCATGTCATACCTGAAAACACACCTCAGTGGCATACAGTTTTTTCTCTTGAGTCATGAAAACACACCTCAGTGGCATACAGTTTTCTCTTTAGTCATGTCATACGAGAAAACAGACTTCTGTTGTATACAGTCTTCGCTGTAATCATGTCTTACCACCAGAAAAAAGGAAAATCTCTGTGATACACAGTTTTCTGTTTCGTCATGTCATACCAGAAAACACACCCTCTGTCGTATACAGTTTTCTCTTCTTTAGTTATAACAGAAAAACATATCTCTGTGGTATACAGCTTTTTGTTTAGTTGTCGCCTCATATCAGGAAACACACCACTGAAAATACTCCCCAGTTCATGTCTTGGATGGAAAAAAAAAAAACTTGTCCATCCCCCCCGCCCCCCCAACATCAGTTAACACAACACACTGTAAAACAAACCATCAGCCTTACCCCCAAAGCCACAGAACCCAGTCTCCTTGTAGTCTTTACAGATGTCCGGCTGGTAGTCCCAGCGCACTGTGGCACGCAAGTGGGCAGGGGCGCGGATCGGGCCTTTCCTGTAGGCATTTCAGATACTTCGTCAGTGTTCCACATCACTTAGGAATGACAGCACATCACATATTGAAATCAAGGATGTGGAAAAGTGAGAAAGGAGGAGGAATGCATAGAGGAAAAGAGAGGGAATCAGAATGATCACGCTGAATTTCTGCGATGGAAACTGCTGCATTAATCTTTTGACCTTCAATCTACCAGCATTTGCTCTTTACTGACCTTCGGGGCCAGGATGAGTATATGTCTTGTTTCTAATTGATAATTTGAAAAGGACTATGCATTCACATTCAGTGCTCAGACAGCTGGCAGCTTTAGCTCTGGTGGGTACCATTTACACAACATGCTTCAAAATGAACCAATTTTTTTTTTTTTTTTCGTTTTGTATCTGATGTCGCCGACAAAAATAATGAGTATAGAGATAGAGCACAGTACACTTAAAATGACCGTGTATGATTTAGCAGACACAGACGACACAGAAATCAAAGTAGGCTATATGATTATGTTTGAAATGGATTCAAGCTTTAGAAACTGACAATGCCTTAGATGACCAGGATGGGTGAGCTGACATTTGACATTCTGACTGAAGTTCTGATCATTCACTGCGTGGGAGGATGACCATAATGGTCTGTTGTAAACATCAGCAGAAAACAGAGACATGCACAAACATAAAATGTGATGCTCTTTGAATGCATAAGTTGGTTTTTTTTGTTGTTTTTTCTCTCTTTTTTTTTTTTCAAACAATGATCAAGTTTCATATGTTTGTTTCTTGTTTTAAAAAACAGTAATCCAGTTTCATGTCTTTGTCTAGTACTGTAGAAATTAATCAGAGAGTTTGGTACATGTTAAATCAATCATGTTAAATCATAGTTTGGTACATGTTAAATCATAGTTTGGTACATATTAAATCACAGTTTGGTACATGTTAAATCATAGTTTGGTACATGTTAAATCATAGTTTGGTACATATTAAATCATAGTTTGGTACATGTTACATCAAAACAATGAGGCAGAGAGCTGACTGCTGACAAAGAAGGTCAATGTACTGATGTCACTGAACTGGAGATGTTTCAGTGTTATTTAGCAAAACTGAATGTGAAAAGAGTCCCCTTAGATACTCTCAACAGTGACATGGGGAGACCCAAAACGTTCGGTTCTTATCAGAACAGAAAAAAAACAATGAGCTACTTAGGGTAGGCAAGGAATTTTCAAGTTAACACTTTGTCGAAGATGAGATTTCCAACGCAGAGAAACACAACTTAAATGAAAACAGAGTTGCCTTAGCCTCAAAAGCACAAAGTGTGGTATTTTGACATTTTAAGTGTAACATTCCAAATATAACAGAACTTGTATGCAAAGAAAAGTCTGACTCAACAGCACTTTGCATCACACTAGACATGACAGGAAGAGCAAACAACGAAAATCTCGCTCATTATTAGCTGATTTAGACTTGTTCCACAAAGAAACAAAACCTCTGAACAACCATCAATGAAACTCATAGATAAAGGCAGCAAATTTGTGATCTCTTCAATGATTTTTCTTCTGCTTTTTCTTCCTCTCCTTACTGAACTTGCCCACCTTTTGAGAAACGAATCTACAGTCTACAGATCTCTGTTGTCTCATCTGTGTTTTAACTTTTCCCTCAACGTGCCGTGTGCAGGTGACAGTTAGGCAGCTGATGCTGTCAGCCATGCCGTGAGTGGTTGATGGCAGTCATCAATGTCAGCTAACAGAAAACGTCATTTTCTTCATAATAAAGGTGGTGTTTCTGATCCAATGATTTGAAGAACAAGGAATATCAGGCAATCTTGTGTAAGACGGTCCCCTCCCCCCCCCCCCCCCCCCCCCCCCCCCCCCCCCCCCCCCCCCCCCCCCCCCCAAAGTATCTTAGAATTTGATAAAAGGTATTTTAAATCACAGTAAGTCAAATGTTCACGTTTAAATGCTGTCTGCTTACATATAGCAATATGCTCTTGAAGTGTTTTTCTTTCTTTTTTCATCATCATTTTTTTTTTTTCATCATACAGTGTAGGAGCGGATCACTGTCAGTGAAATGGTAGGATGCTACGCCAAAATCATAGCACTTGGTGGCTCTAAGAAATAAATATCACACACACATACACACACAAAATCACACTAAGTGAAGTAATCATGTTCACCGAGTTACAAGTTTGTCACCGACAGCATCTTCTGTGCAAAACCACCATGCCACCCAAGCATTATTATTTTGTCATCTAGCAAGCACGTGCAAAGATGACCCCAATTATATAACCTAGTTTATCACCATCACCAACTTTCAGAAGAGAAGGCCAGTTTGGCTGTTGGTATGGATGACACGTTACACATAGTACAGGTGGATTTTTCCCTCGGAGTTAACGTTGGTTCTGACTCCATTTCCCATACAGTCCTTAGAATGAAACTATAAACCAAGGTTCCGTGTGTGAACGCACGCATAAATCTTGCACACATAAAATCCTATCACCAACTTTCAGAAGAGAAGGCCAGTTTGGCCGTTGGTATGGATGACGTTACACATAGCATGCACCTTGTGTCAGAAATGGAAAGAATGAAGGAAATAAGGAAACTGAGTGAACGATGTTGAAGGATATTGACTGGATGACACGGGAAAATGACTGAATGAAGCGCCAGCTGGCAGCTCTTCAGACGGCACTAACCACGTAGGCAGCCCGTTGTATAAATGAGTGTGGATTATAAAGCGCTTAGAGTTTGGTCTCTAGCTGAGAATAGGCGCTGTATAAGTATTCGTTATTATTATTATTATCATTATTATTATTATTATTATGAGCAAACTGCCCTCCAGAATGAATGTCATTAGGACTTTCATCTCCACTGCTCGAGATGACTTGAATACTACACACAAAAATGTTGCCATATTCTTCATTGATACACAATAGAGACAAGCTGAAGATGATGCTGGCAATGTTTTCTCACTTTGTGTTACATAGGCAATCAGCAACAACACCAACCAAATCATGAAACAGACGAGGAAAAAGCTGTGACTTTGCTCACCTGACATGGCCGCTGGCAGCGTTGCCCTGTGCGTGTCCTTTTTCTCATAGTACTGAGCGTAGTTGTTCATCCCTCGGTACTTCTTGTCATCTTCTTTCCCTTTCAACTCCTGAAACACCCAGCGTAAAGGTCAACAGTTCACCATACCCGAAATCCCGTCATTACTGTCAACACCTATTCTCTCCTGAAATTCCACTCATCATCACTGTCAACATCTAATCTCTCCAAAAATCCTACCATCGCTGTCAACACTTTCTCTCTCCTGAAATTCCTCCCATCATCACTGTCAACACTTTATCTGTCTTAAAGTCCTACCATCACCATCAACACTTTCTCTTGCGTGCATGCTCCTAAAATCCCAACTTCACTGCCAACACATTCTTTCTACTAAACCCCACCATGACCGTGAACATTTTCTCTCTCCAGAAATTCTTCCCATCACTGTGCATAGTCACCACACTATCTTTTCTGAAATCCACCTATCACTATCAACAATTTATCTCTCCAGAAATCTCACCATCGCTGTAAACAACCATTGCTGCCAGTACTTTCTCTCTCCTGAAGTTCCCTCACCATTAACGTTTTACACTTCATCTCTCTAGAGATTCAACAATCGCCGTCAGGATTTTGTCCCTCGGGAAATGCCATGGTCTCTGCAAACACTCTGCCTCTCAAATCCCACCATCACAGTGAACAATCTCTCTCTCTCCTGAAATCCCACTATCATTGTCAATACTGTATCTCTTTTGAACTCCCACATGTCAAGCACTGGTAACAGTTCATCTCTCCTGAAATCCCATCATTACTGTTAACACTTGGTTCACTCTTCTTGGAATCCCAACATCACTGTCAACACCTCATCTCTCAACAACCTCACTATCACGACTTTCTCTCTCTTGACATACTTCTCTCACTATTAACACTTTATTTCCCTTGAAATACTACCCTCACTATAAACACTTTATCTCTCTTGAAAATACTGTCCTCACTATTGACGCTTCATCTCTCTCTTGAAATATTACCCTCACGACCAACATTTTATCTCTCTGGAAAAACTCGCCTCACTATCAATGCCTCACCTCTCTTGAAACACCTCCCTAACTAACAGAGCTGCCAAAGTCTCCAACGACCTGACTGTGGCATTCTGACAGGAGCAAATGTAATGTTCCAAATTTAGTGTAGCACTCCTCATGCACTAAACGACAAATCAGACTCAACTGCACTTTCAGCTGCACTTCCCTTTACAAACCACATGGTGGCAGACTAAGAAGATGGAAATCTTGCTAGTTATCATGTGGTTTTGACTTGACCTATAAAAGATAAAAAATTTTGATAAAGAAACTCATTGATAAAATCACATCAGTTTATAGCAATTGGATAAAAATGTCTGACAAAGAAAAACTAATCGATAAAATCGCAACAGTTTACATCAATGATTCTTCTACTTTTACATCTTTTCTTTACTGAACGTGGACACTTTTTGATGAATAAGTCTACAGTCTAAAGATCTATGTTACCTCAGTTCTGCTTAAGCAGCCAGTAAGTTCATGAAGTAATTTTTTTTTTTTCTTACCTAATTTTGGGTGTGCATTTAACACAAGATAAAGCTGTGTAGCATTGTCGTCAAAATCATGCCATGCCAAAAGTACAGTGTTTGGTAGATCTACACTATCCACACTTTAACTCTCATAAAATAACACTATCTATCAACACTATCTCCCTCTTGAAACACCACCCTCACTATCAACACTTTCCCTCTCTTGAAATAACACCTTACTATCAACACTTTCTATCTTTTGTAATACTACCCTCACTATCAACACTTTATCGCTCTAGAAATACCACCCTCACTATCAACACTTCCTATCTCTTGGTATAGCACCCTCAATATCAATACTTCCTATCTCTTGAAATACCACCCTCACGGTCAACACTCTCCTTCTCTTGAAATACCACCCTCACCATCAACACTTTCTTGAAATACTACCTTAACTTGTCAACACTTTCTATCTCTTGAAATACCATCCTCACTATCAACACTTTTCCTCTCTTGAAATATTACCCTCACTGTCCACACTCTATCTCTTCCAATACCACTCTCATGATCAACACATACCTATTCTGAAACAGGTTCCATGACTGTCAACACTTCATCACCTGAAATCCCACCATTGCTGTCATCACTCCATCTCTCCTGGGATCCATTCCTTCCTGCAGCCAAACCATCTCTCAAAAGAAGAAAGCATGAGCAAACACTGGACTAGAATTACCTTCTGCAACTGTAGCGAACGTTCATACACAGCCTGCGCATCCTTGTCCAGTTCTGTGTCAATCTCTAGTGTCGCCGTAGCACCCATGTCATCAGGACCCATGCGTTTCTGAACAAACAGTGTTCAAACTTGAGTTCACATCATCAGCCTTCACTATGGCGCAATGCCAGTTTAAAGCTGTACGAATGCCTGTGGATTTATTTCCCTACAGTTTTCACACATAAGTGCCCTAATGTCATCGAAAAAAAAAAACACAAAGAAAATACCTTCATTATATTTAAGTGCAAGATCAATAACAAAAAAAAAATTACATGGAAAACAACAGTACTACTCAGAGACATCCACACACATATCACATACATACAAGCGCATCCCCATGTATGTGTGGTGGACACTCTCACCCCTTTCCACAGATCTTTGTCTCCATCTCTCATACTGGCTTTACCTCAGGGTTTTCAATGAAACAGAATGAAAAGTTTTCCCACACGTCTCCTCACGCTGTCTGTAACTTTCTCTGAACTGAATCAGATACCTCTTTACTGCTGGTTTGACAAGAGGGGTTTTCAAGCTAAAGAAAAAATTAGACCCTTTGATTGGAATGAACTCGTCACCTTCAACTCAGCAGACAAATGCTCTAACCAGTAACCATTCAACAATGAGCCCCCCCCCCCCCCTCCCAACCCTCAGTTAACAAAAAAAAAAAAATGCATGCTCTTGGAGAATTTCTCATCTAAGTCAGCATTTACATACATACATACATACATACATATATAATTGTGTTGCTAACCAACAATAACTTTAAAAAAGTGCTCAACCGGGTTGGGAGCGGCATCTGTTAAAACTTTGATTAAAATGTAAATGCTAAAACCTACAGTAAAAAGAGCTGCATCATACAATAACATTTCAAAAAGATGTAATTTATGCCTACAGAAAAATATATGATCCTATGCAAACCAAAATTAGCAACCCTAAACACTAGGATAGAAATGGTTAACAATTGCAGACACAAATGGAAGTTCCTATCAGGGAGCAGAAATCAAAGACACATGAAAAACACTGACCGCACGTGATGGCAGACAGCGAACACGTAAAAAAAAAAACACCGACAACACCGACCCCCCCATACCCTGACGACTGCACCAGCAAGAAACAGCGCTGTAGGTTTTAGCATTTACATTTTAATCAAAGTTTTAACAGATACATACATATATATATATATATATGTGTGTGTGTGTGTGTGTGTGTATTTTTTTTATAGAAAGATGGCATAGTTTGGAAGTTTGCTTCTTGGTAGTAGTAGTAGTAGTAGTAGTAGTACTTTAATTTTTACGTCTTTTCACAAAATTGTGTGATATTAGACGTTGCTTCTTGGAAGATTCTGCTCTGAATACTGAGATTTGCACCTCAGCATGATACAACTCATCTCCCGAAGCATGGCAAATAGATTCTAGCTGACCTCATTTGGCCATACCGAGAGGCCAGTCTCTCATATGTACTGAAACTGATGAAAAATCAACAACAAAAAAAAAAAATCCCTTCCATCCTCCCTATGGTTTGTGCATTGTTTATGAATACACAACTTCAATGAGATGTACAACCTGGCAGTTTCGAGAATTAAGAGAATGAAAAAAAAAAAATGCACAAAATGCCCTAAAACTGGGGCCACAAGTATGTTAGAGGTTTTACATACTTCAAATCAAACCTGGATGGAAGGCAGATGGGTGGGAGTGGTTTGTTCATACTTGGAGAAGGAGTTCACTTTAATGGTGAATAAATGAATTCACTCTGGCTTGAAAAATAAGAGGTTTCAACAGAGATAAAACTAACATACCACTTCTATCAGAAGTGTTGCTTCTCCTGTGACTTTGTCAGCATCACAAGTTCACACAGAGAGACATCTTGAAAATTCATGGAAGTCTCGTACTTATATTTTACTTCACATATAGAACAGACCCTTTAATACTTTCCCTGTAATAGAGTTTTTAAATTTTAGAACCTGACAAATCCCTACTTTGTACATTATATAAAACCTTAACATTTAAACAAGAGACTTACAGCAGAGCCACTGGTCTTGTAAGCAACGGTGATATCGCCGACACCTTGCTCACCCCCCTCCTCCTCACTGGAACTGCTGGCTGCTCTTTGTGTGGACATCTTGAAGCGTTTGGTCTGCAGGGCACAAGAAAACACACTGGATTTGTTACAAAATTTTCATACTTGTAATGAAAAACCTGCACTGAGCAACGAAAGACTTGAACTGATTAATTATTTTTGTTTTGTTTAAGAAAACAGATCTATCCCCCTTTCTTGTATCACATACATCTTCAAAATCCAAAGCTGTTCCTTTACTTTTTAAAAAAAACTCTTTCATTCCTTTCTAGTCACAGCCCCCCTCCCCCTCCTCCTCTCCCCACCCCTTACCTCCAGTCCCCATATACATTACATATAGCTAAAAAAAAGTATTGATAGATATAATAATTTCTAGCTTACTGTATATTAGTCTAAGTACTATTCTGTACACCAAAAATCCTTGCACAGCAACAAATATTAACATACATCATCTTTCCTTGCACAACAACAAATATCAACATGTTTATGATCTTTCTTTCTCCCCTTCCTAAACACAAAAAAGTTAAGCTTTAATCGATGATTTCAACATACCGATTGTACAATGCCCTTCTTATGAGATTTACGGTCAATCCGCACAGCTTTGTTTCCATCTTCATCAGAGGAGGAGGAACTTTTCTGTCCTTCTGTCAAAATCAAGCACAACAATTCTGAAATAATCAGAAATGTAAAATGCGTGTGAGGAAGTCTGTGAACTGTCTGGTGCTTTACGTAATTATAATAATCCCTAAAAGCTTACTTTCTCTGACAATTAATGGTTTTACTTGTTCAGAAATTTGTTTTGCTTTTTCAAAAATTTCTTTAAAACAAGTCATGTATTTTATTCTCAAATTAATCATTGCAGTAGAAGAAGTCTGTGAACTGTCTGGCGTATAAAGTAATTGTAATAATCCCTAATGGCTTACTTTCTTTGACAATTAATGATATTACTTGCTCAGACATTTGTTTTGCTTTTAAAACAAAAAAAAAAAAACAAACAAACAAAAAACCCAAAGGTCATGCATTTTATTCTCAAATTAATTATAGCTGCAGAGGAAGCCTGTGAGCTGTCTGTTCCATAAGACTCATGTATTCTATTCTAAATTAATCATTGCTGTAGATGAAGCCTGTGAACCATCTGGTGCTTTAAGTAATTGTAATAAACCCAAACAGCGTACTTTCTTTGACAATTATTGATTTGACTTTCATCTTCATATGACAGATAAGTCTTTTTACAAAATATCAACATACTTTTTCAAGAAAAAAGATTTTGCGTAATTCAACTGTTGGAAGTCATGGAGGATTTTTATCAGCATCTTTTTTTTTTCTTTTTCCCATCTTCTGTGCTACCTCAGTGGCATCGCACCCATGCCACTCATTCCGTCACCCTGACCGGCCACAGACCTGCAATCCACAGGGAGGAGCAGAAAACATCAAGTCTTCAAGAGGCAACCAACCGGAAGAGACACTGCACTGTAGCTGAGTCACTTCAGTGGTGTTCAGTGGCACCTGTTCTGATCCAACATACACAGGACACCACCTACTAAGCCCCCTACTGACAACAATGATTGCTTAGTCGCAGAGCCAGCATGAGTGAGCCCTCCGTCCAGAGGGCGCCACCATGTGTCGTCCAACGACAGCCCTTTGGACTCACTGATACCAGTGACCCAACGGAACCAAACCACGGCCACAGATGTGGAGAGGATATCAAAACTGTGGTCACAATGAGAGCAGGGCATGAAGGGCCACAGATTTTTGAGACTTTGTCTTTATGCTGATCGATGAGAATGAGGATGATACAGATGATACTACAGACTTCCATTCCGGTTTCAGACTGCATGACAGGGCTGTTCTCTACACATCCTTTCATAATATATCCTGGCGTCACAGGCCCCAGAGATACAGACACCTGCAGTGTTGGTCAGGAAATTTGAGCAACACTCTCAAAGGCGCATCCATTAAGTGTATGAAACTCAACTATATGTCCCAGTCTTCCCAAATGAGCCTGTAGCAAACTTAACTCTGAGTAGGAGCGATTGGAGCAGAAAAATCCCACATGACTCTGAGGGGAATTGAACTCATGACCTCGCAACTGGGAGTCCGTGATGCTAACCACTTTGCCATGGCGGCTGGTCTTTATTCGCATCTTAGATGATAGGACTGCAGTTGATATCATACATTCAGATTAAAAAAAAAAAGCTTTTGATTCAGTACTGCTTCAATGCTACTTCTGAAAATGAGTGTCTTGCCATATGTGGTAATATTCTAAAATGGGCAAAAGTGCTTTTCACTGGATAAAAGCAAAAGGTCCAACCAGATTCAAAGTATTCCTCAAAAACCTCCAGCAGCATCAATGGTCCAATCTTCTTTACTTTGTCCATAAATGAGTAACCAAATTGTGACTAAAATATATGTAAAGCATTTGCAGATGACACATGAAACATACAATAGTATCATCCCAAATGACTTGAATAAGGCACAAAAGTGATCAGAACCAGAATTTATATATTTCAACGTACATCCAAATGCAAAGGAAAGCATATATAGGGAAAAAAAATCCTGTGATGTGAGTGTACCATGAAATTGAAAAGGAACGAACAGTTACATCCTGCAACAAAGAAAAAGACCTTGGTATTATATTTAATAATGTACTTTTCTACTAACTTTTGACACACATATTCAAAGGCAATCAACACAGCAAATTGGGATTATTTAAACAAACATTTCATTTAGATAGGGAAAGCTTCTAACATTATTATATATGGCAATGGTTTGCCTGCATCTGGAATATGGGAACAAACTCTGGCAACACTGGTCATTCACAATCAATTGAGTGAATACTGAGAAGAGCAACCATAGCAGTCAAAGAATGTGAATGTATGACGTGTCAATATTGACTTGAAGTGTTGAACTTCCAGTTATACTCACTACAAAAAAGGCACATTACAGGAGATCTCATTGCAACCTATAAAATGTTTAAGAACTTAGAACTTATAGAAGACATCAACTTTGAGGCATTATTCCTGTCATTATCTTTATTTGCTAAAACAAGGAATCAAGAGGATTAAGTTCATATATTGTATTCATTTTCAATTTCATGTTTCAATACTAACAAGCATAACACTGTTTTGGCAATAGAATTCCTAACCTTTGGAAATCACCATCACCTGAATTTAAACGGCACCATCCATTAACATATTCCATAATCTCCTGGACATTTCTACAAATCAGTATATACTTTTAAATTTTGATGATCATCTGATAAATGCGCCATGAAAATCGGAAACCTCTCAATGAGCACGGGAATATGAAACGTACACACAAGCAGCGAGGCTTAGGCTCAGTCCCTCTAACACTACTACTGCTTTAAGTACTGTTTAGCAGACATACACCCACATAACATACGTAATGGTTGAAATTTATGTCCCTATTGATAGGGACATGTTCTTTCACAGTAGTCGTTCATAATGTAAGCGATAGTCATCGTTTTATGGTCGTTGGTGGGACGCAGTTGATTTTAATGCTGTCAATAATAAGCTGTTTATAAAAAAATAAATACGAATAAAGCATACCTTCTTCGCTACTATCCTTCTGACGTCTCTATGACCGCGAAAATTTCCTCTTTTTTTGAACAAAACCTTTGGCTGATCAGCTTCCACTTTCTTTTCGTCCAGGTCAGCCATTTTAACAAGCGTTCGCCCAACTGTGCCTTTTCGAGACATGGATTGGATTAGAATAGGCGTAGGTCCGGTTGTGCTCAACCAATGAGAAACCTCAAAACAACGGACATCCAGTCAGTCTTCTGAAACATGGCAGTTCAAATGTTACGTGTCAGCAGAAGTAAATAGCAATGGATTCTGACAAAGTTATACCGTATAGAGTAGGCGTCGTGTTGCCTGCAGCAGGATGCGGAGAACGAATGAAACTACAAACTCCAAAACAGTTTTGTGAAGTGAATGGCCGGCCTCTGATCTCCTTCACATCGATCGACTGTTTCCACAGGTTTGTCTAGCGCAGTTCGCTGCTTCCGCTATCTGAGCTACTCCAGGAAGTGTTTTGTGTGATCTGTTTGTCACTGCTGCTGTTGTGCTAAGGCCAAAATTCCATTTATTATTCTAACGACTATGACATTTTTCACACTTTTAATTTCATTCATGTATATTTTTTGGGGGTGGTGGCACTGTCAAGTCTCCATGATTGATGCGATCTGCGATCATTGGAATTTTGGATGTCTGTGTGCTCATTTCTCATCATTTTGGCGCGCTCTCACGTTATTTTTAGCCACACATCTGTCGCGTCTCTCTGGGTGCCCGCGCAATTTGTTAGTTTTATACTAGAAGAACCTTGGGGACCTACAGCGCACGGCAGCATTCGTCAGGGGAGCTGGCGATCCCATCATCAGAGTGCTCGAGAAGAAGAAGATACTAAAAACCATTGGTCCGTTACTTATAAATCGGTTTTAAATTTAACTCTTCCGTGCGTCTGTATTTTGTTTTAATTGCAATATGACCACACCGATCCGTGGTCTTGTTGATTATGGAGGATACTTTGTTACGAGTAACGTAGCATCTGCTGAAATGTTAGTAATACACGAGAAATCTTCATAGTTCCAATGTGGTAGACAGTGTTTAGCCGCGCCGACAGTGCACTAGATGTCAGCCTTTGTAGTTTGCCATCGTAGTGGAATTACGTAGGCAGTATCTCTGCACAACTTGGAACTTGACTTTCGGGCGCAGTAAGCCTCGCGGCTTTTCAGATGCCATAGTCTTTCTTTTCTTTAGATTTTTTTTCCAGTCCGGATTGCGCATTTTAATTTTTGCGTGACAATGGTCTCGCATCATATTTGAAACTTTTGTCCATAATAGCTTTTTCTTTTTCCAGGTCTTTAAATAGATTAATGGGTTTTTTTTTGTGTGCATTTTTTGCTACTTTTGTTAATTTGTTCCAACAAGAAGCAATCCTATTTGCAAAAGATTTTTTTCAAACATTGCTATTTGAAAAAGAATTTTTTTCAAACATTGCTGGAAACTTGTTTTTTTATAAATATCTTTTGATAGGAATTTCTTGTTCTTTCGTCACTCACTAATGTGAACAAATTTTCCTTTTCTGTATCATCAAAATCATTGAATATTTCATACATTTGAATTAGATTACCCCGTAGTCTTCAAAATTTCAATGATGGCAACTGTAGTTTTCTTAACCGATCCTGGTAGCTGAAGTGGCTGATACGTTTTTTATTATCTTGTTGCTCTCCTTTGTACTTTCTCTACACTGATCGATTGTCGTTTTAGTATTATTTATTTTATTACTATTAGTAATGGGTGCGAGATAGTATTCCATATTCAAAGTGAGGTCGAACCAGAGTCTTGTATAGTTGAATGAGTGTCTTTGTCTCTGTAGGTCGAATTTTAGTCTATAGTCAAAAGTCACCCTGAGGTCTTTCTCCTCCTCACTTTCCTCTAATGTTACAGATTCACTATTATTCTTTATGTTGTAATTGTAGTTAGGGTTTTTATTTCCATAATGAACTACTTTACATTTACTTGCATTAAAGTAAAGATCCAGGTGTTACTCCAATCTATCAATTTATCCAAATCCCTCCGTAATTCATCTTTATTATTATCAGTAGTATTATAGATTTTTGTATCATCTGCAAATATTTTACAGTTGCTTTCAATCTCATCAGGTAAATCATTTATGAATATGGTAAACAATATTGGACCGAGTATACTTCCCTGAGGAATTCCGCTCAGCACCTGAGTTTCTCTTGAGAAGGCCTCTCCCACTCTTACCTATTGTACCCCAGCCTTTTCAGTATAGCTATGATTTTCAGCTCCCACCCCTGCTAGTGGAAATTCAAACCTGAGACTTGGAAATCAAGAGACTAGCTATCATCTGAGCTGTTTTGGCACTGAATTGTGTCCCAAGAGTTACATCATTTGGAAATATTGGGAAGAGAAAAATGTGACTGTGTGTTTCAAGTGTGTTGTAAAGCTGTGTACATCATATGAATCAATTTTATTTAGTTGGTGTATGGAAAAAAATAATGATTATGAAATGTTTCCATTCTGACTTTTAATCTCTATATAAAACTGAAGGCAACATTTTTAGACAGAATTAAATTATAGATTATGTTGTCCTGGGGATACACATCAACTTTTTCCTCCAAAACTTCTGTTTGCCCTCCATAGCTTCGGCATAAGTAAAAAGAAAATAAAATTAGCTACAGGTAACGCAGTGATATAGTCAGGAGGAATAATTCAACAATGGTCTGCTCTGCATTCATCAAGTTAAGGCTTGCGCAAGAGAAAATAGTATACTATAAGACATCTGAAAGTTTATTCCTTTACAGTTTACTATACATACAGAATCTACCAGAAGACATGTTCTCCACATCTGTGAAAGTGTAAAAAGAAAACAAAAGATAGAATTGTCATGCCTTCAGCATTCACAGATTTTAGGCAGAATGAAAATTATTTTACGTCTATATGTTAGTCTGTTATAGTTCTCTGTCTCGCCCTTTTCACCACGTACACTTTTTTTTTTTTTTTTTTTTTTTAAATTGACATGCATAAATGTTTTACAACTGAAGTGAGTAGATCAGTTCATTGTTTGTACTGACCAAGCCCAATGTCTGAATCATGCTGAAAGTGAAACCTGTTTTCTTTTTCTTTTTTTAACTGGAGCGTGATTTATCATAATTAAACAGCTCAGCTGGAATTCTGTTCTGAGAAAACTCAACTGAGTGGTGGTTATGAAAGAGGACGAGGGAAGTGCAATCAGTCTGCATTGAAGCTTGCTTGTTCTGTCACTCTTTCAATAAGTCAAAAACTGGCTGCCAAGTGGACAAGTGGAGGGACCATTTCTACTTTTGTTTTGAGTGGGGTTGCCTACATTGAGGATGGCGCAAGTTTTTGTTCTTAATCTTATGTAGCAGTTTTTTTTTTTTTGTTTGGTTTTTTTTGTTGCGTGTACCAATGTCAGCTTCTCCACAAGACTGGTGTTTGGTGAACTTTTCACCTGTAAAGCCATATGCTGAAGCAGAACCAGGACAAGTCATGGGAAGTAACTGAGGGCCCATGTCGGATACCATGTTATTTGGTAAATGATGGGCCGCAAACCCTCTCTTGATTTGGTGAATTTTTTTTTTTTTTTTTTTTTTTAATAGTTACGGTTTTGCTGAGCAGTTGAAATCTCATTCCATGTGGTGTATAGTCCACAATGGACTTGTAAATCTTTTAGAAAATTCAAATATTTGATGTGCCATCCCTAAGTATGACCATGGGGGATTAGAATGGTGACGGAAGGTGAGGCGTCTTTTGTTCTCGATGACGTATGGCATGAATGTGACATTTTTTATACCATCTCTTCTATATCAGATGTGATATTTGGCTACCGTGTGAACAATGCTATGAGCGCAGTACATTTTTTAATGGGAGATTCCTGCTGTGAAGTTGACTTAGAACATCAGTTTTTATGTAACAGTGGATGTAGTTTGCAGTGCATGTCTCTGCAAGTGTTAATGATATTACAGATGTCCATTGTTGTTACTCAACGTTGGAGTTGAAATTCCAGAATCAGTCGATAAGAAATTTAAGATACGGAGTTGAGGTTTACTCCCCACTGCTTGGTCATTTCACAGACTGCCACTTAGGTACAAAACAGCTGCACGCAAACACCCCTGTCCAGTATGCACAGTTTACTTGGTATAGCAGATGTCTTAAATTTCTTAAGGGTAAAACTGGTAAAAGCTTCCTGAATAGCTTCTATGGGAACAAAATGTAGGGTTACCTTTGGTGGGTGGTAGTTAAGAGGGAACTGATGATCAGTACATGTATGTGGCTGAAGCACAGCTGTGTGTCCAGCTTGCTGATTTGTGCCTGTAGAACACTCACTATCTCTGGCTAGGGCAAAAAAGCTCACAGAGGTATTTCTGATTGAATTTGAACCCATAATTTCACATCTGACAGCCTTTGTTGCAACCCTTCACCAAAGTGGCAGCTGGTTCATGTGGTGTTGTCGTTTTGACCCACTTCCAGACTACCATGGGTACAGCAGATTGTGATCTCCACCAGTAAAGCACATATGGAGCAGCTGGAAGAAGTGACTGTGCGGTACAGCTTTGACAGAGTAACTGTGGTGGAAGGGGGAACCACACGGCATCGTTCCATATATGCTGGTGTCCGAGCATTGCAACAAGGTATCGTACATGTATAAGCACTTGGTCTGTTTCTTGCAAAGTTCCATTGATTTATGTCACATTCTGCTTGTGTTTGTAGACTATTCTCTTCATCTACTTTCCATGAGATCTGTTACTAATGACTGTGTTATGTCTTTCCACATACAAAAAGTTTGTATCAGGCCTGTGTATTTAATTTGATCGTTTATCATGGTACTGGCAGTGAGTTGGGTGATATTCAGCATAGCTGATTTGCCTTTTGATTACAACATTATGTTGATTTTTTTCCATAATGTTCAACATAACTAATTTACCTTTTGATTACAAGTTTAAGTTGATTTTTTTTTCTTTAATGAAGGTAAGTTGTGTCAGCTCTAAGAATTACACTCTTTGCGAAATTTCGATCAGTGTGTAGTGTGTTTCTTTTTAAAACCAGATAACTATTTCAGAGAATAAGAAGACTTATAGACTAAAAAGAATCATTCTTCCAGCATGGATAATGAATTCATTTGACCTGTATTACATCATTTATATGTGATGGAAAGAAGATAACATGAAGCTGTTTCACACTGTTACAGAACACTCCTCCCTAAGACAGTCACTGTGCTCTCTCTCTCTCTCTCACTCTGTCTCTAACATACACACACACATATATAGACCTAAATAATACAACAATATATACATTGTTTTTTTCAAATTGCGTTTTACTACACAAACATTAAAACACACTGAAAAAAAACAACATGAAGTCCATACAGTATTCATTAGAACAAGTGTATAAGCATCTGTCAAGAGAGCTGCATACATTGAAAAGGAAAAGCATTGGGGAAAAAAGATAATCAGATAATTCCACAATGCATGCACGCACACACCCCCCCCCCCTCTTCCTGCATACACGCAGAGAAAAAAGTAAGATGATGACAAGCAGATGTGATATGAAAAAAGGCATAGTGTGTTGCTGTATTATGCTTAACACCAGTCTACCACAGGTTTTACAGAAATATGCTTTCTGTTATGTCTAACAGCCATGGTAAAGACTGTAGTGTAGAAAAAGATGACATCTTCATGTCACACACACACACACACACACACACAGCGCACACGCACGCACACACACACACACACACACACACACACACACACACACACACACACACACACAAACTTGACCTTTCATTCTTAAGATATGTTCTAAAAGAAAAAGTAGAAAATAATATATAGTCATAGTGTATGCAACATGTGCCACCAGAATCTATTTTCGTTAATGAGAGGATCATAGCATTTACACTCAGAAACCCAGTTTAATCCATGTTAACCAGAGATGAATCTTTCTCTGTTTTGTATCTCTATCTGTGTACATATAAATACACATATATGTCTATATCATAATCCATTGTGTGTGTGTGTGTGTGTGTGTTCTTCTTTTTTTTTATGTATCATAAACTGCAGTGTTATAATCCTCTCTTAGAGGAGTATTCTACATTACCATCATCATTGCAGTGAGTTTTCTTTAACCCTGTGACGTGGTTCATATATGTATTGGTATGAATGTTTCAGTGGATCCCAGTGTTGAGGTGGTGGTGATTCATGATGCTGTTCGCCCATTCGTATCCCCTGACATTGTAAAGGACATTGCCTCTGCAGCATACCTACATGGGGTAAGGTTTGGCATTATGGAGATTGGATTGCCATACATAGAAGCAAATCAGTACAAAATACTGTCAGTTATTATTGTTATCAAGAAGTTACAAGCATGCAGATATGATACGTGAATGTCTGCTGCACTGGTAGCAGTACTAGTGATAACTGGTATCCTGTCTATTATTTCTGAAAAATCACATGGTCAGTTGATGAGATTTGTGTACATTTTACGACAAAAACAAAATGTCTTGGATGATGTTTATGTTTAGTACTGCAGGATCAAGTGTTCAGGATACCTGTCAAAGTGTGTCAGTTCATCTTGTTAATAGTAACTGAATTCATTGAGCAGTCTATTGATTGATATCTTTCTTCAATTGATGTTCAGGCAGCAGGCGTGTGCCGACCACTGGTGTCCACAGTGATTGCTCGCAATGCAGAACAAAAGCTGACGGAGTCCCTGGACCGAAGTCGGTACGTGAACAGCGAGATGCCACAGGCATTTCAGGTTCCTGTGATTGCCAAGGCTTACAGCCAGGTAAGGAGTGTTTTACTTTGTGTTTTTTTTTCCTTGCTTTCTTGTTGCGCATTGTTTTATAGTATGCCCCCCAAACAAGGCAAACTTGTGAATATTGTTACAGTAGAACCTGTCTATAAAGGTCTCCAGAAATCCTTAAGAAAATGGGGGGTTTTAGCCGGCGGGAGCCTTTTGTTTGGAGATGAATATTGTGAAGACAAATGACAAAAATCTTCCAGCTCTGAAATAAATTTTTACAAGCAGACTTTTCTTGAGGGTTTTTGTTTGTTCGTTTTTTTTTTTTTTTTTTTTTTTTTTTTTTTTTTGTAGTTAAGAAATTTGACTGTAGCAGACATGCCTATCATCCTGGAGCAGCTGTCTTTCCTGCTGAAAAAATGTTAAAATCAGAGACCCTTACTGCTGCAGAAATGGTAAAAAAAAAAAAAAAAAAAAAAAAAAAAACCCCAACAACAAATGTGCACCTTTTTTCAGAGGTGGAAGAACCTACACTGTCAGCAGGCCATGGAAGAGAAGAAATTGAGCTGAGGCGACAAAAGCTGTATAGCAAGCAAATCAGAATGTGTGAGACTGTCTGGAAATTCAGCCATTAAAAAGGGGGAAAAAAAGCAAAATCAGTGCCACCAGACCCTCAGGAAGAAACTGAAAAAGAAATTGATTTGTGTGCAGTCTGCAAGTGAGCGTTCTTCATCAGTCATGGTGACCGTGATGAAGATGCAGACTTGTGTGATGTAACTGCATAGCATTTGTAGGATATAGTGTGTTCCTGAAAATCCTTGAGGTTTAGTTTATTCCTGACTTTGACATAAATTATTTGATTATAGTGTGTTCCAGAAAATTCTTGAATTTTTCTATTTGCTTTTGACATTTATTCTTGTGGGAACAGTTTTGGGATCGGCATGTTGACTAATGCTTTTGGGTTGTTTGTCTTACGTTAATTTAATTGTTTATACTTATTTTTAGGGGTGTACATTCACAGAGCTCTCACTAGATTGAAGCTCTTACTCATGATTAGATAGTTCTCCTGCCCTCACGGTTGCAAATGGTTCAGTTTTAGCAGTGTTGTTGATTTAGTCCAGTGTGGTTGCTTGCAGTGTGACAGCGATGATTTGGACTTTGGCACAGAATGCCTGCTTCTGGCCATGAAGTATGGAGGGGTGCAGGCCCAAATCCTTGATGGTAGCCCGGATCTCTGGAAGGTATTGATTATTGATGGATAATTATTTACATCTTTTCGTTATCAGGGCTGATATTGATTGATGTAATTCATTCTTTTTCTATAAAAAAAAAACAACAAAAAACCCCCCTTAACCATTCTGATCTGTGGAAGGTGTTTGAAAGGTTCTCATTTTCTACTGATAGTGTGTAAGTCTGATCTGTGGAAGATAATGATTGTTAATTACTTACATCTGTTCTTCACTAAGCTGATCTGTGGAAGATAATAATAGATTAATTAATACATCTGTTTTTCTCTGGGGCTGATCTTTTTTTTTTTTTTTTTTTTTTTTTTTTTTTTTTTTTTTTTTTTTTTTTTTTTTTATTAACCGTTCTGATCTATAGAAGCAAGGCATTTAATAGATTCACATTTTATGCCTATTGTGTATAAGTCTGATCTGTGGAAGGTAATGATTGTTCATTATATATCTATTCTTTATTTGGGCTGACCTGTGGAAGGTATTGAGAGATTGATACATTTCCTTTTTTTTTCCGTATTTATTGTTCTGGTCTATCGTAAAAGATTCTCTTTTCATACAGATTGTGTATGAAGTCTGATTTGTGGAAGGTACTGATAAACATACATTATTACTTACATTGATTCTTGATGAGTGATGATTTGTTCAAAATATTAATAACTTGATGGACACACATTCACCTTTTTTTCCCCCCAAAACCTGATCTGTGTAAGGTGTTCATGCAGTGAAAGATATTTTGTGAAAGACATTTCTGAAATATGGATGACAGTATTCTGATGGGCACATATTTACTTTTTAAAATTTTTTTAAACCTGATCTGTGTAAGGTATTGATGCAGTGAAAGACATTGATTCTTCACCAGATTCATCTGTGTAATGTATTGATAGCTCTATGAATGCAGTGATTTATGTTGATTCTTCACTAATCTGATCTGGAGAAAATAAGCACGACATCTGCATACCTGTTGGTGTTTCCTTTGAACAAGAAGAAGAGTTTGTTAGGGTTAGGAAGGAAAGAGGGATGTGTGTCTGTTGGTGTGTGCACACTGTGTGTCTTCCAACTTTACTGCATATAAACTGTTCAGTTGTGACATAAGTCAGCTATGTGCTGTTACACAATATTAGTTGCATAAATCTAATTTTTTACTGGTCTGGACTGATGACAGGCAGTGATGATTAACCCTCTTCAGTATGCACTTATCTGAGCTTAGTTACGCTGTTAAGAATGCAACAAATGAAGAATTGTGCATGGTCACACATACATGCACGCACGTGTGCGCACACGCACGCACGCACACACACACACACACACCAGGGCTCGTACAGGGCCCTAAAAGGCCCTAACCTTTTTAGACAAAAAATAGGGGCCCCTAAAAGGCCTTAAAAATCAAAATGAAGAGGCTGGAGGCCCTAAAAGGCCCTAAAACCAGAACAGCCTAAAAAAAAAATTCTTAAAAAAAAAACTTGTGAAATAACAACAACAAAAAAATCAAAGAAGAATGATTAGAAAAGAAAAAAAAAAAAAAGATTTTCATAATAGGTAAATGCTGAATCAGTACAGACGATCGATCATGGTGTAAAGTCGTTCAAGGGAAGTAACTCCACGACAAAGTAACTGTGCTACCCGCCATCTTGGACTTTCCATGTGTTGAACGAAGCAAGACCACGGTTCGTTCTTCGACAAAATTTGACATTTTATTGAGAGTTTCTTGAACAGATTTCGTCAGTTTCACTCAGAGACATGGGGAAGTGCGTATTCCAAGATCTGTGGCTTGATAAATCTGAATATAAACTCTGGCTTCGCCGAGATAACTTTGACAAATATCGGTTCTGTTGTAGGTTTTGTAAGAAGGGGTATCAGCTTGGGAAAATGGGTGAAAAAGCCCTTCAAACTCACCAAAAAGGGAAGAAACATTCATTCAGTTTGGAGAAGGCGAGTACTACTACAGCGGCAGTGTCCTTACATATTTTTTTTGAAAAGATCGTGACAGTGGGCAAGCCTCAAGTAGTACTAGTAAATCAACAAGTTTTTGCTTTGAAAACCACATGGTTGCTGGACCTTCAACGAGTTCTAGTGCTTCTAGTTACTTTGAGTGCATTCTGAGTGTATACCCCATGTATAGTTAAGTGTATGTTGAATCACTGGACTGTTCTCTCTTTCAACCAGAGGCAGTGTGTGCTAGTCAATCAAGGACAAGGCAGCTGTTGGTCAGGTGGAAAGAAAGCATAGGCCTACTTTTTCTTCATCTTGTGACTTGTATTCCTAAGATTTCCGCCTTGTGTGTGCTGCAAGAACACTGTGTTTACTCTAGCCATTGTAAAAGATTTCTTTGTTTTCATACGGACATGGAATTGACAAGATTCATAGCAGAAAGTGATTAAGTGCTTGCTGAATGGAGGTCTGTATTGGAGAAAATGGCATCTGTGGGAGGCAATGGTGAGCACTTTTCAGCATTTTCGTGTGCCCTGATGGCCCTATTTCTTGAAATTTTAGGCCCTAAAAAAGGCCCTAAAAGGCCCTAATTTTTTTCTTGAAAGTCTGTATGAACCCTGCACACACACACACACACACACACACACACACACACACACACACACAGAGTTGCTCTCACTCTTCAGAACTCAATGAGGACAACTTAACAGCATTCCAACAAATGAGAATACTGTCAACGAATGAAAGTAATAGCAGTGGCAGGTTTGACTGAGGAAAAACAAACGATAGTAAATGCAAGTCAACAGACCTGTCTTTTTTTTGTGTGTGTTGAGGATCCGAAGAGCTTTCAGGTACATGGGGTTTTTTCTTTTCACCTTTTTTGCCTCTGCAGCTGGTTTGAGATGAGCGCTCGTTTTCCCGATTATAGGCCGAGACATATGAACTTGCTTGTGTCCAAAGACACTAAGAGGCCAGACTAGTAGGGGGAAAAAACTTTTTTGTATATAAATTTTCAGATGGAACAGTTGTGTTGGTTTTTAGCATCAAGGAACCCTACCTGTAACAGTATAAAAGTTTGAATTCTGGACAAGGTGCTCAAGAGCCGAGCATGTGTGAAGCAGTCAGTGCTACAATCTGCTTATGTGCACTACTGACTTTAGCTGAAATTTTAATTAAGTACTCATCCTGAACCAGCAACTACACGTTGGCCTTATGGTAAAGTTCTCAGTATTTTAGAGCTCGACAGAATCTTCGGTTGTGACTAATGAACACACTGAATGGTAGGACAAGTAAAAAGTTCCTCTGTCCATCAGCATTCATGAAACTAGCAGATTTCAGGAAATGAAAAGCAAAGCAGTGTTGCTAGACTGTAAACGTATCAAATTTCAGACATTTGAAGTCAAATAAACATACAGCTGATACACAATCTGTATTGGAAATTTGGAATCAAGATACATTTATTGTTAACAGAACATGACATGGAATAGGTAGAAAAGTTGTTGCAGAGTCAAATCATGCCTTCAGAATTTCACCACTGTGTCTGGCATGTAACACTGCATGTTTCACACTGTTACAGGTTACATACAAGAAAGATTTGTTTGCTGCAGAAGCCATGCTGAAACGTGAGCAAAACGAATCTCTCTCTCCTGTCCCTCACCCCATCTCCCTGTTCCTTCTTCTCCCTCTCCTCCCACCCCCCCCCCCCCCCCCCCCCCCCCCCCAATGCCGGGATCCTCTTCTCTCTCTTGACACTCACTCAGAAAAGACAGTATAAATCTTTGTTTAAAATCATAGGATGAAGACAGTATAAATCTTTGTTTGAATCATAGAATAAAGACAATCGGAAAAAGACAGTATAAATCTTTGTTTAAATCATAAAATGAAGACAGTATAAATCTTTATCGAAATCTTAGACTGAATCTTTATTAATTATATTTGAATATTTGGTTTGTCTTTGTGTGTTGGAAACGTTATGAACAGGCAGCACATCCCATGCATTTTTTTTCCTTGCAGGGATGCAAGACTTCCAGAGTAAGCCAGAAATGTGGGTTTAGAAAATTATGTATTTGACTCCTTTGGGATCATGAAATTTTATTTGGGTATCTTCTGGATTGGGAAGATGTTCTTTGGGGATTTTCATGTTAGGGAGAATTCTGTTTTTCATTCATCTTCATCTTCCTGTAAAAGATGTTTGATTTAACTTGATCAAAAATGAAATCAGTGATCAAGAAAAAAAGGTTTTTTTCATTTTTTTTTTCCTGTAGTTCACTTAATCTATCTACAGGTACAAAATCTTTAAAAACACTGTCAGGAGTGCTAGAAGCATTTCACTTAATAAGTAGTTTTAAAAAGTCCAATCCTGTCAAGGCATCAGATGTCAGATGAAGAGTGACAGCGATTGGATGACTTCAGGAATAGACAAAAAGATCAGAGTGGGGAGTACAGTAGTATCAACGGAGATGAATATGATCCCTTACTGAAAGATATTCTTATCCATTAGCAAGTTTTGGAGTAGAAGGATATTTTATTGTGCACGGAAAAGATGAGTGTACTGTGTATGTGCCAGATGACTTGCTGTAACTGTTTTAATGTGTTGTTCACGTAGCGTTGGAAAGATCACAGATGTGTTTTGTCCGTGTACACAGAGCAGTTCTTGAGAGTGAGCATCGTCAATAAGGAGTGCTGGACCCAGCTAGCTGATGCCATCTCATCTCAGCTCTCTGCTGCACAGCTGCAGGTGGGTTGGGTTGGACTGAAGAAGAGAGATGATGAGTGTAAGTTCCATGTGCCAAGATGTAAGCTCTTGGAGTTGGGCAATGTTTGGGATGATGTGTCTGTGAGAGTGATGAAGAGATTCCTCTGGAATGGCATATGTTTTAAATCAACTTTTTTATGGTGGTTTGCTGGTTTGATAGATACAATTTATTAGAATTCTTCTGGTGTGAAAGTGATAAAGCAGGGGAAAAAATCAGCTGTAGACAGGGTAAAGAAAACAAAAAGAGCTACAAATGTTTGATGGGAGGTAATTCTTACTTTTGGAATGAATGTTACGTTAAGTAGATTATTTTCCTTTGTTGCTAATTACATTTGTTCCAAAAAATGACTCCCTGACTTGCGACCAGTGATTGATATTTTGAAACATTTTATGAGTTTGTGGATTTTTTTAATATTGTTTTACTGATTGCTGGGACTTTCATGATGTCAGATGTACGCACTGTACATAGACATCTGAAAAAACTGTAGATGATGTGTTTCTCCAGATTTTTTTTTTTTTAACAAGATATCGGTATTCATCTTATATGGTTATTTATGATCAAGAATGAACGTTTCTAGCTTATTCTTTGACAGTTAAATAGATTAATCTTTATACTCATATTTTCACTGATTTACAATCCTGATTGGACCATGCAGGCGGCTGGGCTATGAACCAAGCTAGAGAACTCTCCTCAGATTCGAGGATTCCCGAGAGAATTATTTGACTTTCAGAGGGGGAAAATTATACATATGAGAAAAGAAAAGGTATGGTGGAAAAAAAAATTGTGAATGTCTTAATCATATTAAGTTTTGTAATGTATCCAGTTTTTCCAGTCCAGGTTTCCGTGCTTGTATTCAAGGGTTGCTGGCTGTAGTTGTTCCGGTATATTGTGGTGCTTCAGCATGCATTAATCAGACCAGCTCATTGGCAGGCAAATATGGAGGTGTGAGCAGTTTGTGTATAAGGCATAGGCTTTGTCATCTGGGGAGGGTGGGGGAGGGGATGTGATGTCTGGCATGTCATGAATGGTGAATTGGGGGCAGAAGGTGTAGTTGTCAACTGTTGGAGATGGGAATGGATTGTAAAGACTACAAAAGGAGCAATTCTGATCGGCAGTTCAATCTATTTTCTGAAAGCAAACAAGCTGCGAACGGCATGTGTTGCTTGTTCGCTTTGTTGAAAAGAGCTGAACTAAATTGATTGTGGTTTCTAACAGCGCTCTTTGAATGCATGCAGTACAAGAAGTGTATTGATGCTTGAAGAGCACAGAACTGCAGTCAGAGCAGAGTGATTATGTGATTAGATTAACATTTTGATCCCCCCCCCCCCCCCCCCTTTTTTTTTTTTTTTTTTTTTTTTTTAAGCAACGGACACTGGCAGATTTTGTTTTGATAGTGTGACAGCCCAGATAAGTACTATGCAGTGTGGTCGGCTCGGATGTAAACAGCAAGAAATGAGATTGACAATAATTGTGACCGCAGTAAGGGATATGATCATGATTCTTTTATTACTAAGTTATATGTGTGGCTGTTGAGATGAACATTGATTTAAAAGAGAAAAAAAATATATTCAAGTGCGCATGCCTCTCTGCGTGTGTGTTTGTGTATACAGTTTTGTTGTTTTCTTTTGTTACTTTGCTGCCTAGTGATTGGCTTTTAATGAGGGACCATGAATGGGTCTTCAAAACAGTTTAGAATTTCATTTGGTCTTGGCTTTTAATGAGAGACCATGAATGGGTCTTCAAAACAGTTTATAATTTCATTTGGTCTGGGGGGCTTTTCTTGCTTGGATTGCTCACCAGGACATTGCCCCTGGACCCCACCAGGGCTGAGGCGGCCCCTTGACCCCGCCCCTTTTTAGAGATTTTTCTAGTCGGCCGTTTTCCAGCCTGAGAAACATGATTCATTGGGGAAGTATCAGAGGTCATTGTGATGAGGATCCAGACGTTGAATTTTCAAAACAAATTAATTGAATTTATCAAAGAAACAAAACAGACTCAATTAAACTAAAAGAAATCGTACCCTAATCGTGTTACCTACCTGTATTTCTGATAAACAGAAAAAAAAAATGCTGAATTAGAAGAAAATAAAGAGATATTAGTGAATTACAGCACAGTCAGTCTGCCACTGTCTATTTCTTATGCAGTCAGTCATACTGGAGATTCAGTACCTAAATAGAATATTTGACGGTCAATCTAAGTTTGATCCATGACTACACGAGATGGATGGAATTGGATTTTGTAGTTGTCAGCGGGAACACTTGTGCAGACCCGCTCTTTCCTTATTTGCTTTATACGTAAATGTGGATAGAAAAATACATACAAATGACTCCAGAGATTCCATAATTGATTATTATCTTTCATTAGGCAGTTGAAATGGGGGAATTATGTACCCAGGTGGTGGTGTTGTTGTCCAGGTACCCACAGAAATACAGTGAATACTGGAAGAAGAACAACCACACTGGTCAGAACTGAGGGTGCTGTGGCAGCGCATTGACAGTCGATGGGTTAGATGATCTGATGATATGACTAGTCAGGGATCTCGGTCATGGAGTATGAAAGGATGAAGGAGAGGCTGGTCTTTTCATTGGTAAATTTTCCTCATCACTACTCTTCCTCAACAGGTTGTGGAACAGTTCAACCCAGCAGGTGGCACCGGTGACAACATGCCCTCCAGCAACACCTTTATTATTCTTCACTCCCACCAAACAGTGACCCTCAGTGAGGCTGTTCCTGATCAGAGCGCCAACTCGACTAAGACAGCAGCCAACGACTCCTGCTTTGATGGGGACCGTGATGTCGACAGGAAGAATGTGAATGGATTGACAGATAGTGTCGGAGGTCAAAGCAATCAACTGCTGAACAGACTTACGTTGATGCAGAGGCGGTGGGCCTCCTCGGTCAGTTGCTGTCGGTTGGTGGACTGCACGTTTGTTCACGTGTTTGTGGCGCCTACCCAGGCCGAGGGGATGACGCTGCAGATTGACGTGTCCAGGGCACTCCTCACGTTGTCCAGGGAGTGTGGAGGGGGAGGTACTCTGGTGTACGGTGTGCTTGCCAGTGTAAGTAACAAGACAGACAGTGCAAGTCTGTCATCATTTTTTTGCCTTTGTAGGTTCAAGCTGTTTGGTTTGGCAGTGTTTGTCTGATTTGAAAGCACTTTATAGTGTGGAATAAGGAAGCTAAAGTATGTTTCAGCCTTTAAGCACTAACTGTCAGATTATTTTTTTAGAAAGCTTGATAAACTGTGGTATGCCGTTGCATATGACTTTTCTGATGAGGTTCTCACAACAAACTATAAATGTATAGTTTCTTTTCAGTTCTGAGAAGTAGACATCGAAAGGGCGTGTGTGTGTGTGTGTGTGTGTGTGTGTGTGTGTGTGTGTGTGTAGTTCTAACTACTGTGTAATTGTAGTACAGAATTTGAGATGTATATGTATGTACAGAAGCAGACAGATGATTAGGAAGTGTAGAAAAAGCGAAGAAAAGAAAAAAAAAAAATGTTTTGATGAGTAAGGACGATGGTAGTGCCATTAGTCTGAATATGGTGATTTCATTTGATTTTATTTGTAGTCTGTTTTGTTCAATGCAGAAGGAGAACTGTGTGGACGATGTGAGTGAGCTGACGTCCAGCATCATACACCGGGGACATCGCTCTTTCTCAGGGCAGCTCTTCCTGGTCTTGTAAAGTCTTTCTGCTGCATTCTGTCAGAATCTCGAGCAGCCAGTCTTCCAGCCACAGCACTTGCTCCACAGTGAAGGAACTGGCAGCTCTTCCATGTGCAATTTTCATCACTGTAGATAGTCCAGATCTTCCTGTGAGTGATGCATGATTTTTATTTTCTTTCTACCTCAGCATGGTGATACTCGCATTACGTGTGTGTGTGTGAGAGAGAATGGGAATTCATGTTTTATCATTGTGTTGTGCAAGTGCTCTAAGTTTGTAAAAATTTTTTTTTTTTTTTTTTTTAGAATGATTGTTAGTAAAAGAAAGAAAAATGTATTCAGTTTGTACATCTTTTGTTTTACATCTCCGCACATTTATTTTAGGTATGAAACGTCTGTGAAAAAAAATTTGTGTGTGTGTATGTGAATATTTTTTTTCATCCACTTTTTTTGTTTAGGTCACTGTCATGAAATGCTCCGATTTTTTGTTATTTTGACAAAATCTGGGTATTCACATCTTTCTGCTTGTTTTTTTCCCCTTTTGCCTGTCTTGTGTTTTATGTTTCAGGTTGTCCTCTTTTCAGTGTAATGACTTTTTTTCACATATTTTAAGTGGAGTCTTGAACATTCATTCCATGGACAATGTAATGTACTCGCATTAATCTCGCCCCTCATCTTTCTCTCTCTCTCTCTCTCTCTCTCTCTCTCTCTCTCCCCTCTCCCTCCCTCTCTCTCTCTGTGTTTAATTTCATACTTTCTTACTTTCCTTATTTATCTCTGATCAGTCCTGGTCCTATAAAGGAGTCCAAGGCTGTTTCTGTAAGGAGGGGTTTCTCTGGCCTTAGGTACGGGTCTGCAGTTACCCATTAAACATAGCTGCTAAGGCTTGCATATTCCTGTTAGATGAGGTATGCCCTTAAGTGTAGTTTTGTTTCCCAGATGAGTTCAGTTTTCTGCTTGATCCCGTATCTGTATTTGGTTATGCTAAGTTCTGCCAGTGTAAAGAGATGTTTTATGATTCATGTTTGTTTTTCCTGTGGTGATAGGGGTTCCTTAACAGCCTAAAAGGGCGATCTGTTCAGATACATGCAGTGTTTGGCCGCACCATGCTTTTATTTTGTTTTGAAACCAAGTCCATGTTGGTTTCACTTGCTTGCAGCGATGAAAGAAGTGTGCTTTACGTAATCTGTGTCTCCACAGTTGCATGCATCACACCGTTCACTGTGCGTTATTCCCATTCTTTTAAGGAGAATGTTAGTAGGATATATGTTGTGGAGTATTGTCAGTCTCGGAAAGACCTGGCAGATTTTTGGCATTTAGGTAGTTGATTATATCATCTGTCTAATTATGGTCGCTGTGTAAAAGACGGAGATTTTGTACTCCTGATCACCGCTGGTCATTCACCGTTGTAGGATGTATTCATCATTGTTATGACTCGGCACAACATGTTACGTATCACAGACTGTTCCAGTAAATAGAAGTGACTTATAGTATTGCTGTTTTTTCTTTTTTGCAAACATAAGTCTCACAATCTGATTTTTGAAATCACTTTCCTGTGAATTGATCTGGAAATTGTCATGTAGGTTGCCAGCCAGTAGATACTATGGGGGGGGGGGGGGGGGGGGGGGGGGGGGCTATTAAAACCTGAGTTTTGCATACAGTGAAATAAATGTAACATGCAAAAACGTGGTCTTTTCGCTTAAAAGAAAGCAGTGTATATGGGTGTAGAACAATGACTGAATAGCATTGGGCTCAGTAGTAGCAGAACAAATTAAACTTGGACTTGCTCACACACCAAAACAAAAGCTGCAATTTTCCATGCAGTGAAACAGCAAAGGCAACCACCACCACCACCACCACCAGCCAACCAACCAGCTATCCAAACCAACAAAGAACAGATTCAGAGAGCAAAAAGCTATGAAGGCTAATGAACAGGGAAAAAAGTGACATTAGGCTATGTACAGCATAGAGAAAAAAAATGTCTAAGTTGGCACTTGAAACAATGCATAAGCATATGTAGCTGCATTCAGAGCGAATATACTGGACATGCAGTTATCTGGTGAAACACACATGCGCACACACACACACACACACATTACACACACATTACACACACACACACATACACAGAAACACATGCGTGCATGTACACATGCGCGCGCACACACACACACACGCATGTGCACACACACTCCATTTTGCCATCAAGTAACACACAGTTAATAATAAAAAAAAGAAAAGAGGGAGATAGAGAGAGTAAAAGTCCAGAATGATATGGATTCATGCGAAATGTGGAAGATGAAATCCAAGCACACATAGGGGCGGTGAACAGTAATACAGTGGGTATATTGGATGGGTGACGGTGTGCATATGCACTTGCATGCACGCGCGTGTGCGCGCGCGCACACACACACACACACACACACACACACACACACACACACACACAAACACTCACACATACATACACAGAGCGATGGACCACTGTGTCGGTTCGTGTGAGTGAATGTGCGCACACATGTATGTGTGTGAGTGCGTGTACGTGCGCAATTGTGCATGAGTATGCATGGTTTTGGGAGAGAGATTCTGGATTTGTTCATGGTCTTGAATTTGGAATATCACATCGCCTTTCCCTTCTTTTTTTTCTTGGACGTGTCTTGCACTATGGGGAATGCTTGCATCCTTTGCTCTTTCATGATTAGGGCCAGCCACTGGTCATCTTTTCTGATAGCCCATGCTCTGCGCTTCAGCTGGTTGACAGTGGCATGCATGCTCCCCTGTTCACCATGTAAAGCTAACCCAAATTTCCATATCTGGATCCAGTCAACACGATGGTCTTCAGGGATGTGCTGCTTTGGGATAACATTGATTTTGTGGCCAAAGTAAGTCCTGTAGAAATTCATGTACTGGTTGATTGTGAGTTGATCTTATTGATTTCTTCCTCAACAGATAGCTTGATGACAGTAGGTTGTGCACATTGGAATAAGCCTTGTTCAACTTGGTGTATCTTTGTTTTATATCTCTTCCTAAGGCCTGAGTGCTGTGGTCTTCTGTCAAACTACTCACTGTCTTCTCTGTGCTGTCAAAAATATCCATGATTACCTCTGCTTTGAGGTGTTTGTTACAGTGGTTGCCGATAGAAGTGCCACTGTAATATGTTTCACGATCCTGTGTCTTTGGAACGCAGACTTAACTGCAGCACCTATTGGCCCCTCACCCTTCTTGTACACAGTTTCTCTGACTGCAAACTTCCCCTAGATTTCAGATTCTTCTACAGGTTTCAGCCTAAAAATGGGTATGTGTGATTATTAAGTAATGGGGAATGTATGTAAACTTCTAGGAGAAAGAAAATTGGCAGACAGTTTCCTAAGAGCATGCACTTCACTTTGAACTGTATTTTGTCTGTCTTAGAGATATAGGTCGTGTCACTGTCACCAATTGTGTCACCAGTATGTGACATTTTATTAGACAATCAAGTTTACAGCATGCTAGCATGCGCAGTCACCATGCAGATGCAAGTTGTTAGTGTAAGATAAAATCTGAGGCCTAACTGATGTGATCCATCCGTTGCCTGGCAGTACAGGTCCCACTGGTTGTCCCACCAATGTCATACAGAACTTGTCACACACATTACAGAACTCAGTCACTTCCCAATACGCTATATGTTGTCGTGTTTCTGTCAGCCTGTGCAGTTCTACAAACTACAGCTGATTACATACGTCCACAGTTTTCAGTTGCACAGCACAGTGTCACTGTACACACTCACTACTCGTTACTAAATGTCACAGTCACAGCTGTCACCCAAAAGCACAGGTATGCAAAACAAAAATAAACATCACAGCTGCATTACTGTTGGGCTACGTTTTGATCGTGATAGTCGCGAAAACAACCATTCCTGGGCCAGCAAAAGGGCACTTGACAGAAAGAACACTTAAACGACGTTTCCACTTGATATCCCTTTGGTGTCATGTGGCCAGTTTTGACACATTGACGACACACCCTAGGCCTGCCCTCAATCTTCTCCACTTTGTGGTGATCAGTGGAGTCTTTGGCGATGGGGTTCTGGTACTGCCTTGCTTCGCCTAGCTTTGGGTTTTCTGGAAGTAAATCCAGCATGAAGGAGTTTAGCGATGTCAACACAAAACCACAGGTGATCGTGGGTCTTCTTTGGGGGCAGAGCGTGTGGTGACTTTTCCCATGTGAGAAAGGCTTGAACAATACACAGATTGATCAAAGAGTGGAAGACGTACCGCCACCATTTTTTTGTTTGATGACCGACAGGATAGTAGGCACGGTACTGATCTGACTTGTCACACACCACCCATGTACTTGTATGCAGCGGTGACACTCGGCGTCACCTTTTCGTCCATTGTTGTCATACCTGGAGGCTGATTGCTGCTCAGGAGATAAATCTGACGGTTGTCTTTGTAGACTGTAGCCATCAGTGAGCCTTTCTGCATTTGTATCAGGTCTCCCCTTTCCTTCAGTTTGGCCGTCTTGGCTTCCTGTGGCAGTCCCCTGCGGTTACGGTTGACTGTCGCACAGGCATATGTCCCATTCGCGGCCAGGTGTGTTATCAAAGGGACACTTGTGAAAAAGCGGTCAAAATACAAGTGCCTGTTCTGGTTGTATGGTGACGCTAGTTTGTCTACTGCTTCATGCCCCAGGCTGATATTCGTGTTTTCACGGCTAGCACGACCAGTGTAAATGTCAAATGCGACACAATAGCCGGTAGTAGCGTCACACATTTCCCACACCTTGATGCCCCACTTTGTTGGCTTGGCTGGCATAAACTGTTTGAAGAAAATGCGACCCTTGAAGCCTATCATCGCTTCATCAATGCTCATTTCACGGCCAGGACAATAATTGGCTTTGAACAAAGGGAGAATAAGATTGATAAATGTTGTCATCTTGAACAAGGGGCCATAATCAGGGTGATCACGCCCAGATGTGTTGGACGAATCCGGAGGGTAGAAATACTGATTCAACTTGAAAAAAGCGATTTTTCGGCATGACACACTGCTGATCCACTCATCTTTGAAAATTGGGTCAGCAGATCAGTAGCACCACAGACGTGGCAGACGCTTTACCCCCATCATAATCAAGACCGCGACATAGGCTCGCATTTCTTCAGGTGTGGTATCGCACCAAAGAGGGTCAGGTGTGCCCTTTGCAGCTTGTTTTTGTCTTGCATACCTGTTTGCTTCATCGGCAGCAGCAGTCTAAAAAAAACAAAGAGGTACAAACAAAAAGAAAAAAATCAAGTGGTGTAGCCGTGTCAGGTAACGAGTGAGCAGGCCCAGTGGGTTCCTGAAACTGAGGCACTTCAGCCACGCCATGGTCGCTGGTCACCATGATGTTTGAAGTGCAGCGAGCAGAACATCGTACTCCGGGTCACTGTCTACTTCACCGTCTACTTCACCGTCTTCTTCAACACCACTACCTACTTCAATATCACTTTCATTCTCCATCTCTCTTTCAAATTTCTCCACTTCTTCAATAATTTGATTCAACTCCTCTTGCGAGTAGTCGATCATCTCTTCGTCATTCATAGCAGGCGCCAAAGCAGCCATTGTGAAAGTTTCATTCACAAACTTACTTCCTGTGTTTGCCCCTTTTCTCAATGAACACATGTGGTTCCATCACCCAAAAATAGTGCCAACACATGATTAGGCCATGCCCAAGTCTTCCTAGTTACTGTCTGCGACTCTTGCGTGTCTACACACATGATCACTGCGTGATGGAAAATTCCCACGGACAGATCCTGGTAACTCCCGTTACGGGAAGAACAGGCGCCTGAAGTGAACTCCCGGATTGTCCTGTTGCAAGTATAAGAGGGTTAGGCCTTGCAGTGAAGAATTACCAGAGTTCAGACGTTTACAACGTGGCTTCACCAGCCCGAACTTCTTTGAAACACTGGGTGTGTATCTCTTAAATTTGGTTTCTCTTTCTTGCCAGATCTATTGCTATCCTTTTGTCCACATCAT
>JADBJO010002183.1:290000-335777 GCA_016801955.1 Conus betulinus
CACCATTTCTGAATCTGCTTTTCTTCATACTGGTCTAAGAGATTTGTCAGGAAAACTTGGCAAATCTTGAACATGTACCAGAGGAATGCTTTTCTTTTCATCTCTGGTAGTATTTTGTTTATATTTTCATTATGGAAAAAAAAATTCATAACAAAGAAAAATACATACATGTGTTCATGAATCATGGAGCCCTTGAGTGCACTGGGTCTTGAAATTCACCAAACTGGGTCTTGAAATTCACCAAACTGTGGTACCTATCAAAGCAGGGATAGGGGCAGAGCGGTACTCCACACTTCTGACAGATGAAGGAGGTCTGGTGACGCTTGAAAGTATGATCAGAGCAGACAACGCAGTTTGGTCGAGAGGGCTTTCCATTGGCCAGGCACTCGTCAGTGATGACCAGTTTATGCTCATAATTGACCAGTCTTTCTGTAGGATTGTCAGTCTGTCTGCCTCTACTGTGACTCACACCAGACTCATAACCCTCCAGAAGCTGGTGAACAGTCCGCAGATGGAACTGAGCAGAGACACGTCCCCCATCCTTTTTCTTCTGGGCTGTCTCCATGTCCTCTTCTGTGGTGGTGTTTTCCACATCATGTTGAATCCCTTGTCTTCAGCAAACAGTTGAATTCCTTTTTGCTGTATTTGACGATTGCATGATTTACATACGTGTGTACACACTCACACATGCACACAAGCACACACGCAAGCACACACAAAACTAAAGACAGTAATACTCACCTCAACTGAGACTGAAGACAATGCCATCTCTTCTTCAGAACACCATTTGTCCTCTCGATAGTGCTTCTTGTCGATGTGTGAGCAGCATTGAATCGTTGCTGAGCTCTGCCCTCAGGGTTGAGGTAGGTAGGGCATCATCAGCCATTCCTTCAGTGGGTATCCACTATATCCCAGGTATAATTCCCAGCAGTGGATGAGGTATTCTTTGAAATACCTGGGGTTCTGCCAAGTGTTCGGTAACACGATCCCCTAGGGCATCACCTGTCCCAGCAGGCATGTCATTGGTCTTCCCAGTATATACTGAATAATTCAGCATATAAAAAGAATCGCACAAAGCCCACACTTTGTTATATGCGTTATCTACCATGTGCGTCTTGCAATTCAACAACGATTTGCGTGTTCGACTCGGTCATTGTTGGATCTCGACTTCGTTCCGCCATTGTTGAAATTTTGGACAGGGAGCGAATGTTTTCATTTGATACCTTGGCTTTGACTGGCTTGCACTTTTGGAATACTCAACCAATTGCTTAAAGAGAGTTGTGTGAATGAATGACTTGTGAGTTCACTTCAGTGCAGTGACAACCCTGATGTGGCTTTGTCGGTCAGTTGCCTTCCCGTTCTTTTTTCTGTGGCAGACCCTTCCTGTTGTTTCGCACAGTCCCATATGCCAGGGTTTTTCTTCTGAAACAGATGCTGAATGGGGGACTGACGTGAAATAATTATCAAAGTAGATGGTGTGCCACTTGAAATAATGGGGTTTTGCCAAGTGTTTGACGACACGATCCCGCAGGGCATCACCTGTCCCAGCAGGCACGTCATTGGTCTTCCCAGTATATACTGAATAATTCAGCATATAAAGAATCGACTTCACACAAAGCCCACACTTTGAGGCCCCACTTTGTTGGTTTTGCAGGCACATACTGCAGAAAACCACAACGACCCTTGAACTTGATCATTGCCTCATCTACTGTGATGTTTTGACCAGGCAGAAATTGCATAGCAAAACATTCTTGAGTCATAGAAATGAGAGGTCTGACTTTGTACAGGGGGTCATACCCAGCCTGACCTCTGGGAAAACTGAGTACTATCAGCAAGGTGAAAATACTGATTCAGCTGTTCAAACCTGTTCTTTGACATGACACTTGACACCCAAAGATTGAAGAAAGGAGATGACTCTTTCCAATAAAAATCACGATGAGGAAGTGGGGCATGTTCATAAACATGAGAAGACCAACAAAAGCTCTGATTTCATCCACAGTGGTTGGCTCAAATTTATCCTCTGGAAGCCCAGCAGCCATGAGCATTTGTCTTGCATACAGGTTGGTTCCCTGACCATGAGATGGAAGCATCCAAAGGAAAAAGAAGTGAAAAATAATCAAAAGGTGTTCAAAGATTCACTTGTGGATGTGGGGGGCCCCCTGTATGCATCAAACAAACAAACTTCAGTCCGAAAAAATGTCGTTCGACCACTGCAATGACTGTGCACATCCACCGACGTCAGTAGCACCTGTCACCTGCGTCACCTATGTCCATGTCACTGTCACTACTCGCATTCACTTCAGCTTCATAGTCACTGTCGCTGTCACTGTCAACAGCGTCGAGATCAATGTCCGATTGATTCCAGTCTTCGTTTTCAGTAGTAAACGCATTCCAGTTGAACATTTGGTCCACAGCCAAGCTCATGTCACTGTCACTGTCAGGGTGTGACATTTTGATTGTAGTCGGAAGTCGTGGGATGACTAAAAAATCGATAAAAAAAAAAAAAAAAAAAAAAAAGCCACCAACCGCTGTCACAAATGGTGCTCAGCAAAGGCAGGAAAGACCCAGATAATGACCGGTTTGTCTTATTACTGTGGGCAACCCAAGTAAGGGAGGCACACCAAGATAATCAGCCAACTGAGCTACGGGTGGTATGGGGGGCGGATCAGGAGCCTGATGGGTCGGGCGGAATAGGGCGGAACGGGGTTAGAAAAGTTAGCCTTCCTTTCCTCTGCTTTTGCCTTCCGTGCCTGTTTTTCTGCCCTTTCCTCTCCTTCTTCTGCTTTCTGGGCCATTTTGTTCAAAAAGACCTCGTCGCTTGTCAGCAATCGATGACCGCTTGGAGTGGACCTATTGCCTGTTCTTTAGCTGGATGGACATTTAGTTGTGGCTTGTTTGATGCCAGAGATGTTGTCAACATCATTCTGAACAGATGTGGATGATTCCGCAGGCACAAAACGCTGCTCCCCAAGACCATGGAGGTCAAGTGTTATCGGGGTCTCCACCTTCAAACCTCGATCACCAGGTCCTGGAGTCCTGCCACATCTTCTGCAGTGATAGGCAAAGTGACCAGCTGATCCAGGTCTTCAGGAAGTAGATCAGTTGCAGGCTGTTCCTCTGTGGCTGCAGCTGCATCTTCTCCATGGTCCTCAACTGGTTCTCCAATAGCTGAGAAAGTGGAGGGCAAGGAAGTGGTGGTCGACGGCAAAGAAGTGGAGGGCAAGGCATCAAGGACAGGGTTAGGAAGCGCTGGGGCAGTGTCCTCAGGGACTCGATCCAGGGCTGAAGCAGGTAGAAAGGCCTGGTTGGGGATTTGTGTCCTGTCCACAGGGAGGATTCCTGTGGCCAGGACAGCCTTCTTCAGTAGCTCTGGCTTCATGGTCTCCTCCCACGTTTTCCGCATGATGCCAGGCCAGGTCACCTTGTTGATGGTGTATTGGGGTGATCTGACATGAACTCTGTGCAGAGCCGTTTGTAGGACCGTTTGAACGGACCAAAAACGACCCTATCCAGTGGCTGCAGAAAGTGGGTGTGTGTGTGGGGGGAGAGCCATGAGATGGATGTTCTCCTGGCAGGCCTTCTCCAGAAGCTCTGGAACTTCATGGCTGCCATGGAATCTAAAAAGAGCTTGGGGGCAAGCAGGACCACAGTGCTTCAGAAAAACCTCAGCGAACCACTCGACCCCAAGAGCATTGTCCATCCAGGCATTGGGCTGGAATGTCCAGACAGCACCTTCTGTGGCATCATGGGTGGCAAAAGATCTTACAGATTGAAATGTCTTCTCTTTTACCACAAAGAGGGGTGGCATGGCCCTGCCAGAAGTGCTGATGCAGACCAGCATAGTCACGGTGTCTCTGCTGTTGGCTGACCGGGCCAGCAGCTGCTTTTTTCTCTCTTTGGGCGATGACCTTGGCTGGTGAAGGAGAAAATTGGACGCCTGTTTCGTCAGCGTTCCAGACGCATTCAGGCTTCAGGTGGAACTGATGCCTGGCCATAAATTCTTCCAGACTGTTGAAGTAGTCGTTGACAACCACAGGGTTCATGCCCCTCGTCCGGTTTGCTGCACAGGTTTCTGGGCTGCGGATGGTTAGGTCAGGCCTTCTCCTTTTCAGGCAGCGCCAATACTCCTCTGAGGGCATGTTGTCCTTGAACTGGGTCTGGAGATTCCTCTTCTTTGCCAGCAGCCCCACCTTGAGCAGAAATTATCGTTTGGTGAGAGGGAACCCCGCCTTTGCTCCCTCGATCACCTTGTCCACAATCTCATCTTCCAGCTCCTTAGGAAGGCTTGTTGGCCTCCCTGCTTTCTTCCCCACTTGAGATCTGCCATGCACGTGGTCCCTCAGGGTGGTCTCTTGGGATGGCAAACTCCTTGCTGGCTGCACCAAATGTCAGGCGGCCAGACTTCACCTCCTCGATTGCTCGTTCCAGGACGGCTTGGTTGTACTGCACGTAAAGTCCCTTGTTTCTGCATGGCATTTTCACACTGAAACACGTATTCATATTCTAATAAAAAAAAATGTAAATATCAGGATGTGCACAATACAGACACACACACACACACACACAAAGAGATAGACCAAGAGACAGCACAATACACACACACAAAGAGATAGACCAAGAGACACACACACACAGCTGCTCTTGGACTAAAAGAGGGCTTTTTTTGCGGAGGGGTGTTGGGGGGTGGGGAGAGGTGTTCAATCTTGGGTTGACACCGCCAGTGGGCCTACATATGAACAGGCGAATACAGTCTAGGCTTGCTAAATGTGTAGCCTCCTTTCAAGCAGTCTGTCCAGTCGTTTTTTTTTTATGTGAGCGGAATTGTATACAAGGAACCATATTGGCCTATACAATTTCGCTCAATACAAAAGAAGAATATTCTTAATTATCTTAACTGTTATTAGCAGTGACATAAAAAAAACTAAATTCATATATAATTGCATTAACAATACAATAGGGTAGCAAACGTTCTCAAAAAATGGTACTTACGTGATAAAGTTGAAGTAGAGGGTTTTCTCAAAATTTCTGGAATCGTGGTGCCAAGCGTGGTTCTAGAACAGTGGATCATGACGCGATGCTTCTTTTGCGCCAGTCCTGGAATTCTATTTTTGGTCATGGATATTTTTAGCGGTGGTTTCTGGATCATTGGGTATTCCCTAAACATGTAAGTGTGTATGGACGAGTCGATTTTGTTCATAGGGGAGTGAGGATTGTAGTTTTAATAAGGGCACTGGTGAAAGTGAGTGATTTTGTATAGTGGGCGAAATAGGAACTAGGCACCCTATTGGGACTTGCATGATGTGAGATATAACACTTTACAGCAGAGTCCATGAAAACCCAGTTCAGAGATGTTCCAGCTGACGTGATCTTTGAGTTTCTGAGGGAGATTAACATTTTTCATCTTATTAAAGATTTTACGGATGAAAGATTTCTAAGGAAGTTTCTGCTGTGTTTTTTTTGGAAGATGTATTTGAAAGAGATGTGTGAAAGTTCTTTTTTAATCTTTTATTTTTTTATGACTTGTGAGTTGATTTTTAAGTGGTGACAGCCCTGATATGGCCCTTTGCGGTCGGCTGGGCTATAAGCAACATTACCTTACTTACCTTATTCACTCAGGTGTTCATCATACTGCATATGATTTGTTACTGTAGGCCAACTCACCTCCGGCCTTCTCCGTTTGTTAACCAGCGATTCATGTCTGGCAGCTGCAGCCTAGTGCTTTTTCTTTCTCCCTCGTTGTGCTCAAAGACTGAGGGAATGACATTGCTTGTTGGCTGGGGAGCGAACTAGGAATGCCGTGGTTTCCGCTGAACCTTAACCTCGGCATGAAATCACCTGGCAAAAGATGCTTGGAGCAGACAACGTCGTGGCTTTTCGGCATCCTTAACTTGCCATGCTCACCCACTGTGTTGATTCTACACGCCCATTCTTCTTTCGGCGTTGATCCTTTGGAAACTGGTGGAAAGAAAGACACGATTCAGATGTTGCTGTCTCCCAACATCCCGGTGCAGCACACACTCTCGGCGTTTTGTAGTGGCTTATGAACGCGAGGTACTGGTCGGTAAAGTTTCTAGCCAGCTTAGTTTCGCTTTCTACCTGTATGAATGCCCTGGACATGACATCACAGCCCTGACGTCAGCAGCGGGCTATTCGAACAAGATTTCATGGGAGCAGACGAAATATGCGCGGATCGAGTGTGCTTTTTTTTTGTTAACTGTGACTAATTCTCCGTGAGTATGTGTGATATCATGCATTATAATGATTTCATATATTATTTTGATTCACATTTTACAGCGATTTTGCTATACTGTACAAACTTAAAAGCAGGTTTACAGGACCTTTAAATCAATGGAAATATGAATCAACAGCTAGACTTGGCCCACCAAAAATTTGTCAATTTATCATAATTCCCTTGATACAAACGAGAACACCAGCACCGTAAGTCTAACAAATAACATCAGATGTGTCTTATTTTTCTTTACTGGAATGTCATCTGGAGTTCACTGTTTTGGTGGGTTTTTCATTTCAGTCAGCCTAAAGTAGTGATGGAAGCAGGTGTGGAGGTGACAGTGGAAGCAGGATGCAAACTGGGGTGGAAGCAAGAATGGAAGCTGGGGTGGAAGCAGGGATGCAAACTGGGGTGGAAGCAAAGATGGAAGCAGGAATGCAAACAGGGGTGGAAGCAAAGATGGAAGCAGGAATGCAAACTGGGGTGGAAGCAGGGATGCAAACAGGGGTGGAAGCAAAGATGGAAGCAGGGATGCAAACAGGGGTGGAAGCAGGGATGCAAACAGGGGTGGAAGCAAAGATGGAAGCAGGAATGCAAACTGGGGTGGAAGCTGGGGTGGAAGCAGAGGCGGGGAGCATCTTTGAGGTTCTCTGTCTCCTCCTTTCCTCTGTTTTTTTCTGTTTCCTGGCCTGCTTTTCTTTTTCTTTCCTTTCCTTCCTTTTCTTCTCTCTGGGCCACTTTTGCACTGTACACTTCGTCACTTGTCAGCAGTCGATGATTGCACACTGTTGTTTTTTTTCTTTTTGCTGTCTTTGCTCTTTGAAGGGCGTTTCAGGCTAAACCTATCACCCACTTCTTGTTGAATGGAAGGCTTTGGACTGCAATGAACGAAGGGGAGCTCACCGATGCCATTGAGGTCAAGGCAGATGGCGTCATCGCCTTCCATGAAGAGTCCCTGTAGTCCTGCTTCCTCCCTGTAGTCCTGCTGCCTCCTCTGCCATGATTGGCAGTGTGACAAGGTCATCTGCTGTAGTGGGGGCCTCAGCCACAGTGTCCATGCTGATGGAGGCTTCTGTTTCCATACTGTCGTGCTGCACAATGTCAGCCTGCTCCTCAGTCAGAACAGTCGGCTGGGTTAAAAGCAACATTACCTTACCTACCTTACCTTATGAGTTTGCATCACGCTCTGCAGCACTGTACTCAGTTAAGGCGCAGCAGTCTCTCTTCTAGTACCCTCCACTTCGTCGACGTCGTGGAGGCAGCTCTCCTCTCAGTGCCATGGCTACTTTGTTTTCCGTCAGGGTCTGACCGTCTTTCAATTGGCGAATGAACTGCCAAAGGAGGGATGATGGACCTGTACTGCATCATTGAGGGTTTGGTGAAAGGCTGCACGCACATGCACACGCACGCACGCATGCAATCTTGTTAGAGATGTTCTGCTTGATGTGATCTTTGAATTCTTGAAAGAGATTAACATTTTTCATGGGATCTGAGATTTTACAGTGGAAAGTTTTTTAACCAAATTTCAGGGTTTTTTTTTTTAGAAGATGTATTTTAAAGAGTTGTGGGATTGAATGATTTGTGAGTTTTTAACGTGGTGACAGCCCTGATATGGCCCCTCGCGGTCGGCTGGGCTATAAGCAACATTACCTTACCTTACCTGTTCCAGGCATCAATCTTTTAAATAGTTGGTTCGTTCCCTATCTCCTGATATGCATTTTTCTCTTTTCAGTGAAAAAAAAAGGTCTGCATACACTTTTTTTGCGTGACAATCTTGTTGGTGGCCCCTCCATTATCTTACCCTCTGGGGCTTGCGGTTGGCTGGGCTATATGCAACATTACCTTAACATACCTTACTAGGAGAAATGAAGCTACTACTTGATGATGGAGATGGAAAAATATATATGAAATTGCAGATGCAGATACTATAGTCTAACTATTCTATAGACATATCTGTGCAACCATGGAAAATGGGAAACTGGAAAGAGACTGTGGACAGACTGTGACAGAGTCAGCTTTTTGTTGTATTATGTAAAATAATGAAAGAATTGATTTGATTCTTGTTTTCTGATGAACACCGCTGACAGATCACACAATGAAGTGCCGATGACGCTGGGAAGAAAAGGATTTAAGCTTTGCGGTCAGCTGGGCTATAAGCAACATTATCTTATCTCTTCTTTTTCACCTTTGTCTACACCTTGTTCTCTGGACTTTGAGATAATGCTTTTTGTGATCAAAGTGAAAGTCAAGTCACCAACGTCCATTGCCACCATGGCCCCCAAATCAGCCCAAGCATCTTTCAAAGATGCCCCTATATTTCTCCCACACTTGCTCTTTCTTCTGATAGTCTACAAAAAACCTGTTCCCCACAAGGTTCAAGAATGTTTCTGAACTCTTTGGTGTACCTTTGAAGCAATGCATACTCGGTGAAAGAACAAAAAAACACCCGAGGCCCCAGAGACTGTAAACGTTTTGCCTTCCCCAACCAGTATGACAAAGCCTTCATCTTCCTTCTTAAAGTTTTGAACATCTTTACATTTCATGTAGCAGAAGATGCCTGATCTTTTTCTATTCTGTAATGCTAGCTGAAGCTCCTGTGAGCCTTTTCTTTGTCATCCTCTGTATTGTCAGAATGCCTGTCAAAGTGGCGAGACAAACTGCCAGCAATTGTCATGTCCAGGTATTTTACGTGTTGGAAATCAATAACCCTGTTTCCCTCATCTAGTTTTCTTCTTTGAAGTTCCTGCAGTGACAACTTTGTAACCGTTTGAATACAACCTTTAATTAAGGTGGACCATGGGGTCATATTTTGGTTATTTTTTTGTTTCTCAAAAACTACTGAAGATATCTCAGTGAAATTTTGCACACATACTTGGGACACCAAGACAGACAATTGAGCAACGTTTCAAGTCTTTATGTCAAAACAGCTTGAAAATATGCTGTAAACCTTAAAAAAATGCATATCGTTACCGCCCTCACTTTCAGCTTTGGAGAAGTATAGCACAGATTACTAATGACTATTTCACCTGAGTCAGTGAATATCACTTAGTGCAACATAGGTAGAAATAGATGTCCTGAACAAATGTTGTTCTGTGCCATTCCAAATTTTGGTGATTTTTCTTTACGTCTTATTAGTGATTTTAATTGCTTACTATGGGAAAAACTATTATAGCTACAAGAGTTCAAACTAGTTTTAAAGCACTCAGCACACATTTTTACCTTAGTATGCCAAATTTCGAAAGATTGCCGTCACTGTCCATTGTTGCAGATGAGGCCGTGACGACACCGTAAAGCAGAAAGTTCGTTCTGAGAAAAAGGCTTCGAAACATAGGGTTATATTTTAAAACTTAGTACTCACAATTAATCAAAAAAAAAAGACTGTCTGAGTTGAAATATCAACAAAATAACATAGCTGCATGTACACAAAAAGTGTTTTCAGAGTGTTTTCTCTTGGGGGGAAAAAAAATCAGAATGCACCAGGGGCATGCACTTCTCCCTTATGAACCCGGCGTTGTTCTCATTCTTCGCACCTCACATTTTCTATCCTCTTCCTCTTTTCTTTTGCTTTTTCAGAGGATCTTCTGGAAGCTGTCTTGATCCTCAAAGTGTCTGCTTCGACTACAAGTTCTCAGCATTGATCCGACTCACAAGGTCCAGTTCAGCAAGCACATCCAGAAGGGCAGTGGACCCCTTGTAGCGCTGAACACACAGCTACTGCAGAGTTGATAGTGCGTCGACCTGCCCATTTCTCCTTGGGACAGATTTTTCACACCATGGAATGGAAAGACTCGTTCAAATTTTGTGTCTTTCCAGAAAGGCAGCGCCGCCGCAGAAGCTTCATGAGTGGTGGTGCGTGCATGGCAGTGGGTGTGGGAGTGTGGGCGAGGTTTCTGCTTGTCGGCCATGGCTCTTTGGTAGAAACACCAAGAATTGCCTCCAGGTGGACACCGCATATGATGAGGATCATCATCAGTGCTCAGTGAATGCAAGAAGGAAGCCCATACAGCTTGCTCCATCTTCTGAAGATCCCCAGCGTTGTCTTTTATGTCACATCCATAGTAGCTGGTCAGCTGAGCAATTTTTTTTTCTGTCAGCTTTCCCTTTCCTCCAGTGGGTTCCTTTATGGCCTTCTGCTTTTCCACCAAATTTCTGAGAGCAGTACCCATGCGCTTTGTTACATGATTAACACATTCTATTTTCTCTACTTCAAAGTCGGGCCCATATGGACAAGACTGGTTGACTGCAGCATGAGCCTTGGCATCACCATCTCCAAGAAGGTGCTTGTACCTAAAATTATGGAGCTCTAACGATCTGCCAAACATTATAACAGCAGCTCGTGTTTCCATGGCTGGTGCGGTACAATCACAGTTTTTCTGGCAATCATCCTTGTGTTTCTGCCATCATTCATGAAAGTTTGGAGAATCCTGAGCTGTGGACCTTGCTCACATGCCTGGCAGTAGTTGCTCAGGACCACATAATCTATTATCAGTCCAGAAAAAATTTCTATGACGGACGTTACTCCATTATGTGATGTTCTGCCTCGTCGATGCCAGCTTCCATCAAGAGACAGACACATCAAGGCAACCATCTGGTGAAGGTTCGATTCCCATCTGGGCACATAATTCTCGTACATGCTCAGCTTCTTCTTACAGATGGGTGTCTGCTGCTCTGCGTGCACTTTCATGGTATGTCTTCTGGTAATGCTGGAATGTTTTCAGGTTCATTGGTGGTGTAAGTCTGTAAACCCATGAAACGTGACAGCTGGGTGAATCCAATGCCGTTGGAAGATGTTGCTGCTACAAGACAGAGGTTGATGTCATACCCGGTGTACACACTCCCCAACTTCAGTGAGGTCATGGTAGTTGTGCCAGGAACCAAACTATTGCAGGACATGAACTGTACCTCCAGACAGCAAGCAAATCCTATCCTCTTGGTCTCATCTTCAATAACAGCAACCTGAAAATAAAATGTGTGGAAAAATGTGTGAACATTACTATTATAATAGAAACAGAGAGAGAGAATGTTTCAGGAAAATCAGGAGTGTTCCAAAATATTCTAAGTTGCCCTTTATTTTTATCCTTCATCTTCTCCTTTTTTGCTTCTGTGCATTTTTCAGTGAGAAAATTCCAAGAAGAGAGTTCTGACTTCAGAAACTTTATTATGAAAAAAGCAGTATCAAAGAAGAATAGTAGAACAGTACATAATTATCACACGCACACACGCACAAGTAGTGATGTAGCATCATTTTTGTGAAGCAGAGGGGGCCTGCCTGACTCTAAAAAAAATCCACAAAGTGACTGAAGGCTCGCAATTAATTTTAATGGTTCCCCATGATCTTTCCTCTTTCAGTTTGTCAATGACAGAAGGTTCACCGTCTCTCACTGACCTCCCAGTAGAGCTCAGTAGAGAAAGTGCGGAAGCATCAAACTGATCCTGACCAAGGCAAGTTTCCAGAACTGTCTGCACCATCTGTTTGCACTTTTTCTGTTTTGCTTCATTTTCTCTCTCTTTTTTGTGATCATCCAGAAAACTCTGGTATATAATTTCCTCCTTCAAAGAATTCATACCAAAAATTTTTCAGATAGGCTTTCAGCTGTGTGCATGTTAGGCCCACTACGGCTGCTCTGCTTGTTAGGAGGAGACACAATTTTTTGCCTGTTTTGCCACTATTTTAGCATGTTTTTTTCTCAAATTTGTGTGTCTTTGATTGGAGGTGTCTTTCTAGTCGTGCCCCACTCAGAGGTCAGAGACCTCTGGCAGGAGGATTGGAATACACAGACGGATAACAAACTCTTTTTGGATCCGTCCAAACCTAAAGGAGTTCCTCTCATCTTCGTCTGGTGGTCATAAAGAAGAAACAGTTCTATGCTGGCTGCACACGGCCATTCGTATTTTACCCATCCTACCTTTTAAAGAGTGAAGAAGCTCCGTGGTGCATTCCATGTCATGCGCCACTCACAGTGAAACATATTCTTTTAGAGTGTTGAGACTTGCATGATGCGAGACACAAACATTTTACAGCAGATTCAATGAAAATCTTGTTCAGAGATGTTCCGCCTGACACGATCTTTGAGTTCTTGAAAGAGATTAACATTTTTCATCAGATCTGAGATTTTGCAGTGGAAAGTTTTTTTAACAAATTTCGGGTGCGATTTTAGAAGATATATTTGAAAGAGTTGTGTGAATGACTGACTTGTGAGTTGATTTTAACGTGGTGACAGCCCTGATATGGCCCCTTGCGGTCGGCTGGGCTATAAGCAACAACCTTATCTTCTCATTTCTTTCTCGATATGTTCAGATTCACAAGTTTTTCTGGTGCGTTTTTAGAAGATGTATTTTAAAGAGATGTGGGAAAGGTGTGTGTGTGTGTGTGTGTGTTTTGTTGTTTTTTTTTCTTTTTTTGGGGGGGGGGGGGGGGGGGGACTTGTGAGTTGATTTTAACATGGTGTGACAGGCCTGATATGGGGCTTTTTTTTTTTTTTTTTCTTAATGACTTGTGAGATGATTTTAACGTGGTGACAACCCTGATATGGCCCTCTGTGATTGGCTGGGCTAAAAGCAACATTACCTTACCTTACCTTCTCTCATGTCTTTAATTTCTTTTGGGTCATGAGCAATCGTTTTTTTTTTTTTTTCCCCGATATGTAACAGATTCAGGAGTTCTGGTGCGTTTTTAGAAGATGTATTTTAAAGAGATGTGTGAATTTTTTTTTTTTCCCCTTAATGACTTGTGAGTTGATTTTAACATGGTGACAGCTTGATATGTTTTTTGATGACTTGTGAGTTGATTTTAACGTGGTGACAGCCCTGATATGGCCCTTTGCGGTCGGCTGAGCTAAAAGCAACATTACCTTACTATATCTACTGTCGACTGACTGGATGGGGAGGGAGTAGGAGACTCTTGAGTAGGAATGGATGACACAGGGTGTTGGGAGTAAGTATTGTCAACCAAATCTTGAGAGTATGAACGAGTGACTGGTCTACTAGAGTGATTGTTCCTAATACGAACTGGAAGCCGAGACATGAGGGAAAAAAGACAAGTGATAGTGTGGCCATTTTTTTTTTTTTTTTTTTTTTTTCTGTGAACAGTAACGACAAGAATAAAAGAATAAAGCAAAAATCGGAGGGGACCTCATTTGTACTGGCAAAATTGTAGTGTCAGAGTTCACTGGTTCCCCCCACCCCCCCCCACCCCCACCCCAATTACATATACTTCATCGTTGCAATCAGCAAATTCTTCATAGCAAACTATTAAAAAAAATGCATAACAGTCAACAGTGTTTGATAAACTATACACAAAAGATTGGTTTTGCAAAGAAGCTTACCTGAAATGATATGGCCCGGTGTTTGGGTGGTAAGGCTTTGCTGACTGTGGCCTTATAGGCTGAGACTTTCCGTCTGGAGGACTGAAATCTACTGACACTTCTTCATGATGGAAAGTGTTTGTTCCTTCAAATTTACCTCGCACTTCAAAGTCATACTGTGGGATGTTTTTGTTGCTTCAAATACCCCCCCCCCCCCCCCACACACACACACACACACACACACATCTCTCTGTTCAGATGCTGGACAGGCGCTGGCCGGCCCGGGCATAAACAGTATGCTCTCCCTTAGTTTCGTTGATATAGATATAATGTCACACAGTGGCGCGTTCAACTAATTTCAAGATCAAGGTCGAGGGGGTCAGAATGATCAATTTGATGATCATGGGGCCCAAAGGGAAGAAGATCAGAGCAGACTGACAATAGGTAGATCTGTATGAAATCCAACAGTAGGACTTTGTCTCAATCTTTTTCTTCTTCTGGCAGTGTACGTGGTCACAATCAATACTTTGATTATTCTGCCACCACAATATAAAGTAACTGAATTACCTGTATTCAGTCGCTTTCTTGGTGATTCGTCTGTAGAACCTGAAGGTGAGGACGATCGTCACTTTCGGTTTCCACATATTGATGGTTCAGTCACTGCACAGTTTTTCACATCTGAGCCATGAACTAAGATACTTCTTCTTTTGACCACCTTCTCATATCCAAGATTAATTTCTGGAATAGGGTTCTCAATCGTGGGCTTCTTCTCTCGGAAATGAAAGAACACATACATGTTTTGGGATGGATTTTTGAGCCTGAGAGCAGCAAGCCACTGTCTCTTGATATCAGGATCGTCTGGCATTTTGTGAAGTCGAAACGGCGGTTCACACCGACAGTCTCCTTGTGAGATTTTTATGCTCAAAAACACGGCTGGTCGAGAAGATTGTTCAGTTTCTTTTGATTGTAGGAGCAGCCATGTACTGAACAGTGACGTCCACTATGTCTTGACGAAGAAGAAGAAGAAGAAGAGCCAGTAGCCCCAAGCATTGTTTCTGCCATGTTTCTTGTTGAAAGTGGAAGTCATGCACATATTTCTTAATTTAGTGACAGTGGTGGCGGCTTACAGTTCAAGGGGTCACAGGGGTCAGGAAAGTCGTGAATAGGAAATGAAACAAACACTAGCCAGGACCTATATGAATTATGAATGACGTGGAAGAAAGGCTTGCCTCAGTCTGAACCTCATCATCAGCTGTCGGCTTCTGTGGCTGATCCTCGATCACAGGTGAAGAAGATTCTGTTTCCTCAACGATGTAATTTTGCAGGATTTTGTCAACAACCTGTGCAGTCAAATTCGCCTTTTAATGAAAAACAACCAATATAAAAATAAAATTCTAACATTTTCTGGTGTTGAAATTCTTCAGAATGAAATAAATAATGTAACATGAAAAATATGAATGACCTGTTCCTGTTGGAAGGGGGGGGGGGGGGGACAAAACTAGCAGTGGTCTTGTTGTTGATTTCAGTTCAGATTCTCTGAGATTTAGTTATGCATTGTATGTCCGTAGCTTTTGTTGTCACAGTTGGAAAGAAAAGTTTATCTCATCCACCACCCTGTGTGAATGAAAGACTTGTGAGTTGATTTTAACGTCATGACAGCCCTGATGTGGCCCTTTGCGGTTGGCTGGGCAATAAGTAACATTATCTTATCTTACCTTATCTTCCACCACCCTACACTTCCCATTTACAATACATAAGCTGTACAGAATGCCAAGTATTGAGGTACCCAGGGAATAGTGAAAGAATAGTTCATTTGCCAAACAAAATTTGGTGTATATGTTGTTTAAAAATTTAATAATAAAACATCAGATGTCATGAAATCAAGATGAAGTAAAACATTGCAATAACTGAACATGAAAATAATACTGACTGACAAGTAAAAATGACTAAAAAGATCAGAAGAGTTCTGTAGTTGATCTTGGGTGTGTGTGAGTGTGTGTGTGTGTGTTTTGTTTGCTTAAATCTGTGTGTGTGTGTGTGTGTGTGTGTGTGTGTGTGTATGATTCACTGATTGCTTATCTGTGTGTGTACGTGTTTCTTTGCTTACCAGTGTGAGCATGATTACTTATCAGTGAGAGAGAGAAAGAGAGGAGACAAAGAGACACTCACTCTTTTGCATTCTCTTTTGGCATAGGCACCTCGGAACAGTGGTAACACCTGGCAGTGCAGAGACCACCACCGGACGGCTGTATGTAATGGTTGTGGTGATTGCTGCTGGCCAGGTTGTTGCAAAGAGAAACTTGCCTGAAATGATATGGCCTGGTGTTTGGATGGTAAGGCTTTGCTAACTGCTGCCTTATAGGCTGAGACTTTGCGTCTGGAGGACTGAAATCTACTGACACTTCTTCGTGACAGAAAGTGTTTTCCTTCAAAATTTATCTATGGCCTGGTGTTTGGATGGTAAGGCTTTGCTAACTGCTGCCTTATAGGCTGAGACTTTGCGTCTGGAGGACTGAAATCTACTGACACTTCTTCGTGACAGAAAGTGTTTGTTCCTTCAGAATTTATCTCGCACTTCAAAGTTATGCTGTGGGATGTTTCTGTTGTTTCCAATGGCCCCAGTGGTTGGCCTACTGCCTGTTTTTTGTTTCCTGATTGTTGGCTTAGCTCTCTGCTCTGCTTGAGAGATGTGTGAATGGTGTGTGTGCGTGTGTGTGTTCTTTTTTTTTTTTTTTGATGACTTGCAGTCGGTTGGGCTGTAAGCAACATTACCTTACCTTTTTCAACGTGGTGACAGCCCTGATATGGCCTTTTGCGGTTGGCTGGGCTATAAGCAACATTACCTTACCTCTGCTCTGCCTTTTTTTGTTTTCTGATTGTAGCCTTTGCTCTTACTCTGCATTTTTTGTTTTTTTTTTTTTTTTTTTTTTTTTTTTTGCAATAGATCTGAGAATGAAGGACTCCCAGGGACAGAGCTGAGCACTATCGAAGTTTTACAGAAGAAAGATTGTTAACAGAATATTTCTGGTGTGTTTTTTTAGGTATATTTTAATGGGTTGTGTGACAAGGACCTTCGCCTACACAATTTTATAGTACAGAATAGCCTCAAGCTCTTAACATGCACAGAACTTTTCTCAGCTCGCATTAACAGAACAGCTAATCCCTTTTGAACATTACATTCAGCATCCTGCAGTTAGCATCAGTACAGCTTTTAGTTTAGAGGAGTGTCACACAAGTTACATGTCACAAATTGTGGTGAGGAAAATTCTTTCATTGTCAAATTCAGGGACTGTAAATCACTTGTTTCATTCATTCGCTTCTTGAATGTCGGTTGTTTCAGTCACTATGATTCATTCACTTCTACACTGTCAACTGTTTCACACACTGTTACACACATTGAACTTTCCACACATTTCATTTTCTTCACTTCTTCTGCCTTTGCCAGTTCAGAGGCGAGACTAGTGGCTTGTGAGTTGATTTTGTGAGTTGATTTTAACGTGGTGACAGCCCTGATATGGCCTGGCCCCTTTGCGGTCGGCAGGGCTATAAACAACATTACCTTACTTTCAGGTGTGCTGAGACAGTTAAAATAAACAAAACACACGCGCACGCATGCAGACCCACCGTATATAATGTCAACCTCTTCTGGTGGTGGTGTTTGTTGATGCTGCTACTTCCGGTGTTGTTATTCTCGTTCTTGTTCTTGTTGTCGGGCCTCTTCCTCCTCCTCATTACTCAAGTCAGACATCCTTATTGTCAACCAGCGTGTAACTATTCATGGTGACATATTCAACTCCCCCATCTCCTCTTCTCCCTCCTCGATGTCCATTTCTCTTGAAACTATTATGTCTTCTTCTTTTTCTTAAAGAGATTAACATTTTTCATCAGATCTGAGATTTTACAGTGGAAAGTTTTTTTTAACAAAATTTCGGGTGGGTTTTTAGATGTATTTTAAAGGATTACAAGGTGAGTAGGTTGGTAAGTAGGTGGGTAGGTAGGCAGACAGGCAGGTAGGAAAACAGTCCAACAAATACAGCTAGATTTTATAACTGCACACAAAACACAGTGCTATCACCATTATGAGTGGACAAGTCTGACATAAAACAACGAATTGCGCTATCCCCAAAAAGTTATAGTTCATGAAAATGTATCTTTTGAGGAGTGAACACTGCAAAATCCAGCCAAGTTCGGTTATTTTCTCAAAAGTCTTGGATATAATGCCCAGAAACAATATACAAATCAAGCTCAGTCTTATCTTCCACCACCCTACACTTCCCATTTACAATACATAAGCTGTACAGAATGCCAAGTATTGAGGTACCCAGGGAATAGTGAAAGAATAGTTCATCTGCCAAACAAAATTTGGTGTATATGTTGTTTAAAAATTTGATAATAAAATATCAAACGTCATGAAATCAAGATGAAGTAAAAACATTGTAATAACTGAACATGAAATAATACTGACAAGTAAAAATGATAAAATGATCAGAAGTGTTCTGTAGTTGATCTTGGGTGTGTGTGTGTGTGTTTTGTTTGCTTAAATCTCTGTGTGTGTGTGTGTGTAATTCACTGATTGCTTATCTGTGTGTGTACGTGTTTCTTTCTTTGCTTACCAGTGTGAGCATGATTGCTTATCAGTGAGAGAAAGAGAGGAGACAAAGAGACACTCACTCCTTTGCATTCTCTTTTTGGCATAGGCACCTCGAACAGTGGTAACACCTGGCAGTGCAGAGACCACCGGACTGCTGTATGTAATGGTTGTGGTGATTGCTGCTGGCCAGGTTGTTGCAACTATGGTGATGATACTGGAGCTGCAGTGAGTGCTCGGAGAGGGAGAGCCGGTTCAACATGATTTTTGTCTGACACTGAACTCGTGCTTTTGAATTGTTGGTACTGCTGCTTCGGGCTTCAAATATTTATCTCTTCTCAGCATGTTGAAGTTGGTGCACAGACTGTATGTTAAAGGATAATCGTCACCTGTGAAGTGCTTTGAGCAGACGAACGAGTTTTTGTTTGGTGTCGAGTACTGGCCCGAAGTTCTCTTGACATGTGCGGATGAAATCAGCCATCTCTTTCTTACATACACGTCAGTTGGAAACTTATGCAGACTTATCCCATCAGTATTGGTCCCCTTACATTCAGCAGTTGCACAACATTTTCCCGTCTGCTTCTTTTTCGCAGCGATGCAATCCATGGAAGTTGATTCCGCTGCCATTTTCACTGATGAGCACACACTTGTGATGTCACAGGGTTGGAATGTCGGATTTGCAACTTCCACAGGTGTGTTTCTATAATTTACGCAAAATAAATCCAAACGGTAATATTCCGTCCGAAGAAACACAGCGAACGCTTTTTATACATCATAGAGACTTCTGACACAAAAAAAGCCGAGCATTCAAGTAGGTCTTTCCCCTTGCCCAGCCACTGTACTTCACTCCAAAGACCATCATACTTACTGCCCTTAGCATTCACCCCTAGCATAATACAGACAAATCCTGAGTGTGTGTTTTCGGTCTTCTTACTGTGCCAACACCACATTCTTCAACTTTTTTTTTTTTTTTTTTTTTTTTAATAAACAACAAATTCATCAAGAAAAAGACCTACTTGTTTACATCAGAGATGATCTTGTACTGTTGCCTGTAGTGGTAGTAGGCTGTCTGGAGGACATACGGATTCAGGCACACAGGACTGAAACCTGGATGCTGGGGTGATGCAGCCTACATTCGCTTCCTCAGCATAGGTGACATCTCTTCGATTTCGCAGCAGCAAAAGCACTCATGCACAGTTGCCATGCATAAGCAGCAATGACAAGAGCACCTGAAATGCACAGAGAAACAAAATATGTTATTGACCAAGGTGAAATACTAGGGGAAATTGTTAATTCTATTGGTAAGTATTGGTGATTGCAAATTTAGACTTTATGTGGGGGTGGTTGATGCGATTTTCAGTTTTCTATATTTATTTTTAAAACATAAACAGTTATGCTTTCTCTCAAACACAAACTTGATTTCGGGCCTGTACATTATACTAAACACACACACACACACACACACACACACACACACGCACGCACACGCGCGCCCGAATAGTAGGCCTGCTCTCTTCATTGTTGGTTGATTCCATTTTTTTTTTTTTTTAGATAGGATGTGTGTGTTTGTGTGTATGCGTACATGTGAGCGTGTGTGTTTGGTGTGGGATGTGTCTTTGTGTGTGTGTGTGTGTGTGTGTGTGTGTGTGTGCGTGCATGTATCAGTGTGTGTGTGTGTGTGTGTGTGATATGGCTATTCTGAGAACATCTGGCTAAATTATCAGACAAAAAACAAAACAAAAAATGAAAAAAAAAAAAAACCGAACAAAACATTGTATTATGTGGCTTTTGGACTGAAATTTGCTGTTTCTACAAAGAGAACATTGGCTAAGATCTTGAGTATTGTCAAAACTGTGTTTCACATGTTACATGCATCCAGCAAATGAACGACTTGTGAGTTGATTTTAACGTGGTGACAGCCCTGATGTGGCCCTTTGCGGTGGGCTGGGCTATGAGCAACATTATCTTATCCACCGGAAGTGGTGTTGCGCATACCGGAAGTTGGCAGCAGGTGGCGTGTACCGGAAGTGGTGGTGGGTTATTTCGAAAGTAGACAGAAGGGTCAAGGTGACGGTGTGTTGGTGAGTCGAGATCAGATCGATCGTGTTCACGTCATGTGCTGAAAAAATAGAATTTGTTTGTTTGTTTGGGTTTTTTTTTTTTGGTGGTGTGGTTGTCTGCTGACAAAGGGGGTTAAAAACAGATGGTGGTGATGGCAGTTATGACGACATTTTTTTTTCTTCTTTTTTTTTTCTTTCCCTCTGAACACCTGTTTGCGCTACCACTCACCTTCCAGGCGACACGGATGAATGTTGAAGATTACTGATTGATGAACATGGTCCTATCAAGTTCCCCGTTGACTCTGCCTTGACTTCGGTGTTGATAGGCAGCAAAGTGACATATCAGACAGCAGGCCATTTATAGAATGAACGACGCTCTCTGACTGATACACCATTTGGGGTTTGCCCATTATTCTCTCTTTTTTTTCTGGATCATACAACATCAACAATGAAAATAACAAAACAAATCAAAGAAGCAGATCACAGACACAAACACAGACAAACAAAACAGATACACAGACATAAAAACACACACATAGAGGGTGGTGGTGGCGGCGGTGATGGTGGTGGTGGCGGAAGTGGTGTGGTGATCTCCGCTTCACTCATCGTCATCAATTGGAACAAGAATAGTTGGAATAAGTCCATGGATGAAGTGGAAAGAAAAGTACAATAGTGGTGTGTACTAGATGCACAGAGACAGACAGACCAACGAAGTCCTTACGAATGAGACTGTTCCCAAAGAAGGACTGGGATTGAGTTGGAGGTGTGGCTGCGTTTCTTCCTGTGTGAAAAATGGTCGTGTTAAGAAGACATCATAATCTTCTTCTTCTTCCTCGGCCACTTTTCTTTTCTACCACCTTTCTGGTGCGTTTTTAGAAGATGGCTGTTAAATGTCTTGTCTGACATTCTGGCCATATTGAGGTAGTCCAGCAAGTGGAATGTTTTGGTCAGCAGGAACCCTGAAAATAGTATGGATGAAGACGGCAGGAGATATGGCCCCTTGTGGTCAGCTGGGCTATAAGCATCAGTATCTTATCTTATCTTGTACTGCTTCTCCTTATTGTTCTTCCTCCACTGCATAGACGTCTCTCATTTCTTTCGGATTGTGGGAAATCATTATCCTTTTGATATGAAACGTTCACAGTGGGGGTTTGAGGCTTATATGATTTTTTTCCCCCGACAAACACCCGTTGGCACTGGAACTCGTCCTTGAGCTGCTTGTTCAAGCCATCAGTAGCAATAATTCCCCTGTAATAATTCCATAAAAGTTATAGAAATGTTCTATAATTTTCTGGAAATACAGTTATAGAATGTCTGGAAGCTGTTCCAGAAAATTCACATATATTAAATGAGAATGATGGAATATTTGTGGAAAATTCCACAAAATTCTGGAACAAATTTGTGGAGTAATTCCACAAGCTTTATAGAATTATTCCATACAAGACATTGTATGTTGACCTCTGTTCAAAATTCCCATCCTATCAGAAAATTTTCACTGACGGTTTCCAAGTCTGGCCTGTGCAGCCTATTGCCTGGTGGTTCTTCTCAAATACTGTTAGAACATATTCCTTCTTTGAGTTCTTGAAAGAGATTAACATTTTTCATCGGATCTGAGATTTTACAGTGGAAAGATTTTTAACCAACTTTTGGATGGCTTTTTAGAAGATGTATTTTAAAGAATTGTGCGAATGAAAGACTTGAGTTGATTTTAACATGGTGACCACCCTGATACGGCTCTTTGCGGTCGGCTGGGCTATAAGCAACATTATCTTATCTTATCTTCTGAAGGTGTTTGCGAGTTCTGCGTTTGGATAGTGCTTGACGTGTAGACATTACCAAGTTACAGAATGGACAAACATGCCGTCGTTCCTTGTAAGACTTTGGGTGTATTCTGTGTCATGTGCCACTCACAATGAAACATATTCTTTTAGAGTGTTGGGATTTGCACGATGTGAGAGACACAAACATTTTACAGCAGATTCCATGAAAACATTGTTCAGAGATGTTCCGCCTGACGCGATCTTTGAGTTCTTGTAATAACTGAACATGAAAATAATACTGACTGACAAGTAAAAATGACTAAAAACATCAGAAGTATTGTATAGTTGATCTTGGGTGTGTGTGTGTTTTTCTTTTTGCTTGAATCTGTGTGTGTGTGTGTGTATGTGTGTGTGTGTGTGTGTGATTCACTGATTGCTTATCTGTGTGTACATGAGTAGTAGGGTTAGGGACTTTTCACCCCTCAAAATGGGATCTCGGAGGGGATCTCCATCGGAAATGGTGTTGCGCATGCCGGAAGTAGGCGGCAGGTGGTGGGCATGGCGAAAGAGGGTGGAAGGGTCAAGGTCACGGTGTGTGGTGAGTCAAGATGGGGGGATTGAAAAACAATATCACATGGTAAAACAATGATTTTTTTTTTTTTTTTTTTTTTTTTTTTTTGTTGTTGTTGTTGTTGTGTGTGGGGTGGCTGTCGTAGGGGGTTAAAAATAGATGGTGTTTGGTGTTGCTGCGCGCGTGTGCGTTTGCGCGGATCGATGTGTGTCGGCGCCGTGTGTTGTTTTTTTTAAGCAGATGAGGGTGTTTTCTCTCGTCGCCGCGTAATTGTCCGCTGACGTAGGCATGTTCAGAAAGAGATGGCGGTGATGACGACACTTTTCCCCCCTCTGAACACTCGTGTGCGCTAGCACTCACCTTCCTGACGATACTGATGAGCGTTGAAGATGACTGATTGATGAGCATTGCCCCATCAAGGCTCCTGTTTACTGTACCTCGTCCTCGGTGTTGATAGGCAGCCAAGTGACACATCAGAGGGCCATTAACAATAAACGTTCTCTGACCGATACACCATTTGGGGTTTGCCCTTTATTTCTCATAGCGGATTAATTATAAGAAAACAAAACAAAGAAACGGATCACAGACACAAACATAGATGGACAAACAAACAGACAGAAACATATAAAATCACACATAGAGGGTGGTGGTGACGGTGGCGGTGCTGGTGTGTGGTGGTGACGGTGACGGCGGTGCTGTTGGTCGTGGTGGCGAAGGTGGTGTGTTGATGGTGGTGGTGGTCACCTCGTCTCACTCAACGTCATCATCAACTGGAACAAGAAATAATGTTGGAATAAGTCCATGAATGAAGTGAAAACAAAAGTATGATAGTGGCGCATGCTAGACGTACACACAGAGGGGAGAGAGAGAGAGGAGAGGGAGAAGATGAAGAAGTGCAGAGGAAGGGAAAAAAAGACAAAAAGAAAAAGTCAAAAAACAAAACCCATTCAAGTTTGTGGTAAAACGCAACAATCAATATATGTGTATCGCCAGTCAGAAACTCAAGTTTTTGGACATTTGCAACTTTTTGGCCCCTGGATTTTCATATTCAAAATATCTGAAAGCGTTAGGGGCGGAGGAAACCAAAAGGGTACTTTTGTTATGAGTACATGACCCGGTTGGACAAACTGAAAGAAACCTCTCTCCCACCTCACGCCGCCTTCTTGAGCAAACTCAAAAAAATGAAAACATCACCAAGGAAGAGTACGCTTTCTGTCAACACATGTGGGAGGAAAACCACATGACCAGTCTGCAAGATTTCCTGGTGTACAACAATAAGGATGTGGCCCCATTCATGCAGGCTCTTCAAGCCCAGATTGACATGTATTCGCGTTTCAGGCATTGATCTTCTCAAAGATGATGGTATCTCTTCCAGGCATCACTCTCAAATACCTGTTTCAAACCCTACCTCCTGGTGTTTACTTTTCTCTCTTCAATGAAAAAAAACAAGAAGACCTACATACGCTGTTGCGTGACAGTATTGTTGGTGGCCCCTCCATTATCTTTCACAGATATCACGAAAAAGACAGAACATTCATTCGTGACAATTCTGACAAACCTGTTCAGTCGGTTCGAGGCTATGACGCCAATGCGCTTTTACCTGTGGGGGCTATCATGCAACCCATGCCCACACAGCACCCCACTGTTAGAAGATGTGAGACGGGGTTTAAGGCAGAAAGAACGGACGTGTATGGTCAGCAAGCGAGAGAATGGTTAGAGTGGACGGCGCACACACACAACATACACATACAGCACAAGTTTTAATGGGAAAGAACATAGTTTAGGGCGCAGACACATCCGCGTCGATGGTTGGGACTCGAAGCATGACACGGTGTACCAGTTTCATGGCTGCTTGTTTCACGGACACGACTGTCATCTCACTCGAGGCAAACACATTAACCCTGTGAACGGAAAACCGCTCACAGATCTCAGAGAAAACACAACAAGACATTACCAGCTATCTTCGTGAGGATGTGAAAGTGACTGTGGTAGAAATGTGGGAATGTCAGTGGCAGGAAGAAGAGAAACAGCACAACCCACACATCAGACACTTCCTAAAAAAACACGTTTCCCATCTCTCAAACCGTTTCTGGGTATGTCTTCTATCACAGAACAAGGTATTTTGAACGCTGTTCAAAATGACACTCTGTTTGGTCTGATTGAATGTGACATTTTTGTGTGCCAGACCGTCTGAAAGAACACTTTTCTGAACTTCAACCTATCTTTAAAAATGCGACTGTTGGGAAAGAAAACATTGGTGAATACATGCGTGAATGCAGAAAAGCACACAACATCCTGAGTCGACCACGTCGCACTTTGTTGGCTAGCTACTATGGGAAAAAAATCCTTCTGGCCACTCCTTTACTCAAATGGTACTTGGAGCATGGGTTGAAAGTAAGCAACATCACACTGATCATTGAGTACACACCCAACTCGTGTTTCAGACAGTTTGGCGAACGCGTGTCTGACGCACGTAGAAAGGAGGACCTTGATGATCATCCCAAACAGTCTTGGCTGAAACGTTCAAGTTTGCTCGGCAACAGCGCCTACGGCAAAACTCTGACTAACATCGCCAAACACAGGGACATTCACTACGTCACAGCTGACCAAGTACCCAAACTGGTGAATGAAAGTCGGTTTCAAAAACACTGACCGAGCTAGGAGGGGGTGTAGTAGAGGTGGAGCTGAGCAAGAAAAAAATCAACTGGGCACTCCCTTTGCAGATTGGATACTTTGTCTATCAGTACGCAAAACTGCGGATGTTAGAATTCTATTACGATTTTCTGGACAAATTCGTGGACAGGTCAGACTTTCAACTGCTGGAGATGGATACAGACTCACTCTACATGGCGCTTAGTCGTGAGAGTTTCGAGGAAGTCATACAACCATCTTTGCGCGAACACAGTTTACAAAGAGTACAATCAGTGGTTTCCAGCTGAGGCGTGCTCAAAACACACAGCGCTATTCCAACGCACACGCACCGTGGCGCTAGCGTGGGATCCGGCACACTGCTCTGACTGCCTTGACCATGTACAATATGACAAACGAACACCGGTTTGTTCAAAACAGAATACACAGGGCACTCGTTTGTGGGACTGTGTTCAAAAACCTATTTCTGTTCCGGAAAGAGAAAAACAAATTCAGTTGCAAAGGACTCAGCAAAAAAATCACCACACTCTCACCAAAGATGTTTATCAACGAGTGCTCACTACGCAGGAAAGTGGCGGTGGTACAAACACTGGTTTCAGGACAGACGGAAAGCTATGTTCACTTATACCCAAAATCGCAAGTCTTTTTCCTTCTTCTACATTAACGCATCGTCGCTTCAGACGGAATCTCCACCTTTCCTACCCCTGTCTAGCATTCTTGGTGTAAAGTCATGTCTGGTAACGTTCCAATGCTGTCTTCTCTGTAAATGGTCCGATAGCTGTTTGAAAACTCATTTTTCAAGTGATATGACGCTGTGGTGTTCAGTCTAAACATATTTTTGGGAAACATTCCCCCACCTCCTCTCGTTGGTGTTTCCTGGGTGATTCTTAAAACTATGAGGCTGATTAAAGCTAACGTTCAAATACTTTGTTGGTAGTTTCTTCAGTTCATAGTTTTAAGGGTCAGCGGACGGGGGAAAAACATGACTAACGCTGTCTGTTTCATTTTACTTTTTTTTTTTGTGTGTTTTCCAGATGCGGTTCAGTCATGGTACTACCCCCCAAAATTAGCGGACAGACGAGCAAATATTTTTTTTTCTTTTCTATGTTTCAGGTGTGGTGAGACAGAGTTAGAATAAATGAACACCACACACCCACACACACACACACACACAGAGACTCACCGCCTGTAATGGGGAGCTCTGGAGACATTGGTGCCTCTCCATATTCATGGAATATTACATCCACCTATGTCAGCTCTTGTGGGTGAGGTGGTGGTGGTGGTGGTTGGAGATCCCAAATAAAGTCGAATATGGATTGTGGCGGTGGCTGCTGCTGCTCTCACTGGTCGTGGAAGTGGTGGTGGTGGTGGTGGTCAACGAGGTGGTGGTGGTGGTGGTGAACATAGTGGTGAATGTGTTGTTGCTGCTATTGGTGGAGGTAGTTCTCTCGGATCCAGATGATGTTGATATGGACCTTTTTCACAGAGTCCACCAGCTCTCTGGCATACAAGGCTTTGTATGCTGACCTCTGTTTGAAATTCTCATCCTATCAGAAAATTTTCACGGACGGTTCCAAGTCTGAAGATGGAGTGGCCTGTGCAGCCTACTGCCCTGGTGCTCCTTCTCAAATACTGTTAGAACATATTCCTTCAGACGCTTCTGCTTACTCTGCTGAACTTACAGCTCTGGTTCTGGCACTACGGATAATCTCCCAATCTACGAAGAGGGACTTTCTGGTTTTGTCAGATTCACTGTCAGCTTTGGAGGCCATAGCTGGCCGCAACCTTCAGCACCCCGAACTTTTACACTTTTTTGAACTTTTTACCAAGTTGACAGCGGAGGGTTACAACATTCTTCTGGCTTGGGTTCCTGGTCATGTTGGCATTGGAGGGAACGAAATGGTTGATCGTTGGCCAAGAATGCCACAAGAGAGAAACTGTCGAAAACACACTATCCCCTGCTGGGATCTGAAACCCAAAATTAACGATTATGTCAGAGACCTCTGGCAGGAGGATTGGAATACACAGACAAATAACAAACTCTTTCAGATCCGTCCAAACCTAAAGGAGTTCCTCTCATCTTCGTCTGGTGGTCGTAAAGAAGAAACAGTTCTGTGCCGGCTGCACACCGGCCATTCGTATTTTACCCATTCCTACCTTTTAAAGAGTGAAGAAGCTCCCCTGGTGCATTCCGTGTCATGTGCCACTCACAATGAAATATATTCTTTTAGAGTGTTGGGATTTGCACGATGTGAGACACAAACATTTTACAGCAGATTCCATGAAAACCTTGTTCAGAGATGTTCCGCCTGACGCGATCTTTGAGTTCTTGAAAGAGGTTAACATTTTTTTCATCGGATCTGAGATTTTACAGTGGAAAGATTTTTCCTGTGAGTTGATTTTAACGTGGTGACAGCCCTGATATGACCCTTTGCAGTCGGCTGGGCTATAGGCAACATTATCTTATCTTATCTATCTTATCTTATCTTATCTTCGTCCTCACTTTCTTCCCCACTAGTCATATTTAAAATTATTTTTCTTCTTCTTCTTCCTCTTCATTCCACTCCATCCACACTTCTTCTTCTTGTGCTTCTTCTTCTTCCCACTCCTCCCATTCTACTTCTACTGCTTTCCTCCTCCTCCTTCTTCTTCTACCACATCAAAAACGTCACTCATTTGTACTGGTTCTCGAGCGATCATTGCTTCTTTTCCATATGAAACACATTTACGATGGGGGGTTGGGGCTTATATTATGTTTTTTTTTTTTTTTTTTTTTTCCCGCCAAACACCCGAGGGAACGAAATGGTGGACCGTTTGGCCAAGAATGTCATACGAGAGAAACTGTCAAAACACACATATCCCCTGCTCGGATCTTAAGCCCAGAATTAATAATTATGTCAGAGACCTGGAAGGAGGACTGGAATACACAGATGAATAACAAACTCTTCAGATCCGTCCAAACGAGTCCATGTCTATGTTCCCTAGCCCTATGTTCCCCTAGCTCTATGTTCCCTAGCCCTATGTTCCCTAGCTCTATGTTCCCTCAGTTCAAGTTACACGACGACCAAAGGTCCATCGGAGTGACCAGTGGTCAAGCAATGGTCAGAATGACCTGTGGTCAAGCAATGGTTTTAAACTGACCAGTGGTCAAGCGTAAGTTTATAATGAAAATGACGTGAGAGAGAGAGAGAGAGAGAGAGAGAGAGAGAAGCAAACGGATGGACAGACATACATACATACAGAAATACAGGCTGGAAAAAAAGACAAACAAATAAAGGAGTATATAACTACAATATCACGCAAGTCTTGCAGTTTTAAGCGAGATAACGCTTTTAAATCAAATGTTTTGTCCTTTCCCATGACTTCCACAATGAGTAAAGCAAGAAATGATAGAAAGAAATAATAATTGTCATTTGCACATAAGCACATTATCAAAAATCAAATGAAGTAACAAAATAAAATAATTGACATAAAAAGTAACTTTTTAGCAGCTACAATATCACGCAAGTCTTGCAGTTTTAAGCGAGATAACGCTTTTAAATCAAATGTTTTGTCCATCCCATTGACTTCCACAATGAGTAAAGCAAGAAATGATAGAAAGAAATAATAATTGTCATTTGTACATAACCACATTATCAAAAATCAAATGAAGTAACAAAATGAAATAATTGATATAAAAAGCAACTTTTGAGTACGATTCTCGACTTGTTTTTCCAGTGGAAGCATATGAAAAGTCCCATCATCAGAAAGTTTACAGAGGCTGCATCACGCAGTGGCTGACCGCCCGCCAGTATGCGTCAACATCTCTTTCGCCATTGTTGTACTGAGTTTTCAACCTGACAAGTCGCTGCTCAAGGATCCTCCACTTCCGCCGACGCCTTGGGGGAGCGTCCCCATTCGCAGCCCTCGCGATAGTCGCTTCGGCAGTGGTTTTGACTGTCCTTCAAATGGCGGATGAACAGCCAAAGGGTGGGGTGCCTGATCTGCACCGCAGCATTGAGCGTGCGGTGGAACGCTGGAAACAGAACATAGACACTTATAAACAATGAAGAGCATTAAAAAAAAACGACATCAACGCTTGAAAAAAATAAACACATTATATCTGTCTTTATGCAATAGAGGAATGACAGGCACAAAAAACTGGGCAGTTTTACACAGCTCAAACTGACATTTGCTTTTTCTTTTTTTCAGAAAATAACTCTGAGCTCTGAAATAAAAATAATAACAATTAAAAACAAGATGGCAAGCCACAGAAAATGTACTCCTTCTTTTGAATAATTTTTTAATCAAGGCACAGTGCGCATGCGTGTGTAGGTGCGCATGCGTACTGTCAACCCAATACTATTAGTTGCTAGTAGGGGTTGACGTCAGACTACAGACAGGCGAAAATTTCATTCAATTCAGTTCAGTTTTTTTTTTGGAGCTATCGCCAATTAAGTTTTTTTTGTAGAAAATAACGCGCGCGCACATCATGAAAAAATTTAATGGAGATGGGCATCATCCATGATGTTATATAACACGTGATTAAAATTTTCAAATCGATCGGGCCAGTAGTTTTGCCTGGGCAACATGGAGATCATTTTTTGTTCACACACACACATACACACACAGACAGACAGACATTTTTCTCGTCCCCATCGCAAAGTACTCCCTGTTTTTATAAAACTGGGAGTACAAAAACAAAAACACATAGAACAAAATACACAAAATAGAGCATATAAACAAATTACAAATTTGTACAATCATATATAAAAAGAAGAGACAGAGAGAGAGAGAGAGAGAGAGACATACATACATTCAACGTGGTTGTTTGTCCTTTGATCCATATCACGATGAAATACGTTCCACACAACGGGAGGGAATGGACAGCCAGGCCTGATGTAGTGTCTTTCTCACGTACTCCAAGAACTCCTCAAGTTCAGGGTGCTGGTCGATGAGTCGCCGTGTCCCGCGTTGGTTCACCAGAGCTTGGAAATCAAGCTGCACAAGGGCCACGGGTAAGTACCCGAGCGCCATGACCTTCTTTATGGTTTGTGCAAAACGGTCATCGGCTCGGTATGGTCCAGCTAGACCCAAGTGCTGGATGCGCCTCCAGAGAGACTGATTGAATTGCAAGTAGCACCCTCCGATATTGGCCTCAGGGAATTCCGTTTCTATTGCAGTCTTGAGCGCTTGCTGTAAGTCACATATCACTTGCTCTGGGCGGAAGCGGTGATGGCTCACACGTCTCACTGCTGTTTTAACTGCTTGGAAAACCTGGCGGTAATGTCCAACCGTTTTCTGCTCCATTAAAACATGGATCAGAGGAACAACAAATCCATGGGTCTTCCCAAAAAATTGAAAACACCTGTTGGTAGGGACGAGGGCAGCTTCTGAAAGTTCCGTCCATGTAAACCGTAGAACAACGTTGTAAAACAGTTAAATTTTGGTCAGTTTGCGAAAACAGAAACTCCCCACTGATTATCGGCGTGTAACAAGAACCTCTCGTCAGTCCAGGTTTGTGCCCACTCTCCTTGAATCTGGACAGCATCCACTGTTCTCGGAATGGCTGACAAAGATGCTGCCCGAGCTCTTTGCATGGAAGACCTGAAGCTCTCGAAGGGGGTCAACTCGGGTCTGTCTCCACCGCCCTGGGCTTGTCTGCGTAGTCGAATGACTTCAACATTGTAGGTCCGGCGACATGGCCGTGTAGAGTCTTCAAGACACTGCTCAACCAAACGTGTGCCCGCATTCTGGATCTGTTGATCATATCTGAATCATCGGGGTGGTCATGATCCTGAAACTCCAGAACGAAAATACGTGGGTTCTCTTCTGCCACACATCAAAGATATTGGTTTTGACCTTAGCACGGCAGCGTTGTCTCCAACAGCGCCAATGGATGTTGTCCCCACTTGCTTGGTGCCTGTGGTACCGAAAGTTCCTGTATGCTAGTAACATTCCTCTCCTCTGTCTCCTTGTATAAAAAAAAGCCATGGTCAGCAGACAAGCGAACTACACTTTGCAGGGGTTTAAAAAAGGGATGTGGGTGCGATGACGTAAAACCAAGACCGAGATGAGAAGAAAAGACGGTGACGTAAAACCAAGACCGAGATGAGAAGAAAAGATCTTACAGAAGCCGTCACAACTGTTTTGTATCCAATTTAAACGTAAAACAATTACTGGAAACCTTGTCACCGTCTGCCTCTCTACCCGTCAGACAGCGCTTTCAGTACTGAGAACCATCGTTCAGTACGGGGAAGGGACGCGATAACGCTCACTTTCACTTTCACTTTCACTTTACGCTCACTTTCACTTTCACTTTCACTTTATTATGACCGGATCAATGACAGTATGTCACTGCTTTACCACTGGTCACTTTGACATGACATGACATGACATGACATGGTACTTGACTTGAGGGAACATAGAACTTAGGGAACATAGGTCTAGGGAACATAGAGCTAGGGAACATAGGGCTAGGGAACATAGAGCTAGGGAACATAGGGCTGACCCCGTCCAAACCTAGAGGAGTTTCCTCTCATCTTCGTCTGGAGGTCGTAAAGAAGAAACAGAATTGCGCTATCCCCAAAAAGTTATAGTTTATGAAAATGTATCTTTTGGGGAGTGAATACTGCAAAATCCAGCCAAAGTTCTGTTATTTTCTCAAAAGTCTTGGGTATAATACCCAGAAACAATATACAAACCAAGCTGAGTCTTATCTTCCACCACCCTACACTTTCCATTTACAATACATAAGCTGTACAGAATGCCAAGTATTGAAGTACCTAGAGAATAGTGAAAGAATAGTTCATTTACCAAACAAAATTTGGTGTATATGTTGTTTAAAAATTTGATAATAAAACATCAAATGTCCTGAAATCAAGATGAAGTAAAACATTGTAATAACTGAACATGAAAATAATACTGACTGACAAGTAAAAATGAGTAAAAAGATCAGAAGTGTTGTATAGTTGATCTTGGGTGTGTGTGTGTTTCTCTTTGTTTGCTTGAATCTGTGTGTGTGTGTGTGTGTGTGTGTGTGTGTGTGTGTGTGTGTGACACGATCTTTGAGTTCTTGAAAGAGATTAACATTTTTTTTATCAGATCTGAGATTTTACAGTGGAAAGATTTTTAACAAACTTTTGGATGGGTTTTTGGATATATTTTAAAGAATTGTGTGAATGACTGACTTGTGAGTTGTTTTTAACGTGGTGACGGCCCTGGTGTGGCCCTTTGCGGTCGGCTGGGCTGTGGGCAACATTGTCTTATCTTTCTTCAACGTGTTGGCTTTAATCCTAGGATTGGTTCTTTTAATCTGTTTTTTAATGGGTTGGGCGAGGTTTTGCTTTTAATCTTTTTTTAACATATATACATGGTAGTTTGGAACGTGGTGACAGTCCTGAGATAACCTCTGCTGTTGACGGGACTATAATTTTAATCTTAATCTTAATTCCATTTAAGATTTTCAGTTTTAGAGTTTTGAGGGACTGGGAGGGTAAAGATAAAGCCCGATACCAATCCGAAACCACAGCAGAGGCCATCCAACCAACCAACAATTCATACTGGGTAGGCCAGTCCGCTGATTAGTCAGCAGAACACAGCCACAGTATTGCGTTGTCAGATCAGCGGTGGGCTCAAGACCGTACCGGTGTCGCCTTTCCCTCAAATGTCCACCACCCCTCCGTAAGCAACAAGCAAACAAACAATAACAACAACTTAACAACAACAGAAGTAAGGTCGAAGTTCTGAGGGGCGACCAGACTGTAAGAGGTGAAATAATGTTGCCTGCCTCTGTCCCTTGGACTAAGGAAGAAAGGGAGAAGTAGGAGTTGTGGCACCTCCACTATGTCATCCATCCTTCCATTATAAACGAAAGCGAAAACAGAAGGACAGAGCAAGGGAGTAGCCAAGAATGCACAAGAAACATAGAGCTGACCCCCATCGTTCAATTAGGAAAGAAAGAGGGGAACTCACAGTGTCGACAAATTAGACGACCCGGTGTGATTTCATGATTAGAACAGTAACAACATCATCAGCACCTATTACTGAGCCTACACATTATATGGGATTCTAACATAAAAAATAGTAGTATTAATTAAAGTAATAAAGATACTAATTAAAAAAATAATAAAAGAAAAAAAAAAATAAATAAAATAATTAAAAAAAAATAAATGTAACAAGGTACCAGTACTAGTTGTACATAGTAGTATACAATATATCATGAGCCTTACCCCTGTGTTAGTCAGAAGTTCAAAAAGTGTACTAATGAAGAAGGCTCCTTTAAAGACTGATGGAGGATATTTCCAGTGGGAAAAAGACCGACAGTACAAGCAACCGTCTACCCCAGCATAGGTATCCACCAGAGGCGTTACTCTTCAATTACAGAAGAAAAGCTTTATGAAACTAGTGTTTGATATACTGCCCATTGTTCATTGAAGAGAGGCAACGTGCCTTCCAAAAAGTGTATGTACCTAAGATCTGGATATCTTTGTTTCAATACAGCAAGAACGCCTTGCGTAATGGGCACTGCATTTTTCATGTAAACCTTATAAAGGTAAAATTTTGCAAGCAATAGGATATAATGCCTTCTTTTCTATCCTCTCTTCCTCTGTCGTCAGTACCAACATTTCCATTTATTCCGGTACTGGATTTCTACAGAGTTGCATCTAGGATTTCAAAAAAGTGGGGGCAGCCCCCCCCCCCCCCCCCCCCCCCCCCCGACCTTGGGCAAAAGTGTTGAAGAAGAAAAACCAACTTACCTCCTATCCCAAAGATGATGGCGGGATATAGCTTGCCTTGGTATCTGGCCTGTACTTCGTCTCCCAAACCATAGCCATCAGCCTCTCTTCTGGGCACCTCGATGCTGTTAGTTTTGGAATTGGAGTACAGTATCTCCTTATACCCAAACAATACCACGTGATGATGGAAAGAAGCCATTATTGCAGAAAATGAAATTTGAAACAAATCTGTCCCCTGCTGTGTAGCTGTCCCTGTCCCCTGCTGTGTAGCTGTCCCTGTCCCCTGCTGTGTAGCTGTCCCTGTCCCCTGCTGTGTAGCTGTCCCTGTCCCCTGCTGTGTTGCTGTCCCTGTCCCCTGCTGTGTAGCTGTCCCTGTCCCCTGCTGTGTTGCTGTCCCTGTCCCCTGCTGTGTTGCTGTCCCTGTCCCCTGCTGTGTTGCTGTCCCTGTCCCCTGCTGTGTTGCTGTCCCTGTCCCCTGCTGTGTAGCTGTCCCTGTCCCCTGCTGTGTTGCTGTCCCTGTCCCCTGCCGTCTAGCTGTCTTACCCGGTCGTGCCCATGGTTTACCCCCTCTCCCCTGACATCCCTGTGATGTGCTCCCTCTCCCCTGACATCCCTGTGATGTGCTCCCTCTCCCCTGACTTCCCTGTGGTGTGCTCCCCCTCCCCTGACTTCCTGTGGTGTGCTCCCCCTCCCCTGACTTCCCTGTGGTGTGCTTCCCTCCCCTGACTTCCCTGTGGTGTGCTTCCCCTCCCCTGACTTCCCTGTGGGTGTGCTCCCTCTCCCCTGACTTCACTTCCCTGTGGTGTGCTTCCCCTCCCCTGACTTCCCTGTGTGTGCTTCCCCTCCCCTGACTTCCCTGTGGTGTGCTTCCTGTCCCCTGACTTCCCTGTGGTGTGCTTCCCCCCTCCCCTGACTTCCCTGTGGTGTGCTTCCCCTCCCCTGACTTCCCTGTGGTGTGCTCCCTGTCCCCTGACTTCCCTGTGGTGTGCTTCCCCTCCCCTGACTTCCCTGTGGTGTGCTCCCTCTCCCCTGACTTCCCTGTCCCTGTGGTGTGCTCCCCCTCCCCTGACTTCCCTGTGTCCATTTGCTCTGTGTACCCCACTGTGCGTCCCCCTTCTCCTGTCTTTCCTGTGGTGTTGCACCCTTTGCTTGCTTGTCCTGTGGTGTGGATGCACTGCCAGTGGCCTTCCTTTTTCGCCCAGCGGCTGCGCGCACTATAGGTGTAGTCAGTAAACTCAGTATCCTCAGACGGTGCATGGGGCAGCCACTGCCAGATAGCTGACATATCAACCGATTTCATGATGAACCAGCTGATCACTACCCTCCAAAGATACCGCTCATACAGTGTTGGCGAGTTTAGGTAGGTGACCAGACCAGAGCGCGGTCCAGTCAGTATCTTGAAAAGCCTGTCATCAAGTGCAGCAATGACACAACTGACAACTACCACCAGCCCACACACATTGCTACAAGTTTGGATGGGGTAGTTGCGACAAGCCCCTGAACAGCGGTGGTCCCAGCCTAGGGGTGTGGAGGTGTGCATCATGCAGACAGACACATCAGAAAGCTGATGTAACCCAATACGCTGGTGTACAAAGACACCACCTGCAACAGATCAGGTGGGTGACCCCAAGCATTGCTATCACAGTAACGTATTATAGGGTGGTCGGACAGGTCTACTGTTATGACAGTCCATTGGCTCCTGACCTCATGGGGGTGGAAAAAAATACACTATTATCCATATTTTTTCCTACGTTGGCTACAAGGAGTAGTTTCTCTGTGTGTTCTCTCCTGCCACGTACCAAGCGTTGCAACTGGTCGGGGGATGATGCTGAAATGCACCAGGCGATGGTCGTGTCCTGGATCTCGTTAATGCGGTCCATCAGATATACGATGTGGCTGGAGCTGAGCCATCCCTCAGGGCCTTCCCCGCAGAGTCGGGCCAGCTCTTCAGGGGTGCTACCTGTAAACAAGATAATTATTTTACAGCCAAGTTTCTTCACACTGTGTAATGTGTGGCCCATGTTTGACTTCAAAAAGTACCGGTATGTGCACACTTAACCCAATTCATACAAAGTAATTTTCCGTGGAACTGGGCATTAAAAAAAGGAGAAATCTTTATGAATGTTGCAGAATGTTTGTTGTTTCTGTTCTAAATGTCTAAACAGGTATAGTATTGTTAAACAGACAATGTTTTTTTCCCAGAGTGGGCCCCCAGATATTATCTAACTGAAGTCACTGTCGCAGCAGAACAGTGCAAATGGGAGTCATTGTCAAAAATGAGCGCCGCTTGTGTGCGGTAGTATTGTTAAACAGATAATGTTTTTTTTTCCCAGAGTGGCCCCCAGATATTATCTAACTGAAGGCACTGTCGCAGCAGAACAATGCAAATGGGAGTCATTGTCAAAAATGAGCGCCGCTTGTGTGCGGTAGGAATTGTGTTTAAAATCCCTCGTTTTAAGTCCCCTGAGCAGTGTAAAACTGCGTACATCATTTACTGGTGTTTTTGAGTTGAAGAAGGGTACATCTTTTGCTAATTTTTGCATTTTCAACCCCCCCGAAAACATCGCTTTTGCTGACAATGAAGCCCAAGCACATGACTGACTGTTGACGCAGTCAGTGGGCAGTGTGTGGGAGTGCCAATGCTGAATGTCCGCACTTGGTGTAAGTGGGTCAATAAAACCTCTGCCTTTTCTTTTTAGCCATGAACGTCCATACAGCTGGGGCTCTGGTTTCTATAGCAAACGGGTGGCAAACCACCCCCAGGTCATCCCCCAGCAGAGCTCTCCCCTCTCACAGTGACAACAGCTTCCAGGTAGCCTTCATACAACCAGTAATTTATTGGATATCGCTGGAAACTTTGGGCAACGCTATTCAAAACGGGTATACAGTATTTCAAAGTTAAAAGTGAAATGTCTGCAAATGCAATGTTTGTGGAAATTTTTGAAGTGGTCCATAATGTGTGCAAGTCAGGCATCACCTGAAAGCAAGACTATAAAGCAGCAGACACACAGAACTGCACAAGACCTAATTACTGTCAAAATCATAGATTGTAAAATCTAACAGTAACACAGCACAGGATTAGGAAGCTCATAAAATGATCCAGAGTTTACACGACACACAGCACACAAAGACGACTTTACAGCCCTCTAAAGAGAATAGAGCTAAAGGAAGAAAGGTTTCAGATGCATAATTTGCCCTTCACCAGAATGCAGACACAAATACACACATGCACTACTCCATCACCCATCACTAGAAATCCACACGCGCTAAAACAGGTACGTGTTACAAAGATCTGACATGTTAGAACTACAAACTGAGAATATTGATGGAGGCAGAGGTAATATGAGTAAAGAAAAAAAAAAAAAGGTTTCAGATGCATAATTTGCCCGTCACCAGAACGCACAGACTAACAGTAACACACATTCACTAAGTACTCCATCACCCATCACCAGAAATCCACACATGCAGAAACAGCTATTCATACTGTTATTATAAAGAACTGTTAAGTAGAAACTGAGAATACTGATGGAGGCAGAGGTGATATTAGTTTAAAAAAAAAAAAAAAGCGCTATCATAGGAGGGGGGAAAAAGAAAAGAAAACAACTGTGCAAGTAGAAATGATATTTGTAGATGAACCAGAATTTATACACAAAGCGAAAGTAGAGGCCAGCCGAATTGAAATTTGTCACCTGGACTACAGTAGGCGTCACCATTTAATATACGTACCTTGTCAGCCGTTCTGAAAATAATAGCAGATAAAGTTTGCATTTCAGCTGCGCTCGTTTCAGTACTAACGCTTTCGGATTCGTCATTCCAGGAGAATCTCACAACAACCATACCGATCTTTCTCCTCGGTCATTCAGGGATTCATCGACGATCAAAGAAGCTAAACTTAAGGATTGCACCTTTAACTAACTTGAAATTTCATAGATAATAGAGATTTTCTTACCTCTTTGGCCTGCCATGACTCGGAATCGTAAGAGGAAAAAGCAAAGTTGACTGCAGGTGTCGGAATCGAAAGTCGCGCGAAACAGCGGAAACAGGAAACCGGCCGAAAACGGAAGCGGTACATTATCTATTCATAGGGCATAGGGTCAGCCAATCGGCGCCCAGCTGACTCCTGTAGGTAAGTGTTTGTAAAATCCACAACACACGCTACAGGTCAGGGAGCAGACATAGCGGATGACGTCACTACTGGAGGCGTTATTATCTGCTGTTAGGGAGGGAGTAGTTTCGTATTTTCGATAGCTGTGGTGCGAGTCAAAATTGCCAGAAAATCTTCGTCAAAAGTGGGATTTTTTGGCACACATCCATCCCTACTTTGGAAGGCTCTTATTCCAAAACTACTTAGAATAAACGAAAAATTTAAACTGCATATGAAAATAGTTTAAAGATTGTTTTCAGTACTATTGTTTGCAGTAATTTTAAAAAAAAAATGTTTTTTTTTTTGGTCAATTTCTAGGTAGAACTGGCCCCTAAGGGGGCAGTACTACTTAGCGTAGAGTAATTTTAGTTTGATTTTTATATCTGTAGTAGTTTTCATCAGATTTCAATAAAAATTGGTCACTATATTGAAAAACATTGTTTTTTTTTATAGAGAATTCTTGGTTTTATGTTTAATCATTTTTTGATTGTGTAATTGGTCAAAGACCAGTTCTATAGCTACGGAATTCTGTTTATAGTAACATACTATTCGGACCCATTTTATGTAGTTCTGCTAGAGATGTAATTTTTTTGCATGTAGCTGTAAAAGTAGTTTACCTGGATTATGAATGAGAATGAGGAAGCTCCGTGGTGTATTGCATGTCATGTTCCACTGACAGTGAAACAAATTTCTTTAGAGTGTGGGGACTTGCATGATGTGAGACATACACACTTTACAGCCGAGTCCATGAAACCCTGTTCAGAGGTGTCCCACCCGACATGATCTTTGTGTTTCTGAAAGAGATTACCATTTTTCATCTGATTCAAGATTTTACAGAAGAAAGATTTTTAACAACATTTCTGGTGCGTTTTTAGTAGATGTATTTTAAAGAGATGTGTGAAAGGTGTTAGTTTTTTTTTTTTTTTTTTTTTTTTTTTTTTTTTTTTTGATGACTTGTGGGTTGATTTTAACGTGGTGACAGCCCTGATATGGCCCTTTGTGGTCGGCTGGGCTATAAGCAACATTACCTTACCTTACCTTAGCCTGCTTACCCCGTTGCTGGAGAGCGGCTTAAAATTTTGCCCAGACAGCACATCTTGCGCATGTTGCATGCCAGTTCCAGCCCCTTCCTTCAGCAAAGCCTTTCCACAACTTTTTGACAATGGGATGAGAGTACGTCCAAGCCCTCCTTGAAGTTTCCAAGTCCTCTCCCTCTGTAATTTCTTCCACCTATAAACACGGGAAGCCCATGACCAGCTTAGGTGCCGTATTTGTCTTCATAAGCTTTTCCATCGGTTTTGAAGGGAAGGTGACGCACCATCTCTTAAAGGCCGTCAGGTCGTCTGCGCCGAAGGTGAAGTGTCACGATGGTTTCCCTTTGCCAAATGACAGAAGTGTCACGATGGTTTCCCTTTGCCAAATGACAGAGGTCTTGGGTCTTGTCTTGGGTTAAAAGGATTTCCACTGTGATGAACTGGAACCTACTCTGAGGAATATAGTTGGGTTTTTCAAAAATATGATGTACAATTTCAGTTGTCAAAGGGTTTTTTTTTTTTTTAAATGACTGGTGAGTTGATTTTAACATGGTGACAGCCCTGATGTGGCCTTTGCAGTCGGCTGGGCTATAGGCAACATTACCTTACCTTACCTTTCTTCAGTAGTCTGATTCCCAGTCGGGACAATTCGGAGCAAGGGAACCATCACATCAGAAACAGGACGTGGTTGAACCAGGTCGCAGTAGACATAGACACCCTGAAAAACCTCGTTGGAGTTGTACTTGTTTTTTTCCTTCATAGACACCTTTCCCATACATAATCTCTCTCTCTCTCCAGACTCCAGATGTCTCTTAATGCGGGGTGACCTGAAGAACGCTATCAGCATCATACAATCTGTCACTTTTCGGGTAGCACGTTATAATACAGTTTGATGTTGCCTTCTTTCTCTTTCCACACAGACCGTCAATAAACTTGGTTTAAAGTCTGAGTCAAAAATTCTGCTGATTCATACAATCCCGCAGGTAGTAGTTTCGACTATTGATCGGACTCTCCATTGGAACGAAACTGAATCCAAATTTCTTGTGCTCCAATGTTAAAGTATGTATTGCTGAACAGGATTTCAGACAGGCCCACTTCCTAATCTCCGTTCAAGTCAAACGGTTGAGGTAATTTGAAAAAGTGACTGGTGTTGTTATCGGGGTAGTACGACATAGAGCTGTTGCTGGGTAACGTCAAGTAGAACATACTGGTTTCAGTGGGTAGTTGGCCGTGGGTCGATGCTAGGATTAGGAAGGATGTATCCGAGACAACTCCCAAGAAGAGCCACCCACAAATTGTCTGCTCCTTGACCGCGACTCAGATTAAATAGAGACACACCTACCACCACATAAACCAGGAGCGTCTGACAAACGAAAACAATTTCGCCGCGAGGATCTCGGCGTCCAAACACACGCCACAACGCAGATTTTCTGGACCCACGTAGAGTGGCGGTTTCATCATCGTGAGTCAGAGCTGATTCTGCTTGGTTTTGATCAGGCATGGGTCAGTGTGCGTAGGTGGTCAGTGCTGTCTGAGGAATCCATGAATTGAACGAAGAGTCATAGCCATACCATTTGATTAAATATTCACGCTGTCCACTAGCTTTTTTGCGTTGCTTCAGGATTGCTTCAGTTCGATAAATCTGTTTCTCCCGCACTTTCTGTATCTCCTGGTCATAAAACGTTCCTTCAAGCTCTTCTTCATGAACGTCTTGAGAATGTAAAGTCACAGGGATGGTCTTTTTTTATTCGACTGACTGTGAAGAGTTCTCAGAACAGGCTGGCAAATAACCTTTTTAAAATTTCTTCCTGGCTTTACTGATGCGTACATGGTCTCCTATTTTCAGTTTAGGACTTGTTAGGAGTCAGGGGACTCGTTGTGGGACTGTGTTCAAAAACCTATTACGCATAGTCGCTTCGACGGAATCTCCACCTTTCCTACCCCTGTCTAGCCTTCTTGGTGTAAAGTCATGTCTGGTAACGTTCCAGTGCTGTCTTCTCTGTAAATGGTCCGATAGCTGTTTGAAAACTCATTTTTCAAGTGATATGATGCTGTGGTGTTCAGTCTAAACATATTTTTGGGAAACATTCCCCCACCTCCTCATTGGTGTTTCCTGGGTGATTCTTAAAACTATGAGGCTGATTAAAGCTAACGTTTAAATACTTAGTTGGTAGTTTTCTTCAGTTGCATAGTTTTAAGGGTCAGCGGACGGGGGAAAAACATGACTAACAATGTCTGTTTCATTTTACTTTTTGTTTTTTATTTTCCAGATGCGGTTCAGTCGCGGTACTACCCATAAAAAAAAAAAAAAAAATTAGCGGACCAACGAGCGAATTTTTTTTTTTCTTTTCTATGTTTCAGGTGTGCTGAGACAGAGTTACAATAAATCAACACACACACACACACACACACACACACACACACACACACACATACATGCAGACCCACCGTATATAATGTCCACCTCTTCTGGTGGTGGTGGTGGTGGCGCTTGTCACCAGTGAAAATCGAATATTGATGGTAGTTGATGCTGCTGCTGCTGCTGCTGCTGCTCCCCATGCTCATCAAATATGGATGGTGGCGGTGGCTGCTGCTGCTCCCCATGCTCATCAAATATGGATGGGTGGCGGTGGCTGCTGCTGCTGCTCCCCCCAGTAGGCTAGTGATGATCAAGGCACTGGTGGTGGTGGTGGTGGTTCACATAGTGATGGAACTGGTGGTGGTGGGACTATAATTTTAATCTTAATCTTATTCCTCTTCGTCCTCACTTTCTTCCCCACTAGTCATATTAAAATTATTTCTTCTTCTTCTTCTTTTGATCGTTTGGCCAAGAATGCCACAAGAGAGAATCTGTCAAACACACCTATCCCCTGCTCAGATCTGAAACCCAAAATTGTCGTAAAGAAGAAACAGTTCTGTGCCGGCTGCACACCAGCCATTCATATTTTACCCATTCGTACCTTTTAAAGGGTGAGGAAGCTCCGTGGTGCATTCCATGTCATGTTCCACTCACAATGAAACGTATTCTTTTAGAGTGTTGGGACTTGCAAGATGTGGGACACAAACATTTTACAGCAGATTCCATGAAAACCTTGTTCAGAGACGTTCCGCCTGACACGATCTTTGAGTTCTTGAAAGAGATTAACATTTTTCATCGGATCTGAGATTTTACAGTGGAAAGATTTTTTAACACTTTTGGATGGGTTTTTGGATGTATTTTAAAGAATTGTGTGAATGACTGACTTGTGTGAGTTTTTTTAACGTGGTGACGGCCCTGGTGTGGCCCTTTGCGGTCGGCTGGGCTGTGGGCAACATTGTCTTATCTTATTTCAACATGTTGGTTTTTAATCCTAGGATTGGTTCTTTTAATCTGTTATTAATGGGTTGGGTGAGGTTTTGCTTTTAATCTTTTTTTTTAACATATATACGTGGTGGTTTGGAACGTAGTGACAGTCCTGAAATAACCTCTGCTGTTGACGGGACTATAATTTTAATCTTAATCTTAATCCTTAACAAGCTGTGTTTGTAGGTGATGGAAAAAAAAAAATGGTAAATGGTAGGCTCATGTGGAAATTGGAAACTGATGGGCTTTTAGCCATGGAACAGTGTGGTTTTAGAAAGCATCACTCTACCATGGACCATTTAATCCGATTGGAAACCACCATTCGAAACTCTTTTTTAGAGAAAAAGCATGTTGTTGCCATTTTTTTCGACATAGAGAAGGCCTATGACACGACGTGGAAGTATGGAATCCTGTCAGACCTCCATTGGATGGGTTTCCGTGGCAATCTCCCAGTGTTCATAGAACAGTTTTTGGCAGACAGATCCTTCCAGGTCCGTGTGGGGACAACATTATCAGAAATTCATAAGCAGGGGGAAATGGGTGTTCCACAGGGCAGTATCCTTTCCCCAGCCCTGTTTAGTATAAAAATAAACGACATTGTCAATTTTGTCAACCAAGGTTCAGACTGCTCTCTTTTTGTTGATGATTTCGCCCTTTATGCATCTGGGAAATCATTTGCTGGTGTACAGCGCCAACTCCAGTTGTGTGTTTATAAAATCCAACAGTGGGCAGTCGAAAATGGGTTCAAGTTTTCATCCGTTAAAACAGAGTGCATCCACTTTCACAATTTCAGACAATTTTTTTACCACCAGAAATGTTCATAGGATTGGCTCAAATTCCTGCTGTCGCAGAAGCCAAATTTTGGGTGTTACCTTTGACCAAAGTTAGGCTAAATTTTAAAGCCCATATTCAAAAGTTGAAAACATCGTGCCTCAGAGCCATGAATATCCTCCGTGTAGTGGCTCATATGGATTGGGGTGCAGACAAACGCACACTTCTCCATCTTTACAGGGCGTTAGTTTCGATCCAAGTTGGACTACGGCAGCATCATTTACAGCGCCGCTAGAGCCTCGTATCTAAAAGTCCTAGACCCAGTTCACCATTAGGGTCTTCGTCTCTGTCTTGGGGCATTCCGCACCACCCCTGTGTACAGCCTGTATGCAGAGGCAGGTGAACCCTCACTGTCCAACCGCAGGCTGAAACTGTCTTTGACCTATTATATCAGACTGCTCTCGGAAACTGGAGAACCCTGCCTATGACTGTGTCTTTTGACCCTCAGCTCCAAAGCAAATTCGAAAAGAACCCTAACTGTATTCCCCGTTTGGTCTTCGTATGCAGCCTCACGCGCGGAATGCAGGTCTAGACCTAGGAGTTGTGTCCGATTTTTCCAAGTTTCCAGATCAACCTCCGTGGACCTTTTTCACACCAGAGATTCGTTTTTGATCTTGCAGCTTTTCGCAAAGAATGTACCAGCTCTCTGGCATACAAGGCGTTGTATGCTGACCTTTGTTCAGAATTCCCATCCTATCAGAAAATTTTCACTGACGGTTCCAAGTCTGAAGATGGAGTGGCCTGTGCAGCCTATTGCCCTGGTGCTCCTTCTCAAATACGGTTGGAACATATTCATTCAGACACTTCTGCTTACTCTGCTGAACTTACAGCTCTGGTTATGAAATATATTCTTTTAGTGTTGGGATTTGCACGATGTGAGACACAAGCATTTTACAGCAGATTCCATGAAAACCTTGTTCAGAGATGTTCCGCCTGACGCGATCTTTGAGATCTTGAAAGAGGTTAACATTTTTCATCGGATCTGAGATTTTACAGAGGAAAGATTTTTAGCGAAGTTTTGGATGAGATTTTAGACGATGTCTTTTAAAGAATTGTGTGGATGAATGACTTGTGAGTTGATTTTAACGTGGTGACAGCCCTGATATGGCCCTTTGCGGTCGGCTGGGTTATAAGCAGCATTATCTTATCTTATCTTATGCTTGCACCCCTCTACACACACGTACGCACGACATGCTATTCTCCTCCTTATACACATAATATACAACATGTTATTCTCCTTCTCCAACACACAAACTTAACATCTTTCTATAATACAACATGCCTAAGAAAGGCTGATTCTGCTTTCTGTTTTCGTTTATACACGCACGTTGGGAGGGAACTGGGCACTGTCCAATACTTCCAGAGGTCTAAAGCACAAAGGGATAACTGTCCAAATACTCCTTTACGGGCTGAGGCACAGACAAATAGGATGTGGGGAGAGGTAAGCTACTGGAGCTGGTGTCGTGGTGGGGTGGGGGGGGGGGGGGGCACCGAGTACCGACGGATTCTCATTTTAACACTGTCCTCGCAGTTTCCCCTGCTCAGGGCCTTCGGGTGGGCGTCCGGTGATGATGCCAAAAAGGCTCTATCCAATTCTTGAATCTCAAACACCGACATAACCACGTAGAATAAACATCAGGTAATCCGCAGAGCCATCATTATCTACCAAAACAATAATAACAGAGTATCCTCTGTCCGTAGATCGAAAGAAACTGATAAAGCAGTGGAATCCTGATAGGTTGCGGTGAAGATCGAATACGTAATAGGACCAATAATAAAACAACAAACCATCACCCATAAACCGGGTATCTTCCCTTTCTGAAATCTGGATAGGTGTATGAACAAAATAAGAAACAACCGCACAATACACGCCACAACCGGGGATACTTCCGTATTGCGTTCTCGGCCTCAGCAAACATGTACACTCAGAATACACGTTGGTTTTGGCGGACTCGTGTACGAAAAACACCAAGTTGACTCTCTCCCTCACTTAGACCCGGTTCATAGCAAATTAGAGGCCCGGTACCGGTCTTGTCCTGCCCGGCTTACCGAACGGAACGCCTCCCGAAATTCGTTGGTTTCGCCCTCGCCCAAAGACGACCCTTTCTCTCCCTACAGATGCCCTCTTTCTATAGGCAACTCGGGAAGTAACGCACTTTCCTGCAAGCGCAAACCTCCTCACTCACGTGAAGGGAAAGCCGGGCCTTGGCGATTCGCGCGGAGAAGAGAACTTGCGCAGGATGAAAGAGGGCCAGCGTGTGATTGCGTGACGGTTTACCGTGCGCCGACGCGTCAGCAAAGCGGAGTTACTTAAGGGTTTGAGCAGCGCATGAGTTTGGGGCAATCTGTAGGGCGCGCGGGTACAATACGTGAAACAAAACTTACAATTTAGCGCCACTGTCGCATACCGACAGACAACGGCACGTCAACGCCAGCAGACAGACGCCAACAAGGGAGCTGCTTGCGACGTTGTACGTCGTCCACACACACACACACACCACACAACACGTCGGCCCTCACACACACACCACCACACACACACATTTG
>JADBJO010002184.1:0-11986 GCA_016801955.1 Conus betulinus
CCACACAGACCTAAACAGTTTCTTTCCTGCTTTTTAGCCCTCGGCAAGCCACAGAATCTTTAAAATCTCCGTAACCATGTCTTCTTAACAAAATACAAACTGTGCTTACCTCTCGTTTAAAAGATTCAAGAAACTAAACAAAAATATGAAAAAAGAAACCCCCAAAACCCGCGGGCCTAGTCTATCTGGGAACAGTGCAAGAACCGGAAAGATAAACAAATCAATCTTTTGTTTAAATCAATTTAGAAAGAATCTTTAACTATGGAATGTTAATCTGAGTTTTTCTTCTTTTCATATCTTTTCACCACAGAAGAACCTGGAGGTATTTGCTAAGCCTATCATAGGACAATTGTGGCATGTAATTTATATTTATCGCTGACACCTCCGGAGTACGTGAACAAAAAACCATAAGGCAGGAGTCCTCCCCAACGTTTCTACGTACGAAGTCGTCGACCAATCTGTCATCTGATTCTACGGACAATCCTACAGGTGACAAAAGCAATCACCTTGTGTTACTATTCACCACACCTAATGCGCGCAAGCTGCACGGTGTTCATGACTTAATAAGCCAAGAGGGCAAACAAGATGTCAGAGTCCCTCTCTTTTCAAAACCTTGCATAAGTCTGTGTTTTTCGTCAGTATACTCTTTTCACGACTAAACACATATTACACGACCAGAGAAATGTTTCCAGGTCCTGACAGTTTGCAAAACGCTTAATAATCCAATCCAAAATTTAGTTTCTATTCCCCAGCAACAAAGGCCTGCCTGATAATCATTGCAAAAATGCCTTCAAAGAAATAAAGATTTTTTTTTTCCAGCACTTGCTCCCGGAAACGTGACATAGGTGTTGAAATGTGAAGCCATCTCACTGGATGGACAGAAAGCAGCGACTCTCAACAGGCTGAGCGTCTGCCAAGACATGCTGTAAACATGGGGCAGATGAAAGGGAAAGACAAAGAACGCTCGTTGATTGTAAAGAGTACCCCCTCCCTTCCTCCACCTTTCCTATAAATCAACAAACGGATACAAAAACATTAAAAAAAATATAATGTACAGTTCACAATGTAAGATATGTTAGTGAAATGAGCAGGGTAATAATTGTAATCCAATTTGCTTCCTCCTTTTTTTTTTTGAGCTACCTGTCTATTCATTAATTTGTCTGTCTGTCTATTCAGTTTGTAACTAATGGGTGTGTGTGTGTGTGTGTGTGTGTGTGTGTGTGGTCACGCTTATCTCTGCTGCAGCATCTGACGAGGTGTTCAAGAGGACGCAGATGACAGGCCACTGCCCTGTACAAGACAATACAGGCGTGTGGCCAGTTTTCCCGCGCGGACCAACGCCTCCTCTTCTGCATTTCGAGATGATCTCAGAAAGTTTTCAACTGCTGCGCAGTTCTGCTTGTGAAAATAACACAGAATAGAAGTTCCTGTCCTACGTGTGTTGTGCTGTGTGTGTGTGTGTGTGTGTGTGTGTGTGTGTGTGTGTGTTCTGTTCAGTTCTGTTGTGTGTGTGTGTGTGTGTGTGTGTGTGTGTGTGTGTGTGTGTGTGTGTGTGTGTGTGTGTTTGAAGGGGAAGTAAAGAAAAAGAGAATGAATATGTGACAGTATTCGTGTGTATATATATATATATATATATATATATATATATATATATATATATATATGGGGGGAGAGGGGGGGAGGGGGTGCGTGGGTGTAAAGGGAAAGCGAAGTAGAGAATAAATGTGTGACTGTGTATGTGTAGAAGTGAGCGCGCGTGCACGCGCGTGCGCTTGTGTGTGTGTGTGTGTGTGTGTGTGTGTGTGTGTGTGTGTGTGTGTGTGTGTGTGTGTGTGAAAGAGAGAGAGAGAGAGAGAGAGAGATACAGACAGACAGACAGACAGACAGACAACAGACGGACAGAGATATTTTACTGGCATTACCTTTTTACAGCCCTTGTGTCAAGGGATACAATTCACTACCTAATACGGACGAGTAGAAAAGAAAAGTATTATTCAGCACATGGCTTCGATCAAGACCCCCCCTCTCCCCCCTCCCCCCCCCCCCCCCCCCCCCCCCCCCCCCCACACACACACACACAAACATGGACTCGCGCGCGCGTGCGCGCACTTATAGAGGTACTTCTACCACTGCTGATGTAATAGTCTATATCCATGGACACACATACCCAGACACATAAGGAAAAAGTAACAATAATGCCAGAGTGGTTTATCTATCATAACTACTTTTAGATATATAGATACGTTCGTCACTGACCAGATCTTCTGCTAATTATTTTATCTTTTCAGTTATATCTTTCCACCATCAGTTATCGACTTTTGTTATTCATTCCTAAGTGTTCCAGTATCTTGTTGTCTCTGATAAGTATTGGTCAGATGAGAGTTTCTTTCTCTTTTTTTTGTGGTTCCTCTCCCACCATTTTCAGATGCAAAAATCACTGTTAAAACAGATCTTTCTGAAACTGATGAAGAAAACAAATTAGATCTGTTTGGACTAAATGACACACAAAGCAATGAAAAACAAAATTCCGATTCGTCTTCACGTTATTTGTAACTCATTAAACACAAAATATGTCTCTCTCTGGTCATTAATAAACCATTTCTGTTTGCATTTGATAAGAGGTCTCATCCTCAATCTGGCAAGGAGACATCGATGCCACATATTTTCAAAGGCTGAGATAAAAGTTTCAGACTGGAAAACCCCTTTCAGTGAGAAATAGGCCAACCTACTATAATGGTGTATGTTCCTGTATATGGCAGCATCAGTTTTGTTTATATGAATTGATCAAACTGTCTGAGAAAAAGGCCATGTCCCTTCTAATGCCCTGGCTGATCCAAACAATACTAAATCCATTATCTGCAAGAACTTTTCAGCTATTGTATTCCTAAGTTTGCTTTCCCTTTTCATGTTTCCATAACAGCATTCCAGACACTTGGCTACATTATCACTGGTCACCGAACGATTCCTAAGCAATATTTTTGCACTCTTGATGGTTGTTGGATGCTCAGTGCATACTTACAGGTCTCATGGAGAGGTACACTTGGGTTTTCATGGAGAGGTAGCTGAGCGATGGTATACAGAAACTTTCTGTCCACTTTTTATATACCCTATAGTTCTGATGAATGTTTCAGGATAGTTTAAATTTACATATGAAACAAATAAAACTTCCATAAAAGTGAAGGATCAATAGAATTTAATTTGTACATGACTTTGAGAACTCCAGCAACTATCTTCTTACCTATTCTACATGCCTCTGTCTAAGTAGCGTTTAAATTGATCTTGGTGGTACAAATCAGCTAAGGATGTCTGTAGGAATTTGCAACCTCAACTTGCACAGTCCCATACCACCATTTTTTATGTACAGAAAGATGTCTTTCTTTGCCCAAACCACTGCATTGGTTTTATCTACATTAACACCCAGACCAGTCTTTTAGCTTCCTGTTTTAGAACAGTTAATTGATTCTGTAACCCAACAAAAGAATCAGTGAGAAGAATGTTGTCATCGACAAATAATATAATAAAAAATTGCTCCTGAGAGTATTTGTATTCAGTGCTTTTCCTCCTTTTCAATAATTCAATAGCTAATTCATTGATAAAGAATGAAAAGAATTGTGAGCTAAGTAAAAACAACAACAACAACAACACAACAAAAAACAAACAAACAAAAAAAAAAAAAACCTTGCCGGACGCCTCTAAGGCAGTCGAAGAAATCTGTGTAAGCTTGTTGGTCTCACACAAACCGAGTGTAGCATCTCAGTATATCCCACAGTATATTTCTGTTCAGCGAGTCAAAGGCCTTCTTAAAGTCAAATAAAGCAAAACACGGCGGCTTAGAATTTTGTTATAAACACTTTTCAGTTATGTTATGTTTATAAAGTAAATATGTGATCGGTCATGCTGTGAATCCTACTGTTCCTCAGTTATTTTCCACTGTCTATCTGCCTATTTGAAGCCTTTTATTCAACGTATGAGTACCAGCCTCTCCTATTACAATCGTTTAATGCCTCTTCTCTGTAAGTATCTGGATCGTCGATGTCTCCCCTTTTTGTATTTCAGTTCTGTAATAGACTCTGACCATGCCGCTGCAAATATTCCTTTCCTAAAGAATGCGTCAAAGAGATCAACTAAACGGCCAGTAACAGTTGCATTTGCCAATTTATACATTTTGCTTGTTATGCTATTGACGCCGGCATGTTTTTAGCATTCTTTTATAAAGTTCGATGTTCGTAAATTCACGGTAGGTTGTAGGGGCATTGAACGTTGGTTCTTCGAATTAATCATCTTCTTTTTAGATGAAGTTTTCGTGTTGATCTGTATCTCTCCCGTCATTGAACACGCTATCACACCACTGTTGAGAATGATATCATTACAAACTATTCTTTTTCGACTTAAGAGGTCTGACTGTGGACCAGAAAGTACCTTTAGTTTATTGATCGACTCCCTCGGTTTCTGAAGCCTTCACTCATCACATTTCTCTGTCTTCTCCTTTTCTATTGTGTTGAAAAGAGTTTTTTCGCTTGACATACATCTTTTTATGCCTTACTAATTTTTTTTCACCTTCGCCAGGGTCCAAGACGACCTTTGCTAATTTTTTGGATTGTGTACCATCTTTATCAAACCACTAATAATTTCAGTCCTCTTTAACCATACAAGCTGCTGCTTCGTGAAATGCATTAATGAAAATATCAATACTTTTTGGATGTCATTCTTCATAATTCCATTAGCTGTCCTCAAGTCTTCGCTACACAACACAAAAAAATCGATTTTTTTTGCAAATACTCACGTTTTTCATTGGACCACACATTTCTTTTTTCTCGCCCGTTTCCAGGTGATACATTATCTCCCTTTTCGTTGTTCTCTTTCTTCCATGTCAGAAGTAGAAGATGATCAAGTAGAAGAACGCCTTTCAATGCCCTGTTAGTAAGACCAAAGATAGTAGGGCGTACAGTCTTTGGTAAGACGCAGAAAGCTCATGGAGTTACTGAGAGGAAACGAAATCAGAAACGGTTTTGCGAGGTGTTGTTGGAGATGCGCCGCGTGCTTTGGCGTAATGGCGGCGATCGTGTGCCAGCCGACATCTTTTTCTGACTTTCTGCACAGCCACATGGCCTCAGTTTATCACAGCGGGCATTGGTGGGTCGGGATTTCCCCGTGGGTGCTGCCCTGCCTAGGTGTTTCAAGCGCCAGGAGATTTCCATCACACGCAGGAGAGTTGTAGGAAGTAAGCAGTGTGTGGTATCTGCTCCACAGGCAGTACAGGAGGGGGCGTATACATCAGTCAGCCCCTCTGTGTCCGTTGTGGAAGATACCAATCTCTCTTCTTTAAAGGCCTGACCCACTTGGATAGGACTGAAAACGAAGCGGCGGGTCAGGACGGAGAAAAAGACCGTGACTCTCATCATCCTTCAAGGCAAAAGACTATCGATGCTGCTCAACCCGTAGTTGGAAACAGGCGTTCTCAAATTGTGTGAAGGTCAGGCATTGATTTGCGAGGGGATAAACGGACCAATCGACGTTAAATAAACCGGTGAGGCTCAGAGTATGACCACAGGCTGCAGTGAAAATGAGTGTCTTGGGAAAGGCGCTGTGTCTGCCCCTTCCCAGCTTGTGCAGCAGATACCTCGCGAGCCTGCTCTGACAGGCTAAAAATATTACCGTTGCTTAAAAACAAACAAATGGCGACTCCGTGTGGCCTCAAAGCTGATTGAGGTAGCAGAGAACACTGTAACTCTCACCCTTCAGAACGAAAACGCACACCACTAGCAACAGGACGAGTGACTGTAGAGTCAGGGTTAAAAATACGGAGACTGCAATTTTACTAAAACTCCGTTTTCTGTGACAAACACTAGGATGTCGATATGATGGATTGATACATTTTCCTTCCCATGGTTTTTATCATGACCGTCATTTGTGTGACGATTTGATGAGATGCAGCTTCTATGCCGTGATTCTAAACCCAGCATGTTAGTTCTACATTAACATCCTCAGTAAAAAAAAAAAAAAAAAAAAAATGAAAAGTGTGAATAGTGTACAGTTAAACATCCTTCCGTGACCAGCAGATTAAACTCAACACCTTCTTCAACGCCTTCTTCCTTGCGCTGAACTCTGAAGCGACCAAAGCTAAGTGAATGAGGATGGGGGTGGGGGTGGGGAGGGTTATTTTATTGCACACTCTGTCCAATGGGGCAATGATAAAACTTCTGCCAGAAGTTTGTCTCCAGGAGCATCTGTTCTCGAAGCTCGACCCCAACGTCTTGATTTCATGCCACAATGCGTGTGTGTGTGTGTGTGTGTGTGTGTGTGGTGTCACGCACAGACGACGTCAGTGTGCAACCCTCAATGGTCTTCGACTTTGAGCGGACAGCACACGGCAATCCTCACGGCAGTGACCACTTTGCACTTGTCCAGTTTGCACTTGAACAGACTGCCTCTGAACATGATTCGATACGCACCGCTTTAACTTTAACGGGGAAAGTTTAGTCGCCAAAATTACATTAATTTTAACGGAAACAGGATCTTCATTTCTGATAACACAGCAAAACCCACGAAAAAAAAAATCACACTGTGTAAAATTGTCTGTACCTAAAACTTGAAGCAAGCCTCAATGTTTGACATTGACTGGTTGCATAACGTTTGCAAGAAAATTGATACGGCTCCGCAACCAGCGTTTCATATTCCAAATTCCTCAAACGGTAGCTTGCACCAACGAGATTTCATAAAAGGTTTAAATCAGATTGACATCTCGAACTTCGGCGAAACGATATGGAGGATCATCAAGAAAATAAAAGGGAAACCACTCTTTAAGCTTAGTCCACCTTCTCAAGCTAACTGACATTTTAATCACAGAAAAGCAAGCAATGGTAAATTCACTGGTAATCCATACTAATTCAATATCTTGCAAGTGGTGCCTAAATTTGAGACTGAAATAAGTCTAAAACAAAATCACCCAGCAATTTTACTTCTGACAATCTCGAAACTTAACAACGTTTTTTTTCGGCCCATCTGAAATCTGACCTGCTCTTCAGTCATGTAACGACTCCACAGCCAGCTCAAGTGACGTTCATAAACACCGCGAAAACCCTCCCAACTGTTCTTGAAGATACGCCTGGACGGCAGGGTTCTCAACCCACAACCCCCCCCCCCCCCCCTCCCCAAACTCCCCTTCTTAACCCGAGTTCACCATCATAACTATTGCAAAGCCCAGTACAAAAGTAATTAACGAACAAGCAGGGTAATTCGTGCTCCCGTGGTGAAATAAAATAGACACCTTTATTTATTTGATCATGGGGGCAAGTTATCCTAAATGTTTGGCTGATTACTGTTTACCGTTCCCTGCCTCATTTAAGATATCCTAGTAGAAAAACTGAGCAAATCCTTCCAGACAATAACCAGTTGCATCACCAAGCTGTTTATGCACAAAGGTGTAGAGAAAATGGTCGCCCTACACCTGTTGCGGAAATCAGAAACTGACGAGCGCGTCCCCAAAGAACTTTGCCGTTTCCGTAAACATTACTACACCCTGGTCGGTCATTCAAATCACCTGGAGGCAATGATTCAAAATTCATGTCTAAACGAGCAACAAGTCACTGCTGTGTTTTCTTCCTCTGAAAAAAAAAGCGAGTCCCTGTATATACAAATTTGGCAGTCTGTCTGATCTTCACAGTCTGGATTTCTGTAATGGTTCCAAGGCGCTGCTTCTGCTGTCTTCTGTCCCTCCTCTGCTGACTCTCCATGATATATACACATTATGCCTGGCAGCTATGTCTGCACCACTGAAATGAGACTAGACTATGACTATATGGTTTACGAATCGGCAAGTTTACACTTACTGAAAGTATTTTACGTTGATTCAAGGCCTATCTTGCGCCGAATTGGATGACGATTAGTGATTGCTGGTTCATTTTCGTTGTCCTGAGTGTTGTGTATCTTGCCTGAAGAAGACCTAAGATGTCGAAACGCGTTGTGTTTTTGTCTGTGCTACGTTTGTCTATGTGTTTTCTTTTCAAATTAGTTCAGGTAATTCAAGAAAAAAAAATGGGTATATGACGATACGTGTGAAGCCTTCTAAAGATGTGTGTGTGTGTGTGTGTGTGTGTGTGTGTGTGTGTGTGTGTGTGTGTGTGTGCGTTTGTGTATATGTGTGTGTGTGTGTGTGTGTGTGTGTGAGAGAGAGAGAGAGAGAGAGAGAGAGAGAGAGAGAGAGAGAGAGAGAGAGAGAGAGAGAGAGAGAGAGAGAGAGAGAGAGACATGTTTGACATTCATCGTTTTGGTGCAAAAGTGTGGTGTGAAAGCGAATCCATCCTCACGCACTATCCTCATTTCTAACAACAGTCTGGTCGCCTACAAACAGGGCCGGACGAGAGATGGGAGAGTGGGGGGGTCGGGGCTTTTGTCACTCCCCCCCCCCCCTTCACCCACCGGAAGAGGACCCCAGTTCCCTCCTTTTGGACCTACCGCTCATGTGTATCTGATCCGGCCCTGCTTGGGAGTATCAACTACCAACATCCGAGTGGCCTTGTGAATTCATCACATTCTGACTGCAGAGATCGTCTGGTGCTGGACATGAATGATGAATCGTAGCTGTGTGTGATCTGCATAGGAAGACACCCGTCAGTCCGTTCGAAGGGATACTTTCTCACAGAAGTCACATTTCAATAGAACTTGTTGGCGGTAGCTTTGAACTCACTTCTTCAAGTCAGCAACTGAACCTCTTAGTATTCCCTTCCTGAATGTAAAACATGATGATTTTAATGTGTCCGAGATGACATAATCCACGTCTGTAATTCCTCAAAAAAAAGATGGAAATAAACATTGAAATACAGAGCAGCCAAATGAAGGAATCCAACACAAGAGTAACGAACATCTACGTTCATTTGACACCTCAGTATGTCAACATTATTTTCACATTTTCACTTCCGCCTGCAGACACTATTCTTTGGTACCCTCCTCACTAAACATCAAGCTACGTCAACAGGGCCACACAGAATCGCTTTCGATCGCTCGCACCTACTGCTACCGTGTCTCTTCACTGATGAGTCCAGGTTTGCCGTCAGACTTCAACGATGGACGTCAGAATGTGCGTGAGACAACGTGCAGAAGGGTTTGCAGACGGTACAGTCAGTCGCTGGGCATGACCGTGATGGTTAGTGGCAGCGGAACTGGGGAATGCTGGCATCTAGGGTAGTGGTTGCGCCGTCCTTGGGACCATCCAGAGGGACCCTGTGGTGCCCATGGTGGGCAGACAGGGAGCAGAGTTTATGTCTGTGGACGAGGATGTTCCGATTCACCGAGCACCTGCCGCCAGAGTGACGTCCCGGCCAACAGTGCCATCCACCTGCACTGGCAAGCCGGACCCCTGGACCTTCATTGACAGCACAGGCATCAGACACGGGGGTGGACGGATGGGGCGGTCCCCAGCATGGGTGCCGCGCATCCTCAGATCCTAATACCCTCGAAAACGTGCTCACAGCTCAGCGAGTGGTGATCACTCAACATCAGCTCAACATTCTGACTAATTGCTTCGTTGCCCAAAGAAGGCGATTGGGAATCAAACAAGACACTGAACGGTGAAAGTGTGTTGAAAATGCCTCCATTTTCAAATGAATACTGTCACTGATGATTCTGTTTGCAATGCATTGTACTCCTTCCTTCACTCGCTGGCTTTTAATCGTCTAAGATTAAGATTCATGTGGCGCTTTCTTTCCGTGCTAATGACAGATAATAAGATGATAACGGAACTGAAACAAACAAGCAAACAAACCAACCAAACAGATATCTTGATTTTTTTTTTAATTTCAGTTGTAACAAGCTTTGCCGAATTTGACAAAGATCAGTGATTGCTCGTTCTTCACTCTGCGTGTTGATTGCTTTGCCTGAAAAAGACTTAAAAGGTCGAAACGCGTCGCGTTTTGTCTCGTGAATCGTTCACACCCATGTTGTTCGGCGGAGTTATTGTACCAACTTTTAAAGATTTTGTTTAGATTTCCGCCTGCAGTCGCCTCACGTTGCAAGTACCCATGGGCACATCAACCTGACGATTGTCTGCCCTTGGCTGCCGGTGTGGGCAGGTGGAGCAGACGACACAGCGTATCCTACAGGAATATCTGCTCCGTGCTAATCCGAGAGATGGGACTTGTATAATGGGGGTGACCATGCGCCTAAAACAATAGGGGCCTCCTGGTGGAAGCCCAAGAGGACAGTCAACTCAGAGACGGGACTGTCATCTGTGTCGACCAACGAGAAGGAAATAAAAACTACTTCATCTTTCACTCTTTTTCTTTTTTTTTTTTTTTTCTCCTTTTGTCATTATTTCAGTCGTGCAACAGATCGCAAAAATCCAGAGAAGTATTTATGTGTTGTGTTCTGATTTTAGGTGGTGTAAAATTTCCGAGATGCTTATGTCTCTCAGTCAACAGGATTGCATAACGATCCAAAGCACCTTCACCTTGTGATACAGCCAGTGCTTCTTGTTGTTGTTGTTGTTCACTATTTCCACAAAAACGTGTACGACCAATACTCTGCAATCTCCTGCAAAAATAATTTTGTGCTGGAATAATCCTGTGTGAAACTCGAGCTGGGACCTTCTAAACCGGCAGCGCATAGTGGTTTTCAATGGTTTTATAAACTCCAGCCAGCTCAGAACAGTCTAAACATACATTTCTTCCATTTTGTTACACTGTCAATACAAACGCTAAGAGACATACATTGCTTTTTTTTTTTTTAAAGCTTTGTTTAGTTACTTCCAGACTCCTGGCGCGTTTCTGTACAGCATTATTCGCATGGTACATTTTAAATCAATTCTTATCCAGATTTCACGTGAATGTTTTCATTGCTTTCATAACACACAGGAATGTGCCAGAAAATGTGTGGGCACGTGAGGAAATTGTACTTGCTGGCTGCTCAGGCTAAGTAGATTTCCCTCAGCATCCCACACATCATCAATGGTGTCCTTATGTTTCATCCATGTTGTCCACTCGCCTTGCCGTTCCCTACAGCAACAGCTGACTAACACCATCTCCTCCTCCTCCTCCCCCCCAACGTCTTCCACTGAATCCACACTGCGCATCATTTCTTTCTCCCCTCCTTCTTCCCGTCTCTCGTTCCCCCTCCTATCCTCGCCTCCCCATTCCTGATTTGTTTGTCGTTAATGTACTTTTGGCAGTCTGCACACTTAAAAATTTCTCGAGCTCCGTATGGTCAGCATCTATCGTCCTTTTTTCCAGCAAGCACACACACACACACACACACACACACACACACACCACACACACACACACACACACACACACACACACCACACACACACACACACACACGCACGCACGCACGCACACACACACACACGCGTACTTACGGGAATACACACACACACACACACACACACACACACACACACACACACACACACACACACACACACACACATACACACACACACACACACACACACAGTCATGAAAAGACAATAGCTGGCACCTTAATCCAGGCAATACAAATCATGGTTTAAGCATAAACTGTAATCGATCTGTCTTAATGCTATGTTATTACCATGTTGTGTTCAACAGAGCCTTGAGGGTTCTTATGACAGTTAAAACCTGAGTCCGAGTCATGCACACACACACACACACACACACACACACACACACACACACACACACACACACACACACACACACACGCACACAACACGCACGCATGTACGCATCCTCCCCCCCCCTCCCCCCCCCCCCCAGGAACCCCTCCCATCCCATTCCCATCTGGTGACTACATCACACACCAGAGTAGTTCACACGAGACACTTTCTCACATACTGACCCTCTCCAGTCCGCCCGACCATGGGAGGAGTTTGTCGAGATTGCTCCTTCCTCTATCACTTTCTCCCCATCCCCCCCACCCCCCGACCTCTTTTTGTGCCTCTGCCTCTCCTCTACTCCTTCCCTCCTCCCTCCTCCTCCCCTAGCCCATCCCCTTCTTTGCTTACCCCTTC
>JADBJO010002184.1:18904-21404 GCA_016801955.1 Conus betulinus
GCAAGTCACGACTTCGAATTCTATTCACCTCACCACCACTCGTCATCATCATCACCCTCAGCGTGGTGGGCAGACCATGTACATCGTATGGATGAAAGTCGTCTCCCCAAAGACACTGTTCTATGGCGAGCTGCTGGAAGGCAGGCGTTCCCATGGAGGACCAAAGAAGCGTTACTTTGAAGACACACTGAAGACCTCACTGAAGTGCTGTCACATCGCCTTGCCTCCCGGCGAGAAGCAACCTGGCGCACCATGATCAAATCCGCAGTGAGAGACTTAGAAGCGAGGCGAGTGGGGGCACAGGAGCCCCCAAAACGTCAGTTTCGGGGAAAAAGAAAGGAAAACAAACAAAAAAAACAGCCGAGCACCACCTTTCAGCCTGGCTCACCTTCAAGTCTGCCCTGTCCACGCGGCAACAGACAGTCCAAAGCGCGAAGATCGGCCTGATCAAACCATCTTCGTACACGCACCACCACCACCACCACTCAGTGATAGCGGATGTCATGGTCATCTTCGCCCAGGAAGGACAAACAACACTCACGGGAGGCATGGATGTCGGACTGGTCGCTACGTCTTGATGTCCTGTGTGTCACATGACCGGGGACAGAGCGCTCTGAAGATCCTTGACAGTTCAAAGGATCCATCCCAGCACCCATTTCCCAGTTATCGACTAACATGCGAACATTGTAAGCGGCGTTTATAAAGGGACGTTATTCAACTGGGCTCACGTCAAAACTGTTGTGAACATCAGCCTACAATAAAACATGCATGATCTTCTCAAACCCAATCCCCAACACTTTTCTGAACGACTTAGAGAGCATTTTTTTTTTTTTAAATCGAATTTCGTTAGAAGTGGCATCCTGATCAGAATCCTGTGCAAAGTACAGATGAAAATGCCACTGGCTGGAAACGTAGATACTTGTAATATTTACCACAGATTTTTTGTAGTCATACACTTTTTTTTGTTTTGTTTATTTGTTTGTTTGCTTTATTTTGAATATTGTAACAATTCGATGTGTTGGTGGAATTCATTGTACTTTAGTTACTAGACTGGTTGCTTTGCTTTACATGTCGCAATGATGGAATAAATTTGTTCGTAAATGAGCCAAAATCAAATTTAAAAAAAAGTATACATGATTATCAGTACCCAACTTAGGTTCCAATCGAACTATCCGAACGTGAACGCTGTGCAGCTGGGAGAACTTAGCGTTGGTGTCATTAGTGGAACAAACGTGCTGCAGAGGATGAAACTGGTAGTAAAACAGGGTCGCTGACGAAGCGCTGTGCACGCGAGAAGCCAGCCAGCAGATTCACACGCTCTTGTAGTAAGTCTCCATTGGCTATTGCTTTGTTATTTCTCAGTTCATGTGGATTTACAGCTCTTTGTCGCTGTGTGTGTGTGTGTGTGTGTGTGTGTGTGTGTGTGTGTGTGTGTGTGTGTGTGTGTGTGTGTAAATCTTTGCGTAGCACGAGTCATCTGCTAATAGACAATGAAATGGAAGACACACATAGAAAACGCCCTAACTTCATAATGTATGGAGGCAAACAACATAAGCAGACGCAAACGGGGAAAAAAAAAACAGATAAACAGCAAAGATGCTCGCTCGGCATGGACATGTTAAATTTCACACACACACACACACACACACACACACACACACGCGCGCGCGCGCGCACGCACACACACTCGCTCGCACGCACACACACACACACATTGACAATACCCATATATGGATCACATGGAATCAGCCCAGGAAGTATATTGAGAGCAAAGCAATGCAACTCAACTAATTTTTTATCTGTATATCTTTACATCGATGTAAGAGAGAGAGAGAGAGAGAGAGAGAGGAGAGAGAGAGAGAGAGAGACAGACAGAGGACAGGACAGACAGTGACAGTGGAGACAGAGAGGGAGGGAGAGTCACATGATAATACGTGAATTGTGCGCTCATTTGGTGTGTGTGTGTGTGTGTGTGCGTGCGTTGCGTGCGTGCGTTGCGTGCGTGCGTGTGTGTGTGTGTTGTGTGTGTGTGTGTTGTGTGTGTGCGCGCGCGCGCGCGCGCAACTTGTGTTGGTGTGTGTGTGTATGTGAGTGTGTGTGTGTGTGTGTGTGGTGTGTGTGTGTTGGTTTGTCGTAACACCTGAATGTGCCCCATGACCTCAGTGGCATAAATTAATAAGTTCTATAACTCCGCAAATAGGTGGTTCGCGAGTGACGCCTCCTTGACGAAGGGAAACCAACACACCTGAATGCAGACGGTTCTCCGCACCAATGCCAAGGCATTAAAATAACAAACAAGTTAACATAACTCTTGCTCCCATAATGCCTATTGTTCCCTGCCTCATTCAAGCATTCCTTTCAATATCAAGGCAGTCGACAGAATTCGGCAACATGTATATCATCAAAAAGACGGAGGTGGAAAAAACAACGACGAAATTTTTGAACAACCTACTTTTTAAAGTCAGTTTCTTTTCACTGAAAGAAAAAAAAAATCGTCATT
>JADBJO010002184.1:28904-48904 GCA_016801955.1 Conus betulinus
TTTGTGAATATGCTTCATTGAAAGAAAAGGAAAAGGAACTTGAGTTATTGTCACAAGAGAAGCAGCTGCTTATATATGTTTCACATCTAGACTGAAACACACACACACACACACACACACACACACACACACACACAGAGAGAGAGAGAGAGAGAGAGAGAGAGAGAGAGAGAGAGAGAGAGAGAGCAGAGGGCCGGTGGGACAACATGACGAGGTGCAGAGCCATGTAGATCTGGTTCGCCTGATCTAACATAACTATCTTCATTTTTGGACAACTCTTACTCTTCTTTTTTTTTTTCTCCGATCAGTCAGTGTAGTAGTGTCTCCAGTGCACCGCTTTAAGCACCGTAATACCTCAATGACATAGTAAAGTAACTGTCACAAAGTGACGCATATGTAAAGCAGTGTTCATGATGACGAAGCCCATCCACCCTGGCTACCCCTCTGCAGCCTCCTCCACTTCGCCCTCAAATGCCAGCTGCCTCTTCTGTTCTTGCACGAAGACCAACATTAACATGCTGCTGAAGATGCACATCCGTTCAAAAGTGATGGAAAGGGGAAACAAAAAACAAAACAAAACAAAATTAGGGCCTACTTAAAAAAAAAATCGAAATAACAACATTCCCATGCTCAGGCATTAGACTACGATCAAACAAATCCAGACTCCTATTTTGTTTGAATGCGTGCCTCTTAGAGACATACCTACCATGCTGATCAGGCATGTCTGTAACTGATGATATATAGTCCAGTTAGGTATTTACTTTAATTTGATATTGGTGGGCTTTCTGTGATTATATGTACACGCCCACGCCTGCAAACACATGCACGCACTCGTCTAACGTCACATAATTTTGTGAAAAGACGTAAAATGAAAGTACTACTTCATGCATGTGCGCAGGTACGCTCTCTCTCTCTCTCTCTCTCTCTCTCTCTGATATCACATAAGTTTGTGAAAAGACGCAAAATTAAAGAAAATAAGCCCGTTTTAAGTTTCAACATGTCTTTGTTGATATTGTATGAAAAGGTTACAAATGGGCGACGAGGAAAATTGTGAAAGACGAGACTTCGAGTCGGCAAGTGCTTTCTTCGTTCGGCAGCAGATTAGTGGACATTTTTGTCAAACTCGTACCGGCGTCAGAGATCTAGATCTACAAAGATGGCTGCGAACATTCCCTGTGTTGGTTCGTTTGACCCAGCAGGCGATCCTTCGAGTGTTTCGACGAGATGGGCTCGATGGAAAAAGAGCTTTGAACTTTATGTAGCAGCTAGAGGTGATGTGCAAGAAAATCAGAAGAAGCCTTTACTTCTACATTGTGCTGGACTTGAAGTGCAAATGATCTTCGAGACGTTGGAAGGAGGTGCATCCTATGACGAAGCCGTTACTGCTCTTGACACCTACTTCAAGCCTCAAAGAAACGAAACGTTCGAGAGACACGTATTTCGTCAAATGGAAACAAAAAGAGGGCGAGACAACTTCACAATACGTCACAAGACTTCGTCAGCAAGCAGCAAATTGCAACTTTGACGACAAGGTGGCAGAAAACATCCGAGACCAGTGTGTTGACAAGTGTATTGACAGACGATTAAAAGCAAAACTACTGGAGAAAAAGGACTTGACCTTGCAACAGCTGTTAGAAATCTCCCAAGCCCATGAAGCAGCCCTTTCACAGTTCAAGACAATGATGGGGGGTGGTGTTCTGAAACAGTTGTGGGTGCTGTAGGGGGTATGGGTACAAACAGTAAGAAAGGAACAAAGAATCCAAAGGTTGATATTAAGGGAACACATGGGAAAAGATAAAACTTGTTTTTAGATGTGGAAAGTAGGTCATTTTGCTAAAGATAAGGCCTGCCCTGCAAAAGGAAAAAAAACGTGTTCTAAGTGCAAGAAACCTGGACATTTTGCTGTGTATGCAAATCAAAGCCAAAGCAAGTGAACACTGTACAGAACGATACAAACAACAATGATGATGACTTTACATTTACTGTAGAGAATGACATTGTTTTTGGTTCTGATGATGATTATGCATTTATGAATGGAAGTGGACGGAAGTGCATGATGGATGTGGTTGTTGGTGATGTATGTGTACCCATGATGGTAGATTCAGGAGCAAGCTGTAATATTGTTGATAGGCAACATGGCAAAACATGAAGATGAAGAAAGTGAAATGTCACACTACAAAGAAAGCAGACAGACACAAACAAGAAAACTGTTTGCGTTTGCCCAGAAACAACCATTGACAATTGTTGGTACATTTACAGCAGATGTAAACATTTCAGGTTACACAAAGAAGAACACAGCAGAATTCATAGTGATAAAAGAAAAAAGTAATGTTTCTCTTTTGGGAAGGGAGACTGCAGAACAGTTAGGTGTTCTAAAACTTGGTTTGCCTCCAGATGTTACATGTTCAGTCAGTGAAAAAACCAGAACTTAAAGCAGAGTACAAAAGCTTGTTTTCTGGAGAGCTTGGAAAACTGAAAGATAAACAGATCAAACTGCATGTAAAACCCAGCGTAAAGCCAGTTGTCAAAATGCGAGACGCGTGCCGTTCAGTTTTCGTCCGAAAATTGAAAAGAAAATCGCAGAGCTAGAGAAGCTTGATATCATTGAACGTGCCAGTGGTCCTACAACATGGGTTAGTCCAATTGTTGTCGTCGTGCCAAAAGCAAACACAGATGACATTCGTTTATGCGTTGACATGAGGCAGGCAATGAGGCAATTGAACGCGAAAGATTTCCGATTCCGACAATCGAGGGAAACACTTCTTGAAATGAATGGTAGCACCGTTTTCTCAAAACTTGATCTAAAATGGGGTTTTCACCAACTCGAGTTGGAAGAAGAATCGCGTCATGTCACAACATTTGCGACTCATATGGGTTTGTTTCGGTACAAAAGATTGATGTTTGGTGTTACATCCGCACCAGAAATATACCAGTATACCATTCAAAACATACTCAGAGACTGCGAAGGACAGCGCAACATGACAGATGATATAATCATTTATGGCACAACACTAGAAGAACATGACCGTAGACTGGATGCAGTTTTGAGAACACTGAAAGAGAATGGTTTGACTTTGAACGCAGACAAGTGCGTGTACCGTATGTCAGAGTTACAATTCATGGGATTCATGCTGTCGGAAAAAGGAATTGGTCCGACATCTGCCAAAGTTGAAGCAGTGAAAAATGCGACGCGACCAACCTGCGTGTCAGAAAGTCCGAAGTTTTCTTGGTCTGGCTCATTTCAGTGCTCGGTTCATTCCGAACTTCGCAACAAAAGCAGAAGCGCTTCAGAAATTGACGCGGAAAAATGTCGTTTTTCGCTGGGGACCGGAACAAGAAAAATCATTTCAGCTTTTGAAAGATGACCTTGCAAAGTCAGAAAATCTCTCTCATACTTTGATCCAGACGCAGAGACAAAGATTGTCACAGACGCTAGTCCAGTAGGATTAGGTGCTGTTCTCACTCAGGTACAAAATGGCGTGAAGCGAGTCATTTTCTATGCAAGCCGAAGTCTGACTGCGGTTGAACGTAGATATTCACAGACCGAAAAAGAGGCTCTCGCTAGTAGTGGGCCTGTGAACGGTTTCATCAGTATGTGTATGGTGTGAATTTTACACTTGAAACCGATCACCGACCTCTTCAGTTCATTTATTCGCTGCGATCAAAACCATCAGCTCGAATTGAAAGATGGGTACTCAGGCTGCAGAGTTACTCGTTTAAGGTTGAGTACAAACCAGGATCTCAGAATATCGCTGACTCATTGTCAAGACTTGTTGCAGAAAACAAAACATGTCAGGATAGGAATGTTGCGGAGGAATATGCTTATTTCTGTGCAAAAGAAGCTGTTCCAACTGCAATGACAGCTCGTGAAATAGAGGAAGAGTCAGGAAAAGATGAAGAGCTAGGTTTAGTTCGAGAGTGCATTCAGACAGGAAAGTGGGAAAAGTGTCCTAATGTGGCATACAAAACACTGCGTGATGAACTTACCTGTCTTGGAAAGCTGATTTTGAGAGGAACTCGCATTGTCATTCCGGAAAGTTTGCGTGAAAGAGTGATTGAAATCGCTCATGAGGGTCACCAAGGAATTACTACTAAGACAAAAGAAAGACTCCGTACAAAAGTATGGTGGGCTAGATGGATAAAGATGTTGAAAAACAAGTTAAATCTTGTCATGCATGTCAATTAGTCAGTCAACCATCTGTACCAGAGCCAATGATTCGAACAAAAATGCCAGAAGGTCCCTGGGAGGATCTTGCCATTGATCTGTTAGGACCGTTTCGTTTCCTTCCGGTGATTCTGTTCTCGTAGTCGTTGACTACTTCAGCAGATTTTTTTGAGATTGCTGTTCTGAAAATCTACCACTGCAGGTAGAATTATAGAAGAACTTGAAAAATTGTTCACAAGACATGGAATACCAATCTCCATTAAATCAGACAATGGACCACAGTTTGTTTCCACCGAGTTCAAAGAATTCATGGCCGAAAATAACATTGAACACAGATTTTCAACACCATTGTGGCCACAAGCCAATGGTGAAGTGGAACGCCAAAATAGAACTCTGATGAAAGCAATCAAAATTGCACAAGCTGAAGGAAAAAAACTGGAAGAAAGAGCTGAACAAATTCCTTTTGTCGTACAGAACTACACCACACCAAACTACAGGTGTAAGCCCGGCTGAACTGTTTTACAAACGAAAACTTCGAACAAAACTGCCGGAGATTGATTCCGTTCTGAAGTTTGAAATGGATGAAAGCATTCGAGACCGAGACCGAATCCAAAAAGAGATGGGGAAAACAATATGCAGATGAAAAACGCAAGGCAACAAACAGTGAAATAGCTGTAGGTGATGAAGTTTTACTTCAACAAAGAAAACAAGACAAACTTTCAACAAAATTTTGAACCAGAACCATACAAAGTTATTCAAAGAAATGGATCAGAAATTCTGATTGAGTCACCAGTCAGTGGTGCACAATACAAAAGAAATGTGGCACACATGAAGAAATTCATAAGCAAAGAAGCAAAACATGATGCAGAACAAAAGAGTAGTCTAAAAGAAATAGCTGATCAGACTGACAAACATGGAGATACACAGACAGAAACTACACAATCACAAGACACACAGATAGAAACTGCACAGTCACAAATGCAACCTGTCAGACAATCCACAAGAGTGAAAAGATTACCAGAAAAGTTCAAAGACTATGTTGTGACTAGGTAGACATTAAAATTGATGTCATGATGTTTCATTTGTTTGAGTGGATAGTTATTCAATATTGTTAGAAATTAATTTTTGTGCGCGGAACTATATTTCAACAAGGAGAGTGAGAGCACTAGCTGTAAATTCAAATGTCATGCAGAATTTGGTTTGTAAAGGGGAATGAGAGAGAGAGTGAGTGAATCAGAAGGTTGTTTTAATTTTAGAGATGAGTGTAAAGAATTTAGGACTTGATGATGGTGTTAAAAAAAGAAAGAAAAAAAAAAAAGAAGTTATGAGTTTTAACGCTGGGTATAGGAAGTTTACTGTTTTAGTTAGTAATATTATTCTAAACAAAGGGAGAGATTGTAGTATATCGAGACTGGGTTTATTATTAGAATCACATGACTTAATTAAGTACGTTATTATGCGAGATTTGGATGTTGTACGAGATCTGTGTAACCGACTATGAAGGTTTGCGGGAGACCAGAAAAATCTACGCATTAGGCTGACAGCTGCATCAGTTAACAGCAGCAATAGCAGTTGCTGATGTGTTGATGAAATCCACTTGCAAACAGTGTACAGCTTCTGGCATAATACTGGCATAATACCTCGAGTTCAGACTGACTTTGGTGGGTTACTGCTGTTCCTCAACCCACCCGTTCAGGCGATACCTCAATAACATCTTCCCCCCCCCCCCCCCCCCCCCCCCCCCCCCCTACCCCCCCGCTACCCCCCTTACCCCCACCCCCTCCTCTCCCACTGCCGTCCTCAGCAGCTGGGCCCTGTTCTCCTTCCTCTTTCCACTGACCACTGGTCAAGACAGCAGCCGTCCCCTGACCTTGACCCCAGCTGGCGTATATTGCGCAACTGTCGCGTGCAGCACGTGCAGCACCTTATTGCCCTTGCCCTGCTCTTCTTTCACCCCCCCCCCCCTCCCTCCACTTCTCCTACCCCCATCCCCATCCCCATTCCCCCTTCCCCCCCCCCCCCCCCCCCCCCCCCCCCCCCCCCCCCACCCAACTGTCCACGCGCTCACACTTCACTTCTTCTATTCTTCTTCCTCGTTCGCTTCCTGTTAGATGAGCAGCCCGGTGTCCTCGATGAAGGCTGCCGTCCACCGCGGCTCCCCCAGGGTGCCGTACAACTTGGCTTCCACTGCTGTCGGTGTTGGCCAGTACAACCTTCTAGATGCTGTATGCGTCATACAGTCTTGAAGGATGTGGTCGGTTGTCATTGGGTCCCTCTCCACAAGGGCACTCTCACTCTGTCCAACGCCAAATTTCGTGTGCATGTCGTGGAGCAGGCGATCGTGTCCAGTCCTCAGGCGGAAGGTCTTGACCTGTTCCCGTCGTCCCAGCAAACGGTATTTGTCTTCTGGGTTGTGTTTAGGGTGCTGGAGGCACCACTTTATTCCTTGCTGTGCCTTGATGATTGTCTTGATTTCATCGTATGACACCAGGTTGTTGGCCTGCTCCTTCTGTGCACCGTCTTTTGCCAGAAAATCCGCTTTTTCGTTGCCTCTGATACCACAGTGTGCTGGTACCACACTTCACTGACACACTCCCCTTTTCTTCTTTCTTTTCTTCCTCCCCTAACCCTTCCATCCGCCCATTCACTTATTTGCACTCCGTCACCATTCTAGTGGCTTTGGTATCCATCCTTGAAAGCTCATGTTTTGCTGACGTATTCTAAAGACGCGTCATTAACACTGACATAGATGACGTTTTTTGTCTGCTGAGTTGACGATCCATTTAGGGTCTTGCAAGGAACAGAGCCAACTTTCTGATGTTATCCAATGGCAGCAATGTTAGACTGGCCATGGACTCAAACAGTTCTGTTGTGAGGATTTGCGAGTGCTGGAAGTGGTCGGGCTGTTTAAAATTGTCAGTTTCATAGGGATTTACATGCTCGATTTCATCAGAGATTACATTCAACTTGTCTTACTTTAATTATTACTTGTCAATAGGTGTCTATAAAATCGTCTTTTGGTCCTATATTTAGTAGTATGTTTATTTTCATCCGCATCTCTGCCTTTAAGAAATCGCGTTTAATGGCCCAATCTTCGCAAAACGTAAATTCAGACTTTTTTTTCTTTCTTTCTTTCTTTCTTTTTCTTTTTTTTTTTCTTTTTTTTTTCTTTCTTTCTTTTTTTTTTTTTTTTTTCATTTTCTTTTTTTTTTTGTGGGGTGGTGGTGGTAATTTTTAGGATATAATATCATGTAGCATTTCTGTTATCCGCGTGTTAAGCAATAATCGTATGTGACCAAAATTTCACACACATACAAAAAAAAAAAGATGATTTGGTTAAAACCATTGCTCAAAATGTTTATCTCACATTCATGGTTATTACGATCCAGCCATATCTTCACTCGTGGAATGACTTAAAGATTTTAACAATACTTACGATTTTGTCATGTTTTATTATGCTAATGCTCATACTTATTTAGAAAATACCAGTGTTAACAGTTTGTCACGGACGCACCCACGCATGCAAGCATGCACACATGCAGTCATGCACAAACGCACATACATACACGGACGACCGAAACTTTGTTGTTTTCACATGTGAGTCTTTATTTTGCTCTTAGAATTTGTCATGATTTAATTTTTGAGACACACAGGAGTGAAATAGGGTGTGTTAGAGGGGGAAAGGGTGAGAACAGAGAGAATGCATACAGAGAGAGAGAGAGAGAGAGAGAGAGAGAGAGAGAGAGAGAGAGAGAGAGAGAGACGCATGCTGAAGACAATTTCCGAGAGAGAGAGTGAGTGACGCATGCTGAAGATGCTGGGGAGAGAGAGAGAGAGACAGAGATCCATGCTGAAGACAATTTCAGAGTGAGACAGACAGATACAGAGAGAGACGCACGCTGGAGACAATTTCAGAGAGAGAGACAGAGACAGAGACAGAGAGAGACGCACACTGAAGACAATTTCAGAGACAAACAGAAAGAGCGAGAGAGAGAGAGAGAGGGGGGGGGGGGGGAGAGAGAGAGATGCTCGCTGAAGACAATTTCAGAGAGACAGACAGGGACAGAGAGAGACAGACAAACAGAAAGACAGACGCTCGCTGAAGACAATTTCAGAGACAGACAGAGAGAGATGCACGCTGAAGACAATTTCAGAGAGAGACAGAGACGGACGGACGGAAAGACAGACAGAGAGAGAGGGAGAGAGAGAGAGAGAGAGAGACAGACAGAGAGACAGACAGACAGAGAATGAGAGAGAGAGAGAGAGAGAGAGAGTGTGTGTGTGTGTGTGTGTGTGTGAGGGAGAGAGAGAGAGAGAGGGGGGTGGGCGAGAGAGATGCACGCTGAAGACAATTTCAGAGACAGAGACAGACAGACAGAGAGGGACGCTCGCTTAAGACTGTTTCAGAGAGAGAGAGAGAGAGAGAGACGCTGAAGACTGTTTTGATGATCAAAAAACCGTTGATAATGATTTCTATCTCTCACTCTCGCCTCACCTTAGCGGAGCATAGATTGTTGAGGTTGGATACATCAAAAGGGACCCCTGGGGGAGGGGGGGGGGGGGGGGGGGGGGGGGGGGGGGGGAAGACGCGAAGAAGTCCTCTCAAGACTTGGACGTGACTTTACTGTGGCAGTAGCCCCTTGCATATTCTCTCTCTCTCTCTCTCTCTCCTCTCTCTCTCTCTCTCTCTCTCTCTCTCTCTCTCTCTCTCTCTGGACTAAACAATAGGCCGAAAAGTATTAACGTTCTTGCCATCGGTAGACTCTGCGCGCTCCCCCTTGGTGAAAACTAAGCGAAGATAACTTCAGACAGGCCGCGGTAGTGGCGACCTCTGGAGGCGGGCAGCCTAATGTGCCGCGGCCCGTGAAGAGGATTAGCTAAGTAAGTCATCCATGACAAACGGGGAAAAAAAAAGGAAAAAAAAAAGGGAAAAAGAAAAGGTCTTGCACGCAATCTTTTCCCCTTTTACCCTTGAGGACCTCTCTCTCCCGCTCCTCTCTCCTCTCCTCTTCCTCCTCTCAACCTTCTCATCCTCTCTCTCTCTCATATTCTCTCTCGATCTCTCTCCTCTCTCTCTCTCTCTATATATATATATATATATATATATATATATATATATATATATATATATATATCTCCCGAAAAATGTACTCGTTGATCTCAGATTTCCAAGTGGAGGGACAGGGGCAAATTGCCTGTGCAATAGGTGAACGGCCGTATCGTTCAGTACCAATCGAGAGCCAGTTTACATACAGGCTTTGACCAATCGCTTAGCCCGACACATATTTTGGTACTGAAATAAACAAATGAAAGAAACGAATGACAAAGTTAGAACGACCTAAACTCTGCTTCTTTCTGGTCAAAACTCATTACGTCTTCGATATACATAAGTCTTTCTGTACAAAATCCTCATCATCCTCAATACAAACAAATATCTCTGTTCAAAATCTATTTCATATTCTATACAAACGAGTCTTTCTGTTCAGAATCCACGTCATCGTCAATACAAACGAGTCCTCCTGTTCAAAATATACTTTATCATCAAATACAAACAAGTTTTCCCGCCTCCAAATCCATTTTATCATTACAAACAAGTGTTTCTGTTCAAAATACACTTTGTCATCAATACAAACAAGCGTTTGTGTTTCAAAATCCACTTCGTCATCAATACAAACAAGTCTTTCTGTTCAAAATACATTTTGTCTTGGATACAAACAAGCGTTTCTGTTAAGGATCCACTTCATCGTCAAAACAAACAAGTCTTTCTGTTCAAAAATCCACTTTATCATCGATCGATAAATACACGTCTTTCTGTTCAAAATTCACATTCTCTTCAATACAAACAGGTCTTTCTCTTCAAAATTCACTTTCTCTTCAATGCAAACAGGTCTTTCTCTTCAAAATCCATTTCATCATCAATACAGACAAGTCTTTCTGTTCAAAATACTACTTTCTCACCAATACAAACAAGTCTTTCTGTTCAAAATACACTTGGTCACGGATACAAACAAGCCTTTCTCTTCAAAGTCTACTTCATCATCATCACAAACAAGTCTTTATGTTCAAAATAAACTTTGTCATCAATACAAACGAGTCTATCTGTTCAGAATCTGCTTCATCATCAATACAAACAAGTTTGTTCTGTTCAAAATTTACTTTATCATCGATACAACCTACTCTTTTTTTGCTCAAAATCCACTTCATCATCAATATGAACGAGATGAATGAAACCCTTCTTAGGTGAAGAGGTCTGACAAGGTATCTGTGCGGAAAGTTATATGATGTCACTGTTTTCCCACCATGCGTCTTAAGAGTGACGTCATCTCCGCGGTTGGTGTACAGACGGATCAAAATTCCTATACTCGTTGCAGCGGGTTTGGTTGTTCAATCGAGTTAGGGGCACTAATGCAGAGAAGAAGAATATCCACTGTAAAAGTTGACTGGGTGGAAAAGTGGAAATCGCGTCTCTTCTCATTAATGTCTTTTTTTTTTTTTTTTTTAATTAAACCTCAAAGTAAGACGCGAGGCTTGAAGCAGAAAGGTTCCTCTCACTGAAGATCCGTACCTCTTTTCCGTCTGTCCGAGAGGCTTAAAACTATTAAAATTTTTTTTTGTTTGTTTTGTTTCTAGTTTTGTTGTTTTTAAGAAAGGAATTCCTGCGATTGTGCAGGGGATGGAAGGGGCTGGTTGGGAGTAGTGATAGACAGAGGCTATAGGTATGAGTAGAGTAGGAGATAGGGTAGTAGTAGTTAGAGGAGTAGAAAGTAGGGAAGCTACAGCCTGGAAGGAAAATTGATGCCATAAGAAGATAGAGTCTTTGTAAGAGGCCAAGCTCAAGTTGTGTTATGTGTGGTGTGTGTGTGTGTAGTGTGTGTGGAGTCGTGTTGCATGTTAGCGATGTGTTTGTGTGCGTGCTCTGTGTCGTGTGTTGTTGTGTGTTTGTGGTGGGTGTGATAGATTTGTTGATGTTGAGATGTGTCTGTGTAGGGTGACACGCACGCTGTGCGCGCGCCCGACTGGTGATTTCCTGAGAGTGCTATGTTGTTGGGTGTGTGTATTGCTTGTGATGTGGTGTTGTTCTGGTGTATGTGATGTCTGTGTGGTTAGTGTGTGATGTTGCGGTGTTGATGTGTTGTGTGGGTGATGAGTCGATGAAGCCTGCTGCACGCGTGTAGACCTGTATGTGTAGTGTGTGGGGTGATGTGTGTTTGTGGATGTGTGTGTTGTGTCAGTGACCAACAGCTGCGCAAAGATAGGCGTCACGTGTGTGTTGTGTGTGTGTGCTATGTGTGTGTGTGGGCTGCTGATAGTGTTGTCTGTCTACTCTGTCTTTCCTGTGTCTGTGTGCGTGCACGCGCGCGCTCCGTGATTATTGGTGTGCCTATAGAGTGTGTCTGCTGTGTCCCTGTCTGTCCGTCTAGAGCTATTGTCTCTGTCGTTATACTTCGCTGCGCGCGCGACGACGCGCGGCAAGCGCCCTCGAGTGTGTGATGGTTGTGTGATAGTACGATGGGTTGTTTCTCTGTGTTGTGTATGTGATGTTGTGACGTGTGTGTGTGTGTGTGTGTGTCTGTTGTGAATGTGTGTGCATTGGTGTGTTATTGGTGTGTGTCTGGTCCTGTGTGTGTGTGTGTGTGTGTGTTTGTGCGCGCGCGCCGTTGAATGTGCGTGTTTAAGGTGGTGTGTGTGTGTGGTCCCGTGCGCGTATGCGCGCTCGGGGTTTGTGTGTGGTAGGTTGGGTTTCTGTGTCTGATCAGATGCTGCGCGCGCCGCGCGAGTTTGATGTGTGTATGTGTGTGTGTGTGTGATGGTGGTTTGTGTCAGTGTTTTGTGAAGGTGTGTGTGTGTCTGGTCTCTGTCTGGTATTCCGCGGCGTGTGTTTGTGTGTGTGGCGTGTGTGTGTGTGTGTGTGTGCGCGCGCGCGTGTGTGTGTGTGTAGGTGTAGAGCGTTCCGTGCGTGCGTGACGTATGTGTGGCGCGTCGGTGATGTGTGTACGTGTGTGTGTGTGTTGTGTGTATGTTGCGCTTGCCGCCGCGTTGACAGAGTGACTCTTTTACAGTCATGTCCTCTGTCTCCCTGTCTGATCCAGGCTGTCCTAAAGTATTTCTGTCCTCTTAGCCCTAGATGCCTCGCAAACTGGCGCATTCCTCGGCCATGTCACACATTAATTAGGATCGGAAACTGTGTACCTACCAGCACACACCATCACTCTGGACTTGTTTGTGAAGGAGCCGCGTGTGCCTGTACCCCCCCCCCCCCCCCCCCCCCCCCCCCCCCCCCCGCCGAAAAATGTTCTAAAAGGAGCGTGTCTAAACATAGGCCAAAGGTCCCCTCCCCTGGTGGCTCCCAGCAGAATGTGTGTGTGCACCGCGAGCTTGACGACAACCGACACAGTCGTGTGGACCCAACTGTTTCCATCCTTTCTTCTTTTTTTAGGGTCATGGTCAGCGGCTCAAAAGGTTTTTTTTTCCCATGGAGTTAAGGACCTTTAAACCACTGCCTCCCCCGCGACCCCCCCCCCCCTTCCTTTTCTATAGTGGAGACATTACTGCGTTACTGTACAGCGATACATACACGGTGGGGGGAGGGTGGGGGGTGCGGGAGGGGGGGGGGGAGAGGGGGGGGGGGGGGGGCGCGGGGAATGGGGGCTGGTGACTGTGCTCGAAAAAAAAAATAGTTCACTAATGGAACCCGAATACTAATGTTCTTTAGGCGATGTGGGAGTGAGAGGGATACGACACACTGCAAGCTTGCCGCCCATAGAGCGCATGATCCCACACCCTACACTTCTTCTCTCCCTCTCTCGTCATAGGCAAAGCTTGAGAGCCCTCTGACAGAACAAACTGAATCCATCTGGGACTCTCTCTCACTCTCCATCTGCCAATCCCTCCTAGAGCCGTCATGGCTCATCCCTCAAATCTCTCCCTCTCTCCCCTCCTGATTCTTCGCGAACTCTTCCCCTCTCCTCTCTCTCGCCCTCATCGCTCCCCCTCTCTATAGTCGCGTTCCCCTACAGGGTTTAGTCGGGGGGTCTCTCCCTCCTCGAGGACGCATCGGTTCGCTCACCAACCCCCCTCCTCTCTCCTCACTCTGCTCAAAAAACTCCAAATAAAAAACGAGAGGGGTCTCTCTCCCCGTCCTCCTCCATCGTTCTCCTTTCAAACAATCAAAAAAGTCCTTCCCTCCCCCCTCCCACGCCCCGCCCCTACTGCCCCACAGCGGACATCCCCCCCAAACTCCGTGTCCCCCCAGCCGCAAAAATCTCCCTGGTGTGCCGCTGACACCCAACACTGCAAGCTGTGCGGCCCGCACGAGCGCATGCATACCCCACACTAGCACATTCTCTCATCTCTCCCCTCCTCGCCTGATCTCTTCTGTTCTCGCTTCTCCTCTCTCATCCTCTCTCTCCTATCTCCTCTCTCTCATCACGCTCGTGTCTGCTGCATGTGGTGCTGTTGTTGTGTGTGTGTGTGTGTGTGTAGTGTGTGGTGTGTGTGTGGGTAATAGTGTTCCGTATTGCTATCCTTAGTCCCTGAACTGAACAAGAAATCAGATCTCTCTCTCTCTCTCTCTCTCTCAGTCTCTCTCTCTCTCCTCCTCTCTCTCTCTCTCTCATCTCTCTCTCTCTTCTCCTCGCTATCGTGGAACACACCCTTCGATATCTGGGTTCCTCTCTCTCCGCCTCTCTCTCTCTCCTCTTCTCCTCCTCCTCCTGATCTCTCTCTCCCGCCCACTCTCTCTCTCCTCCTCGTCTCTCTCTCCCTCTCTCCCTCTCATTTGATGTAAAATTAAGATTCATAAGGATGCAAAACATAGGCTGCCCTGTCTGTATTCATCTTAGTGGTCTCGACCCTACGTGGCACCCGTCAATCTGAAATATCACCCCCACAGTTTCTTCTTCCGCCAGACAGCCTGTTTTCCCTCTTTCGGCTGGTGGGAAGGGATAGTGGGGAAGAGGGGTTGGAGTTGCAGGAGGGGAAGAGTGGGGGACAGGTTGGGGGGGGGGCGGGTTGGGGGGGGGGGAGGGGGGGGGGGGGGCGGGGGCGGGGGGAGGGGGGGGTTGAGCTACCAACACTCCACATCGCTCCATAAATAGGTTGGGGAGGAGGGGGGGGGGAGGGGGGGTGGGGGGGGGCGAGAAAAAAAAAATCCAACTGTACAGCAGAGCGGGGTTTGAGAAGTGTGCCTGGTAGGACTTTGGTCTTTTTTTTTACCCCAGCTACGTGAACAAGACCAGTCACAAATTCCTCACCACACCACCACCACCGCCGCCCGCCGCCGCCAACTACCATCCCCCATCACCCACCCTCACCGTCTTCAAAAAATAAAATGAAATAAAATAAATAAAAAGAAAAGAAAGAAAAAAGATAGAAAAAAAAGGAAAGGAAAAAAGAAAAAGACAGAAAGAAAGAAAGAAAGAAAAGAAAAAAAAAAAGACAAAGAAAGAAAAGAAAGAAAGAAAAGGGAAAAAAAAAAGACAGACAGAAAGAACAAAATTAAGATGATAGGACGGAAGATGGGGGGGGGGGGGGGGGGGGGGAGGTGGGATGATAGGACGGAAAAGATAGGTGGAGGGGTGTGATGAGTGCTGGCAATGGTAGGTGGGTCCTCTAGGGGAAGGACTTCTTGAATAATTTCTTGATGAGAATTACATTAACATTTCACCTGCACTCTCTCTCTTACCAGTGCTGGAAGGAGCAACTTCCAGTACTAGTCATTAAACGAAATTTATACTTATTCCGGGCACTGTTAAAATGCTCAATAGTGGCTCTGAGGTAAGTTTCCTTAGGCCTGTACTCTTAGAAGTACTTTGTAGCTCTGAGAGACAGAATTAAAGAGAGAAGTTCAAACATTCAACACTGATTGAACAACAGAGAACTGACACAAGTTAAGTGCAATTTCACACGTCAACTTTACTTGCTTACACATGGATAAGTAGGTATATACATGTCTGTTCTATAGGCTGAGTTTTTTAGTTCTCATTGAACCACAAAAATTAAGTGCCTTTCCTCACTCCTACTTTACTTACTTACACTCAGTGCAGTAGCTTAAGTTGGAATACAGTGGGGCATGTCAATGTTACTCTGAATGTATATTCTTATACACATCCATTTCGCTTGCGTACACCCAATGCAGTAGCCAGAGTGAGACAGAATTAAAGACATAGACATGTTCTCACTGTTTCATCATAAAGTGAGGGTAAGTTCTGAATGAACTGATCTTAAAGACTTGAAGTCCACTTGGATTATGATAACTCAGCTTAAGTCAGAGAGGATAGTTGATCTCTCTGGTGGCTGGTAACTGATCCTGCTGTGTAGACTTGATGTATGGCTGGGCTGTGGTGTGTCTGGTTTAAGGTGTAGCCATAGTGTCTGGTGTAAACCCAGTTTCTGGTGTAGCCAAGATCCCAGGTCTGTGATAAAGAGAACCTGGTCTGTAGTTAAGTAGCTGAGTGGCTGGCTTGTCCAGTTCACACAATTACCCTCTTATCTTTCAGAAGAGGTGTGAGAACTCAGCCAGCAAATGTTTGCTCTATTGTTGAGTTTCTACTGTAACTATCAATCTCCACTTTTGTTTAAAGGCTGAGTTAAGCTTACAAAAGGGTAGGAGACGGTAATACAATGCTAACAGTTTAGTCAAACAACTCTTCAATGTTTCTTATTAGTTAAATTACATTAACTTGGAATATACTTAGCCCAAGTATACATGTGGTGTAGACTTAAAGTCATACACTACAAAGCATTCCAACAATCACCAGTGATTTGAAATCTATTCTGTTGTTTGGGGTTTGTACAGTGTGTGTGTATGAGATGGGATGAATGGGACCGATCGGGTGGACTTGTCAAGCGTTTCATCACAAGGGGGAGAGTGGAAGGACAGAAACCAACAATCGATGACGTAAGAAAGGGAAAGAAGCCAAAGCGAAACAACAACTACAGTTGAAACGACAGCAGCGACGACGATGTCGGCTTCAGCAGGCTGCACACCAATAATTACTGCGCCAAGGCCTTGCTTAATTAATTAAGGAGTCGAGTATTTATAGACTGGCACAATTAGGTTATTTGAGAATTTTTTTTTATTGTGTCTGAAAGTTGATTCTCCTCATTTTCTTTCATTTGGTTATCAAGGTACTAGCCAGGTGGTTCCAAGCAGACAGATACAAAAAAAATCAAAAGAATGGGACTATTTGGACACTTCCAGCTGGCGCAAAAGTAGGGTCACAGGTGAGTGCAAAAGGCTGAAATGTGTGACGTCAACTAAAAGGGAAGGTCATGATTGTATTTGAAGACTGTTTGTGATTTCATCGGTGAAGATCCCCCCTCCCCCCCCCCCCCCCCCCCCCCCCCCCCCCCCCCAAAAAAAAAAAATGGAAATAACTGGTGGGGTGGTAGTAGTTCTTTTGATCAATTACTGGTTTAACATCAAATGCTGGCTCAAATCTGTGATAGGCTTCAAAACGCTCACTTGGATTATACAGTGTCTTAGTGCCAAATCCTAGTAGTGGTGTGTGTAGCCTGTGGCACTTTGGGTCTTTCTTTCTTTCCTAGCCACAGTGACCAAGACCAGTCACTACTTTTTCACCACCACTACCACCGCCAACTACCATCTCCATCACCCATCCTCAACATCTCTAAAAAAAACAAAAAAAAAAAAAAAAAGGAAAAAAAAAAAAAAAAAAAAAAAAAAAAATTCGGAAAATAGGATGGAAAGATGGGGAGGGGTGGTGGGGGTGGGTGGGGGTGGGGGGGTGGGGGTGGGGTTGAGGGGCAGGAAGGGAGGGAGGAGAGGGAGGAAGGGAGAAGGAAACGAAGAAGCAAAGAAGCACGGAAGAAGGAAAAAGTCAGAAAGAAACCACAACGACTACAGTTGACATAAGTAAGAGCAGTGATGACGATGAGGAGCATCAACAACAGCAGCGGTATTATGTATTCTGACTTCAAATCTTCCAGTAACGTCAAGAAGAGGGAAAGGCGGGAAGAGAAATACATTTGTGACCGCTGCCCTAAAAGTTAAGAGACATACATATTTATAGTTACAAACGTGACACTGGAAATTAAAATTACTTACAAACACAAAAACATGCGTGTAACACCAAAATGGGAATTTCAATCTTTCTCCTTTTGGTAGTGCAAATAAAGTACACACTCAGCCACTCTTGATTATATATACATAAATGTGTGCACGTATGAGAGAGAGAGAGAGAGAGAGAGAGAGAGAGAGAGAGAGAGAGAGAGAGAGAGAGAGAGAGAGAGAGAGAGGTGATTTATCATTAAAAATCATTAAGATGAGACATATTCCAGACATTTCTATTCCTCACTGTTCCAGGACATGCACACACACAAAAAACAGAAACACACCCACACTCCAGCATCTATACTTTCCCGCTTGCTCACGGACATACACACCCGCGCACATGCTTGTGTCACAGGTGATCCATCGCCTCTTCTTACACGCTGTGTTTGTTTAAAAACGCAATGGATTTGAACACAAAGCTCTTTTTTTGTGCGCATCAGCTTAGCTCTGGGAACACAAAATCGTCTGCCTGATGGAAGGAGCACAAACTGTCGCGCAAGCGTATGCCCACTGTCACTAACAATCGCACGAGCCTTGTTGACCGCACGCCTTTCATACAACTCACTCATACTCTCCTGTCTCTCACCAACAATCTTGCCGCAGATGTTCACAACGCTATCCAAGAGTTTGCTGTTTTTCAAATTAAGATTTCCATACCAGCAAATGCATGAAAAAGTCAAGACAGACTCAATAAAACTCCTGTAAAAATGTTTTAAGAATTTTGGCTGGACATGCAGATTCCTCAATTTTGTAGGAAATGCATTCTAATTTGGCATTTTTTGTATGCGGACCTGGTGGTGTGTATTGAAAGTGGTCTAATGTTGTGCCCAGATATTTGTATTCCTCTACCCGTTCCACTTTTTTCCATCAATGTAAAGATCAGGCACATAATTTTCCGCTTTCCTAAAATCTATGATCATCTCCTTTTGTTTTTTTTTGACGTTAAGCTCAAGATAATTTTTCTTTACACCAGGTGCTGAAACGCTCAACTTCATCAAAATATGTTACATCAGAATTGGAAAGGTCTACAAGGGCTGTATCATCTGAATATTTAATGACTGGTTTCTTCTGTACCAATGCAGTCGATGGTGTACAGAGTAAAGAGGACAGGAGAAAGAAATGGTACCTTGAGGGGAACCTGTGGAGCAAAAGAGGACAGATGACATGACAGATTGATAGCGCACTGACTGGGATCTGGAGATGAGGAAATCTGTGATCCACAGGATAAGCTGGGTCTGACATTTAAGGATAAAAGTTTGTGTGCGCTAAGAGATGAGGCTGGATGGTGTTAAAAGCTGATGAAAAATCAATAAAAAGAATACGAACAAAAGAATCTGTTTTCTCCAGGTGAGTGTAAGCGTTGTGTAAAAAGTGTGAGAGTGGCATCGTCTGTGCATCTGTTGCGTTTGTATGCAAACTGATAAGGATCTTGATGACTGACTGTGTCAGTGAGGAGGTGACTGAGTATTGCTCTTTCGAAACACTTCATCACAATGGATGTTAGAGCGACTGGGCGGTAGTCATTGAGGAAGATGGTTTAGACTTTTTTGGTATAGGACAGATCACTGAGGCTTTCCAGAGAGAAGGGACAGTTGAAGTTTTAATAGACCAATTGAATAGTCTAGTGAAGACATGACAGAGTTGAGATCCACAGTTCTTGAGTAATACACTACTAATATTGTCTGGTCCAGGCGCCTTTTGGATATTTAGTCTTTTAAACATTGAAAGTATTGTTGTATCTTCTATAATGATCTCTCATCTTCTATCTTTGCTTTGATTTCCTCTTTTATCACTCCCAATGCATCGGTGAAATCATGGCATCAAAACGACAGTAAAATTTGTTGAGTTCATTAGCGAATTGTTGTTGCTGTTCTTTTGGTAAGGCACAGTGATGATGGGATTTAGTTTGACCAGTTAATTTCTTTAGACCTTGCCATGCGTTCCGCATATTACCGCACTGAAACTGCAATTCAACCTTCTCTTTGTACTTTGTTTGGGCTGAGCGTATTTCCTTTCTCAGTTTTATTTGGACTTTTCTTACGTTCCATTTTGTTTTCTGTTTGAAAGGCAATTTTCTTTTCATTTAACACGGTTTTCAGTGGCTTCGTTACCCATGGTTTATTGTTAGGGAAAATTTTGATTGTTTTTGATGGAATGATTAAATCTTGACAAAACATGATATATTCTGATATGACATCTGTTGCTTCATGGATATTGACAGAGGATTCAAAGAAAAGGTCCCAGTCAGTACAGTCAAAACATCCTTGTAATTCCAAAATACTGTCAGGCTCCCATACCTTAACCTTCTTCTTTATGATGGGTTCTGTCTGAATTTTAGGTCTATATGCGGTATGAGGTGGACTACATCATGATCAGATTTTCCGATAGGGGGTAGGGGTTCAGATTTGTAAGCGTGATTGATGTTGCCATAACACAGATCGGGCATTTTTGTTTTTACGAGTAAAACAGGTAATATATTGTTTAAAAGATGGAAGGGATGAGTCAATCTTCTGTTTACAGTTATTAAAATCACCAAGAATAAAATTGGGTGCATCAGGAGAGATAGACTGAAGAAATTGCACAGTATCAACAACAACATGGGCAGCGGCACATGACACATTGGCAGCAGGATGAGCATAAACAACTGTTAAAAACAACTGTTCGAATTCCCGCGGCAGGTATCTTGGTCTCAGAGACAGCGATATCAGTTCTACATCAGGGGTGCACAGCCGTCTTCTCACAGTCACATTAGCATTGTCA
>JADBJO010002184.1:68904-233904 GCA_016801955.1 Conus betulinus
TGGAATACCTTCTTTTGCCGTCTGTGCTGATCGCGTGGGCTGTCTCAGTCATCAGTGAGAGTGTGACTGTCTGGAGACGAAAACGTTGGAGTGTCTTCCCGTTCACGACTATTGACAAAAGGGTAGTATAAAACATTGTTCCCGTCCGGCTCATCAAAACCAACTGGATCTTTTCGTTGAAGTGTACCTGATTCCAATGGAATATTTCAAATAATGGATGTACTTCGTATTCAAGATCACGTTGTGTCTTACAAATGGGGGCATAAATTATTTGATACTGCAGCCCATCAAGATCAAGGTTCTTTTGAGAACGTGTGTGTCAGACTAAAATGTTTTTTTGCTTGACTTGTGGCCATCTTTACTTCTGAATAGAACAAGGCGGAAACTCCGCGAATCATAATCTGCAGAAAGCTCGAAGGCTATTACTAGTTCTCTGAAGCTTGTGAGCGAAAAACTTAAAAAGAAACTGAGACCAGTCTCAAAGTGAACAGTGACTGAAAGGGATTCGGCTTCCATATTGCATGCATGTGATTATTACATCTGCCATATTTTGTTGCGAAAATGAGCAAAATTCAGGTAGAGAGAAATCTCCAAGCGGAGGATTTTCTTCCGAAAATAATTCAGAACATGTAAAATCAAAGCGAACACGGATGAGAAGAGCATCTGGAGATGTGGGACAAAAAATCAGCTCAGCCTTTACGATAAAAAAGATTGAACGGAATGGGCAGAGCTTAGAGAAAGCTGCTGGTGAGTCAAAAGAAACCATAAAGACTGGAATTTCATGTTTACGAACTAAAACGTCAACACAGTCAGAGAACGCAGGTGTGTTTCTGAGGAAATATCTAAAAAGATGGAGGGTGAGGGGAACCTGTGCCACCAAGAAGACCATCAAGATTTCATGTCACAAAACTGCCTATCCCTGAAAAACCTCAGACTCCCATCAGTGAGAAAAGTCACAATGTTCAAGAAGATAGCAAAGCAAGGACTAATAGTGTGATTGATTTAACAGGAAATACTGATATATCAGTTCATACTAACAGTATTACAGAAGAAGACTCAGGGAAAGATAGGCCTTTGAGGGGTATGCAATGTGTTGAAGAAACTGATGAAAAGAAATTGGAATACAAATCAGAAACTGACAAAGCTTTGATTGAACTGCCATTAGGCCACATATTTCCAGTTGAAAGAAAGAATGAAAATGTGATAGACAGTACAGACTCGGGAATGAAACTTCAACTTCAAATCAAGGAGATACAAGAGCAGACTAAGAGGGTGAATGAAGTTGAAGAAATCGAGAAAGCTGTTGCCCATTCACCAGATAATCGCTTTCTGAAGTTTGAACAAGAAATTGGACGTGGTTCTTTCAAGACAGTGTTCAAAGGATTGGATACTGAACTTGGAGTAGCAGTTGCATGGTGTGAACTGCAGGTTTGTACAAGATCTATGAATTGTACTACTAGTACAATTAAAAGTCATGAAATTTAATGCATTAGGCCCAATGAATCATTAATCATAACTTTTTAGCTTATGTTAATTATACTGTCTACACACTATACTCAGGTGCTGCTTTCAGTACAGTTGATAATAGATTAAAACTCATTAAGGTCGGTTTTCAAGGGGGAAATATGAAAAATATAAGGACTGCTGCCTAGGTCTGCCACCATTTATCTCATTCTGACATCATCAGAGTAGGCATAAGAGGAAATACACACACTTATGTGTTTCCACTAAATGGGCAATACAGACACTTAACGTATTTCCACTAAATCAGTAAATGGGCATGGCATCTTTTATAATTTTATAAGACATACAGTATCATTTGTGCAGATTCACTATTTTTTCTTATGAAAAAAGTCTTTTGAAAAAGATATATGAATATATTTAAATGGGAGTTTTCAGACCCCATGTTGAATTTTGGGAGATTTTCTTCCCAAGGTGGTTTATTTTCTTAATAGAACATTTTGCTTGAATTGTAAATTTCTTTTTCTCCTATTAATATGCAAAATATGTCAGCTGTAACTCAGTTCAACAACTAATTCATTAATTGTCATTCCAAATCATTTTCTACTTTAATAAAACATGTGGTTCAGTTTTATCTTGACCGTTGGTTGTACACTTGTATTTTCAGTAGTTTGGAAAAACAGAATTTTCATGGCTGTGTTTTGAAGATAAAAAGGGGGGTATGTAGTTAAGAAAAAAAAAAAAAAAGGAGAGGAGTAGCTTTGAAAAGAAAGGCTTAAAAATCAAGTAACTTTCAATGTTTGAAGTTGAATTACTGAAATACATATTTTGTGACAATTCATTTTTCAGTACAATGTTTGGAATAAAATGGTAGCACATACCTCATGTTCCAGGCCACTTGTAACTTATGTGACATATTGATATTGAAAAAACATATAATATCACAACCTAAATTAACACTGTACCTGCATGATTTAGTACCAGTCCATGTTGAGTTATCATTCAGAATTTGCCATTGTGTTTATATCTTTGTGTACAATTGTTTGAATTCTGTTGCCAGTGATTTTCTGCTTGAACAGATTTTTGCAAACAGTTGAGACAAGAAGCTGATAATAGTGTACATCTAACTGCAGTTATTAAAAAAAAAAAAAAAAAAAAAAGGAAAGAAGTAACTGCAGTTATCATTGACTTTAAAATATGTTTATAAGGAAATAACCAAGTAATTGTGATAAACTCCTAGTTCCTAAAGTTAACATGAAAAACAGGGGGCCTATAGATATAATTTTTTTGTGTTAATAATATGTCAGAGTTGGACTGTTCTCAAGGATAGTATAGTTAAACTGCTTAAGAATTAAAAAATATTACAGGTTTTTTTTGTTGTTTTTTTTTTGTATGCGACAGTCTCAGATTAGGTCCAGACGGAAGTTTTTGTTCTAAAATAACTTGTCCAAAAAAAAAAACAAAACTTAAAAACATCATTTGAGCCTCAGATAATTTCTGGCTTTTAAAGTTTAGTAAGTTTAAGATCGTGTTTGTTTGCATCTGGGTCAGTGTCACACACACACACACACACACACACACACACACACACACACACACACACACACACACACACACACACACCTGCCCCATCAGATTGTCTGATGATGTGAAACACACTGTCTCGTGTTATCTTATGACCTACTCATGTAGTTTTTGTTTTTTCTAGGCGTATCAGTATCGCCAAAATAGTTTCATACTTTGTGTGTCTGTTTAACTGTGATTTTCTTTGACATTTGTCATGTTAACTGTGATTTTCTTTGACATTTGTCATGTTAATCAGTGGTCTGACGGTTGTGAAACTGAAAGTGACTTTTTGTCCCCCAGTGCCAATGTAATGAGGTAATATCTGAAGTAGGCAATCTTATGATCATTTACCATCCCCGTTATTTGTTGTTCAGCTGTTCTTTTTTCTGTGTGTTGCATTCAGTAGAGAAATAATGAACTGTTGAACCAAATGAATGGTGCTTGGTTTGGAGATAGCCCTCAAGCCATTTACTTGTACTAGTTCAGTAGTTGTAGAGCGAGAAACCCCAACAGTTGTTGCCATGAGAGATGGTCTTGCCTCAGAGTTTGTGCCCTTAGATTGGCCCATGGTCATGTCTTACTGGCCAGTGCACTTAGCATCTGCCCATATATCAAGAACATTTTCGTGATGGTTGATAGAACTTTACAGATATTCTTGATTTTGACAACATACAGTAATCATTGTCATGGCTGGATCCCCACCTTTAAACTTTAAACATTCAGTTTGCAAATTACACATTGTGCAACAGTGTACAAAGTCCGGTTTTATGACAAAAAATATATATTTTTCACCAATTCAGTAAAGGAATGCACATTATGTAAGTGGAGATCCCTTGGGGAAAAAATGATATGAAATGAAAAGCTCATTTGACTGGTTTAGCAAAAGAAAGCTACTGGTGGTCTCATAAAATTATCACCCTTCTTGAATTCGATAGATCATCTGAGTTCTGACAGCGAGCATTCATTCCCAGTAATATCTTTCGTCCTTGGTTCATCCTTGGTTGGTCAGTTGGTCAGTTGGTGTGTGTGTGTGTGTGTGTGTGTGTGTGTGTGTGTGTGTGTGTGTGTGCACACTGAGGGGGAGGGTGTCTTTTCTTTTCTTTTCTTTTCTTTTTTCCTACCAATAAAAGGATCTGTCAGATTATGTGTTGCCTTCATTACCTTATATACTTAGCGTCTTTTCAGTTTGTATCTTATTCAGTTTTTTGTACATTACTGTTTTTACAGGTCATTAGATATCTGAAGTGGTTTGATAGTCTTTGTACTGGACCCCTTGGTGGTGAGAAGCATTTTGACAACAGCAGCAACAAGCTGACAGCTTATGTATTGTGCTTCAGTCATCATTGTGATCAAGTTGCAGAGCTCTGGTGAACCATGTTACTATCATACAGTAACCGAAATCCATGTGTTGGCTGACAAAATATATGAGTGAAAATATATGAACAGAATAATTTTGCCATTTTTGTATTTATCAACCAGTCGTGGCTGGTGTCAGTGTATGAAAGAAATGTTGTCAGCAAAAATCAGTTATTAAAAGGAGTGCAGAGAGAGAAAAGTGAAAAAGATGGATTGGGAAAGGTGAGGATAGGGATGAGGGTCGGGTAGAAAGATATTCTTGAATCAAACATCATCTTATCGTATTTGATCACAAAAGAAAATTTAATCAGTGCACAGCCAGTCATAAAACAGATTATATGAATTGAAGCTGAACATTATTACATCAAGTAAGATATGTGATAAGAACATTTCAAAAGACTGTGTGTTACTATCAGTTAAACACATTCATGCCTTGTCTCTTCTCCACAAGTAAGTAAAACTGACTCAGAAATCATTTGATGAACAGTTTATGTTGTTCAGGAGATGAAAAGAGAAGTTCCATTCAACGGAGTATTTTAATGGATGTAGTTAAGAGATAAAGCTGAGTGTGTTTGCCAGAGCGATCTTAGGATTGATGAAAAACAATGTCCAGGGGATTCCCATGCATTATGATAATGATAGGTAGACACATTGTGGTAACATTTAATTTTTAGGGCTGTAAAATGTAAAGGCAGGAAACAATTATTTGCTCCAGGCTTCATTTACCAAAGTAGTAGTGTTAGGAAATTCCTGAGTATCATAAGCACATACAGGACATGATTGATTTCATTGTCAGAGCACACTATTCATTCTATCAAATACTGTAATGTTGTGTTTGATTTGATGGTCTACCATCGTCTTTGTGGAATGTCAAGGTCATTATAATTGGGAAGTGTGAAAAGAAGTACTCTTCTTTTCTGAAACTGTTTCTTTTTTGATAGATTATAGCACAGAGCCTCAACTGTGTCTGATCCATAACATCAAAAACTTAAAGGTTATTTAAAAAAAAAAAAAAAAAAAAAGGCCATGAGAATGCAGAGATGGACCCAATATATTTTTTGAATATATGTTGATCATTCAAGAAAAAAAAATAATTCAAGAGTAAAAAAGTAATGTTTCTTGCCAGGGTTGAAAACGCCACAGATCACATGACATTTTATCAAAATATGCATGTCAACCGTCTGTAAAGGAGGAGGAATAAATGCCAGAAATTGTTTGCCTCCAGATTTAGGCTTGTGTGATGAATAGTGAATTAGCTTCCATCTCTCTTGTGATGAACAGACAAACATCACATGTCCTATGCATTTAAAATGCACTTATCATTTGAAAGAAATATTTGTTATGCCTTGTGGAAGGTTTTTTTTTGTGTTTAAGTCTATGTAGTGGTTGGTGGAGTTTTTTTTTATCTTTATGAAGTGTTAAAAAAAAAAACTTACAAGCTTGATGTCATTTCTTGAAGAAAAAAAAATGTAATAAATCTCTGATTCAGATAATAAACTGGAAATCTGCCATTCTCTAAAAAACACACAACAAATGACGTGAAGAGTTCGAAAAATGTTTGAAATTTCAATACATCTCCACATTGAGTATGAATAGAAAACAAAGGAAAATGATAGTATTTAGTTCTGATATTTGTTACCTCAAATTGCGTTATAAATTATCAAAAGGATGTGTTTTTAAGTATTCAGGATTAAGAATTTTTTTTTTTTTTTATTGCAAGAGAGTGTTGTGATGAGAGTTGAAGTACTGTAGTCTAAAGACTTTAGAAACTTTAACTAGAGGTTGATTGTGTCTGGGGAACAGTTGTTCTCACTAACTGTAACTAAATATAACTAAATGTAAATCTGACAAAATCAAACTCTCCTGCCGCCACTTTAATCTTTGATGAACTGAATTTAAAGCACTTGGGGGGGGGGGGGGGGGGGGGGGGGGGGTCTGCCATGACTAGTGGCTCAGCTCCAGAGGCAAATATTCTCAAACCATTCGACCATGCGCTTCCTGTAGACCTTAAGTGGTCAAAAGTAGTAGAAAGATTATCAGCAGGTAGATCTATGTAATTAATATCAATAAGAGTATTAAGACCGAGTAACATTCTGATTTCTACACAGCCTGCTAAGTGGCCTCATGTCAGATACAGTCAGACTCATAGCAAGTAAATTTTTGCACATCATATATCAAACGTTTCAGAGCTAATTTGGTATGCAATCTTTTTTTTTTTTTTTTTTTTTTTTTTTTTTTGTAGATTCCACTTTTTTTTTTAATTTGTGTCTTTTCATATTTTTTTTTAAAAAGATCTGAACAGAAATAATTTTATAACTTTGTGTTAGGCTATTGAAAAAATATTTTTACATACAGATAGACTATATGTTCCCAACAATTATGAGGGAACTTTGGAAGCACCATGAGCATTTTTATGCAGAGCTGCCAAGTGCTACCCTTTTTACATAACATGCTATGATTTCATTGACTGCAGTTCTGCCACATTGTGATGAAATGCTACACAAAACAAAAAGAAAGAAAGAAAGAAATGAAACTGCTTATGAATTTAGCAAAAGCTTTTACAGAACAAGAAAAATATATAAAATAATATTATCCTCAGACTGTAGACTTCTTTTATTAAAAAAAAAAATTTTTTTTTAAATAAAAAAAAAAGAAATGGTGAAGTTCAGTCAGGAGAAGAAGAAAAATCAGCAGAAAAATGACTGAAAGTGATTGCGATTTGGCTGCCAGTCAGTTACTTTCATTGTCAGCATTTTTTTTTAAAAAACAATGTGATAACCAGTGATTTTTCCATCCTCATAGTCTGTTGTCATGGTTTTGTGTAAAGCAGAGTTCAACTGAAAGTTGCTAATTGAGTCTGATTTTTTGTTCAGTTTAGATGCATACATCATGTGTAAGTGCTATGCTTGAATTTGGAATACTACTCACAGCACACTTAAAACTCAGAATGCTGAAAGTTTGTACTTTTGACATTGGCAGCTTTGTTTATGAGTCCAAGTATCCCATGCTTTTTACCAAGTGATTTTTTCTTCATCTTCTTTGCATTGTCAATGTCATAACTTTGTGCTGCTTATTCAACAAAAGAAAAAAGTTCTCCATGTTAATTAAACCAACTAAATACTGCCACAGGCCCAGCAGTGTAGTCCCAAAGAGCAATCAGTTCCATTGGCATGAAACAGCTTAGTAAACTAAGAGGAAAGACTGACGTGTCCCTTCAGGCGTGTTCAGTGAATGCCTGTTCTGATCCAACAGACACTAATACGTTGATTATTACTATTAGTAATTATCAGGTGCTACTAAGCTCCCTCCAGACTAACAACCAAACACTCCCCTCCAGAGGGCAATGCAACCAGATCTGTCCAATAAGTCCCTTCGAATTTTCAGGTGTGGATAGTTTTTAACAGGATTTCACTGCAGCTGTAACTTAGTATTAAGAATCATCATCAAGAGCATTCCGTGCACCATTAACTGATTAAGAGCCACAAATTGATTTTTGTTGTTGTTGTTGTTAATGAGTTAAAATGCATTTTGATTTATTTTGACTTTATTTTTTGCATATGTGTACATGTGGTTGTGGACATCTGCGAAGCATTTATTTCACGGCCATGCATACACGTGTACGCACATGCACATCTGCACACACATGCGTACACAAGCACAATACAAATTTAGCATTACTGTGTACAACGATCCTGTTTGTGCTGTTTGTTTGTTGACCTGTGTTCTCTGTCTTTAAGGAAAGATGTACTGAGTCTATAGTGGTTAATTAGTCAGTTTTGGGTGTTGATTTTACAGGTTACAGGAGCTACACCCAGAGTCTTGATTTTATTTGTAAAATGCATTTATGTGGATACACAATTTCGATTTTCATGATGATATTTTATTTTAATTGCATCTGCTATCATAATATTCATCTTTTATCAAAGCAGCAGCAGACTGAATCAGCCTACAATTAAGCGCATATGGTCTTCGGTAACCCATTAAATGTTCACTAATCCAGTATGTTGGTAGGGTTTTTTAATGTAAATTTCATATGTGACATTAAGTTTGAATGACAGTAAAATGAATAGATGGCAATAAGAACATAACTGTCAGCAGTCAAGCTATAGGTTTAAGTCGTTTATGACAAACTAAAGAAGATGCAGGATTTTTTTTTTCTCCATCTTAATACATTATTACTGTGTGTGATAATATTTGAAAACTTGATTTTCTTTAAACGGATGTTATGAAGTTATCCACATGTAGTTCTAAATGCTTGAATCCTGTGATTTATTCTGAGTAACATCATTTTGTCACAAATGTTAATCATCTAAAAGTTACAGCGGTCAGTTTCCAGTTCACACACACACACACGCACGCACGCGCACGCACGCACGCACGCACGCACGCACGCACGCACGCACGCACGCACACACACACACACACACACACACACACACACACACACACACACACACACACACACACACACACACACACACACACACACACACACACACACACATTATGAAAAAATAAAGGAAACTGTTCTGTTGAAATTTAATAATGTGATTTTAATGTTTAACTTTTTTTTCCCAGGATAAAAAGTGGAACAAAAAGCTGAGCGACAAAGATTCAAGGAGGAAGCAGAGATGTTGAAAGAGTTGCAGCACCCCAATATAGTACGATTCTTTGATTACTGGGAAGAGCACAACCATAGGAACCGCAAAGTCATCATTCTTGTCACAGAACTCATGACTTCAGGAACCCTCAAAACGTAATGATTGCTTTTCTTTTCTTCTTTTCTTTTTTCCCCCATGTTTTTGAGAAGTGAGAAAATTGTTCTATAGAAGAGAGAGAGTCAGAAGTGTCACCGAGTGGATTAGAAAGGGGAAAAGTACAGGTCTACTGCATATCAATCATTGTTTGTGGTGTTTCCACTTGCAAGACAAGTGTTAGTGTGTGTTACTATTAGTATTCATGAATAAATTCATGCGTACATTTGATTGAATAATTGCAGGGATTCTGAAAATGGAGAATTGCGAACAATTGCAAGGATTCTGAAAATAGAGAATTGCGGATTTGACAAATAAAAGATCAGACAGAAAATCAGTAGGCTGCCATTGTGATGATGGATGGTATTTTATCCTCTGACTGAGAGAGAGAGAGCGAAAGAAAAGGGATAGGGATGAGATAGTAGTAGCAGGGTCTGGTGTCAAGCACTACCATGATGTGCAGGTGTCAGGACCTTGGGAGTTCTGCTGATGGCTACATCGAGACAGGCACCAGGCAGTGATGAAGATTTCGGTGGGGGTGGGGCAAAACCTGACATTATCACTTATCAGTGTGACACAGTTTTACTAGATGTTAGCTGTAATGAGATTGAAATACTGACTGTCTTGGTCTAAGTTCAATTTAACTTTTACATAAGAGATTTATGTATGCATGTGTATATTGTCCATGATTTAACTATTTTAAGAAAATTCTTATCTATTTGTTGTTTGTTAATTTCATACCTTTTTCATTGTTTAACTTTAAGAAATAATTCCTCTTTCACGTAAGTTTGTAACCATGATTTTATATCCCTTTGACAGTGGATGTCAGACTATGTTTCACTTAAAACAGGAAGGTGTGCAAGTATTAGAATGATCATGAACCATTTCAAATTGATGGACATGTAACATGTATATTTCCATTTTAAGTCAGTGAATGGCTGAGCTGTATTCAGTCGTCCCGAGGATGAGCAGGTGAAATAAAGTGTATTGTATCGGTTAACATATTTGATGATATAAACAACTCTTGGAGTCACAAAAAATAATGAACTATTGCTTAAGTGCATCATTTTGTTAATGTTAGGAGTATGCTGTAAAATATTTCTGATACAAGAGTCTAATTTGGCTTTACAAAATCCATTATGGTCCACAATGACGCAGCTGAATGAATTTATGATTATAAGTGCATATAGCTTGTGAAAGAATGGGTGGGCTAATTCAAACTTTAGTTAATGCAACATGCTGAATTATATCTTTTATAGTATTAGAACACCTGCAAGCTAACAAGAGATTACTAGTATTCTTCCCTTGAAAGCCTGTTAACTGATATTTAGCTTGTACAACTGAGCATTATACCGAAAGATATTTTTTGGATTGTGTTCTTTAAAACATTTGCCATTCTATGGGCAAAGTAGCATGTCTTGTGTCTTTATACATTTGCCCCTCAGAAATCATGTTTGTTTTAAAAAAGGGAGAGGTGTTTAAAAAGAGGGAGAGGAGGGAGGGAAAAGGGGGGGGGGGGGGGTGAGGTGAACACTTGCAGAACTTTGCACTTCACAAGTATCACTTTTCAGATGAAAATTATTATTCCTATCATACTGTTTTGTTCAATGTAATGACATGTGTGTGATTGATTTATTCAGCAATCAAGATTAGTAGGTTTATGACAAGCTCAGTAGCTGACGTATGACTTAATATAATATAGATATTTGTGATAATAGCACCATTTCTTCTGAATCTCTGTTCACTTGTTAATTACCACATGCTGCTACTGATCTGGCAACATAATGATCTTTGAACATAGTAAATTTGCATGCTTACACTTTATTTTCATGCTGTCTCTGAGTAATGTCATTTCAGATTGAATCCATCAGTTGAAGACATTTAAGTTAGTCATGAATTATTGATACTGATTATAAGAAATCAATGTGAGAAAGCTACAATTCTTGAATGTTGAGAACTTTTGAATTTATGTGCAGTACCTAAAGAGATTCAAGAAGCCCAATGTGAAGATCCTGAAGAACTGGTGTCGGCAAGTCCTGAAAGGGTTACACTTTCTTCACACGCGCACGCCCCCTGTCATCCATCGGGACCTCAAGTGCGACAACATTTTTATCACTGGCCCAACAGGCTCTGTGAAAATTGGAGACTTGGGATTAGCAACTCTCAAGAACCAATCCTTTGCAAAGAGTGTTATTGGTAAGCCATATTTCTACCATTAATTAGATATTGTTGACAGTAAGCTGTTTGAAATGATGATAGTTGGCTGTATAATGTGTGACCAAAATATGAAGGTTGGATTGCATTGTTGAAAATTGGTTGGTGTGGTGGAGTTGTTTGCTTTTTTTTTTCCTTTGTGAGTATGTGCATGTATGTGTGTGTGCACATGCGCTTGTGTGTTTGAGTGACTCAGTGAGTGAGTGTGTGTGAATTAAGTTACGCTCATATATTTAAGCATGTGTGTAAGACAGAAATATGACAGTGTGTGTGTGTGTGGTGGGAGGGAGGTGTATGTTAAAGAAGGGAAGGGATGGTGTGTGTGTGGTGGGAGGGAGGTGTATGTTAAAGAAGGGAAGGGATGGAAAAACTAAACCTCCATGAACTACAGGACAGAATAGATTCTTTTTGTTGAGTCCAGTTCGCACTTTTCTCCCATACACATGCACACTTCCATGTATGATGCTTCCCAAGCAGAATTGAATTGCCAGTTTTAGATTGAATAAATGGTCATAGATGCTGTATGTATATTGTTTATGTGAAGAACAAGTTTACAAGGTAAGTGTGAACGGTTTATCATTTTGTGAATTTCGTACTGTTTTTATGTCTTGTTACATAATGTAGATAGGTAGGAAAAACTTGTATGTGTGTGTATAAAAGTGTTTGTTTTCTATTTTGGTGTGTTTGTTTTATTTTGGGTTTGTATATGTTTTATTTGTTGCTCTGTGTGGACAATTTGCTTTTTGTTTGTTTCTTTGTTTGTTTTTGCAGGGGGATGGGGGGAGAAGATTGTTTTATTCAAAGAGTAATTGGTTTTTTACACTGCTTTATAATATTGGCAAAATTAGCTGATAATGTTGTAAAGAAGGAAGTTTCAGAATACAGTTCCTATGACTTTCCAGAATATCAGGTTATTAGACAAGTATTGCACATACAGTCAGTGCTATTAATACACAGTAACAAGGCTTAAGTTGTGGATCATCATTGCAGACTTTTCAGGTCGTCTTATTTTAATGAAAACAAATAAAGTCCCACAGTAGTGAGGAAGTAGTTGATATTCATAAAGTGTGTTAAAGATGTAAATATAAACATTCAGAAGAATGAAATTGTTTTTTGCTTACTGAAAAGGACATTTTTTGTTGAGACTTTAGGTGTAACAATGCATTCTGCAGAATATATTGTAAGTCTCATATTGTAAGTTTCATTGCCTTACATTTCATGAAAAGAGAAAGTGGCACCGGCAGAGTATTATACTAACTAACATTTGGCAAGTGCATGCCCCGAATTTCACTCAGGGAAATCTGTTTTGACATAAAAATACAATACATTGTGGATGAGGCTTTAACATTATGGGACATATTTCTCATAAGTCTTCATTCAGTGTCTCGGTGATAACTTGAGGATACAAAATGCTTTTCAAAGTATTGGTAGTATGAATATCATCTGGTCCAATGTCTTATGGTTATGGGACTTTTACTCATAGATATCATGTGGTATTTGTCTTCTAATGCTTCTTTCTTTTTGTCTTTTGTTTCTTTTGTTTGTCCCCCCAGCAAGATAGCCATCACATAGTCTTCGAGGTGGAGGTAGGTATGTCAAGTCTAAAATGATTTTGTTGTGACACATTTTTTTTAGTATTACCTATGAGAAATGAACTTGTCCTTTTTGCAGAGTGGAGGATGGATAAAAGCAGAGGGTTTTTTTGCTAATCTCGATGCCTTGACCTTCCTTTCTTATAGGGACATGGAGCTTTGAACTGTCCACTGTCAACAGCCTGGATTCACTTACCACAGTCGCTTCCGCCACGGTCACACATCGTCCTGCTTTGTCTTGTGTAGGTACCCCAGAATTCATGGCACCAGAGATGTACGAGGAGCACTATGATGAGGCAGTGGATGTCTACGCGTTCGGTATGTGCATGTTGGAGATGGCGTCATCTGAGTACCCCTACAGTGAATGCAGCAATGCTGCTCAGATCTACAAGAGAGTTACCACGGTAAAGAGGAATGCATGAGTGCAGTGTAGTTCTTGGACTTACTTTTAAGCAAATTTTTTTTTTAATAGGTAGTTTTTAGAACAAACCGAGATCCAGGTCTGTGTATAATTATTAGTTATACTTACCAAGTATTAGTCATGCCTATGAAAGAAAAAAAAATTGATTTAAGATGATGGGACAGTTAATAAATAGTGTTGTTTGTTTTCTTAAAGGAAAAGTATGGTGTTTAATGGAAATATTTATTTCACAGTGTTAATCTGTTCATATGTTAATTTTGGTGTTCTTTTCTTTCATCCAGGGGGTGTGCCACCTGAAGCTCTTGATAAAGTGGCAATATCCGAGATACGGGAGATCATCCATCATTGCATCTGTAGCAAAAAGGATGAAAGGTAAGATTTAGTTGTATTTTAACTTGAAGGCATCATTGCTTTTTTAAGAAAAAGCCATAGAGTGATAATTTAAACCATGGTTTCCAGCCAAAAATTTATAGAAGAAGCAGTTGAGTGATAATTAAATCTAAATTTCAAGCTGAAAACTATAAAGACGAGTATCTTATCATGAATGTTCTTGAATGGAATCAGTGGTATATGTTTTCCCTATTGTAAATCGTGGTAAATAATGGTAAGGGTCGAGAAATATGTTTGTGTTAGGTAAGTTCACTAGCATTGCAATATTTTCTTATCCTTGATGTACTTAATTAGGCAGACCTGTAATCTTTGGTATTTATTGACAGAAATTGAATATTGTCAGCTACTGTGTAATGTCTTTTGAGTCAGCTGCATTTTCTCTTGTCAGGCATTGAGGCTGTATGTCTTTTGGCAGGTACACAGTGAAAGCCCTGTTGCAGCATGACTTCTTCTTGGAGGAACATGGCTTTAAGGTGGAACTGGTGAACAAGGAGGATGAGCAGAACAACAGGCCAAACATCCAGATGCGCCTTCGTGTGTTGGATGCAAAAAAACGAAGGGACAAACACAAGGACAACGAAGCCATCCAGTTCGATTTCAACATCCAGACTGATCAACCTGAGGCTGTTGCACAGGAATTGGTAAAGTAGCATTAGCCCCCCCTCCCCTTCCCCCTCCCCTTTATTTTATTTTATTATTTTAATGAATATGCTTTTCACAAATATCATCGAATCATCGACTTACAAAATTTTTGCATATTAAATACCTACTGTCTTGATCATACATCTTTCTTTTTTTTCTTTATTGATTGTGATCATGCTGATGAGCAAATGCTTTAAAAGCCTACAGTTTTATGGGGTGTGTGCATCATGGATTTGGAATATTCATGTCCTTGTGTTATTGTTTAAAGGAAAAACATATTTTATGTTGGATCAAGTCATTTGCTTTCAGATCATCCTTTGGTCAGCTTGTTGAAATAGTATCATACTGTCAGTGCATTATTGTTTGTGTTAACCATCCTACTTTTGCTTATGAGTGAAGGCCCAGCATTAAAAGTTACGTATTTATGTAATAACTATAAGGAAAAAGGCTTCATTACAGTTTTCTGTTATTTGAATGTTTGTGCAGTTATTCAGCTTGTATGAATGAGGAGGAATAAACAGATTTGTGTGCGTCTGTTTGCGAACAAACATGGAAACAGCTTATTATTTATCAATGTTGGTATGTATATTTTTTTTTAAGTGTAGTAGGATTTGAAAGTGTAGCATAGGTAACTGGGAGGACAATATTAAAATTGACCTAAGCTGAAAAATATGACAAAGTTTTAGTTGCAATTTTTGTGCCATCAGTAAATCACATGACTTTTATATCTGCTTCTGATTACCTACTGACAATGTAGAACAGTAATCTTAATTGAAATGTGAGCGTAGTTTATAGAATTTTTTTTGTTTCCTCTTCATTGGTAAGCTTCAAAACTGCTTCTGCAGGTAACATCAGGGTACGTTTACGAGGACGACTTGCGCATAATAGTTCGTCAGGTACGAGACCGTATTTTGCATCTGAAACGTGAAAGAGAGCGACGAACAGAAAAAGGAAGTCAACAGAATGTTCAGTCTGGGGAGGCTGGTGTCTCCCAGCAACCTGGTTCTAACCCAGCATCAGCACAACAGGTATGGCAGTAAAACCCCAGTTATTTGAAATTTTAGTCAAAAGTCAAGTCTTCCCCCAGGGAAAGAAAGGAAGGGTTTTTTTTTTTTTCAAATCAACCAGAAAAGGACTGCCATCAGCGGTAGATTCTTCTTTTGCTGAACGTAAGTTCTCCTTACACATTCATTTGCTGTCTTGGATTGATCATCTTTTTCAAAGACATAATTATTTCAGATTTTGACTTGTTCCGGTCATTTTATTCTTAATGATTTGTTTTAATCTGTACGTACACACATGCGCACGCACGCACGCACGCACACACACACACACACACACTCTCTCTCACACACACACACACACACACTTTTTCTCTATCTCTCTTTATCTGTGGCTTCTCTGCATGCACACACACACATTCACTGATATAGATTCTTACAAACTTTTACACATAAACTCACAAAATGCATGAATCAAGAGGGATGTTATAGAATGATGTTCCAGTCTGTTTATGTGCATGTCAGCAGAGAAAAGTTACAGGTTTGAGCATGTGACAGCAGATTTGACAGCAGATGATATAAAACTGTGTATCTAATGCCCATTATTATTAAGGTGCAGCAAACTTTTGTGATTCTCCTCTGTAGTCAGTAACTCAAGTGAAAAGACCTCACATTGCACTATAGGTTCTTTGTTTTGGGTTCAGATATTCCAGTTTTACAGATTTTGCAGTATTGTTCATTGAATCAGTATATTTCAAGTCTGATTTTCAACAGATTTTGTGGTGTGCTGATTTTCAACAGATTTTTGTGGTATGTGATAAACACACTGTGCATGGTGTTCAGCCTCAGGCCCAACAGCAGGGTTCAGGGGACTCGAAAGCATCACAGGGATCATCACAGTCGGTTCCTGTGACATACGCTGCAGCTGTTCAGAAGCAGACGACGCCCCCAGGACAGACACCAGAGCCTCTTCAGCAGCCCCAGTCTGCTTTGGATGGAAGAGGTCAGTGCTAGAGAGCAAGAAAGACAGTATGGAGGTCTAAAAATTTTTTTCCGGTAAATGATCTGTGTAATCTTGCAAATTCTAATTGTATTAAGCCATGTGCCTTTGACATACATAGTAGAATACTGTCCATATGGTGGTGTCAGAACATTCTTCAGTTGTGTAACTGCATCATAAGAAGAAAGAAACTGCGTTATCAGCTGTGGCTGAAAAAAGAAAAGGGATTCCCAAACAAGACGGTTTATTTTCTGCGTGCACACCAGGATACAATTTGGATGTGATTGCTTCAGAATCTTGGTAAATAACTGTTTATGGGGGCGATCTACTGTTCTAAGAAGTGGTGTTTGCAGATAATTTTAGGGATTTGCACAAGAAAAATAATTTTTGAAAATGGTTTTCCCTCTGCTCCCTGGTGACTCAGAGATGAACAAGCTATGTGACCTGAATAAAAAATGTTGAAAACAATCTTAATATGTTAATTGATGAAATAGCCGTAGGATTTGCAGTTTCAGTTGGCATAGCTTAAAATATTTGCCATGTTTTTTACCATCTGTCAACTTTCAGCATGGAAGTACCTGTTCTTTCCCTTTGGCTACGAGGAAAAAAGATTATGAGGTGTTAAATGCTGGAAGGCATTGCTCAGAGGATAGAAATTATCTGTCAGGCTAATTGACATAGGCTAGAACACCAAGGCTACATCAAAGTGTTGTTATGCTCTGCATAGTTATGCAGGGATTGTCCGGTTGTGACAAGCCCCTAGCATAACATATCAGTCTCAGAATCCCCTAAAGTCAGAGTGTGGCTACCCATTTGGCAGGGTAATCAAAAACGGTCACACACGTAATGTTCTCATCTCCAGCTGGTGTGTTCGTACATAGTGTTCAAGTACTTCGGCTATTTGGATGATCCCTGGAGTCTTTTAGCCAGGGTATAACAACAATAACATCTGTTAGCAAGTTTGCTGATAATATTAACTTGTGCAAGAGTGCTGATCAGTTTTGGTGCTCATGTTTTGTTTTCAGCTGTGCAATCCCCAAGTTATTCGATTCAGGTCTTGGGTACTTCGCTGTTAGTGACAGCTAAAATGAAGATAAAGACTAATGATCTTCTCAGGACACTTTAGATTTTCAGATCTTCCATGATCATTGCCCTTGGACAACAAGTTGACTCTTTTAATAACACAGTTCATAATTCCTTGACATCAAGCTTTACATAAAGAAATAAGGTGTAAAAGGTCTGCCAGAACACCAAAATCAAGATCCGGACTGTGCAGTATCTCTGTTATACCGTTGAAGCCACAAAGAATTCTGATACGTTGGATATCGTGTTATCACCTGAATAGACTATTGTTGTTTGCTGTTAGCTTGCAGCTGTCAAAAGACATTGACACTAATTATAGTGTTTCAGTAATTGATGACGTGTGTGACGCACCGTGTTCTTAGTCATGAAAGCAAGACCACACCATTCCCCTTATAGCTGACTTGCACTGGTTGGTCCCTTTGCCTTAACATCATTTCTGTCTATGCTTCTGTCTGTGTTCTTAAATTTCTTTGTCTTTTTTTTCTCCCCTTCATTTCAGTTGTTTCATTCCTGTAGTGATTTGTACATCTTTCATCATAATATAAGCTAAAACCTGAAGAGACAACATGCCTATTCTTACATTAGTCCTTGTCTGAAGAAGCTCTCTTTTTCTGTCTGCTGTGCACAGTTTCTGTCCTCATTCAGATCTATTCTAAAAACACATCTTTTCCGTAGTAGCTACTAGAACTAATCCTGGCCATGAATATCTACTCGTTTCTCCCCTGTGTTTTGTGTGTGTGTGTGTGCGCACACATGTGTGTGTGTGTACACACATTGCTGTCATGTGCACATTCTAGTGGATGTTTATCAACACAGGGTCCAACAATAATTGCTATCCTGCAGCAGGTGTCAGAATTCAGTGTGAGATACTTGGTTGAGATTGTTCTGCTGGGAGTAATGATTTCAGTGTATCGGCAGTCGTGATATATGGCCTCCATGGTTGGCTAGGCTATAAATGGCCTCACTGTCTAGTTGTTGGTTCCTATTCGAGCCTATTCCTTCATTGTAAAAGTTCTTAAGCCAAAGCCACCTTGTCCTAAATGAACTGGTTACCCTAGTTTTGGATCACTCGCCATACAGCCCATTATCATTTTTGTGTAACCTTTGGATTTTGCAAATCTAGAAGTGAATGTTTATAACAAGGAAAATTCATACTCTGTGCCTTGTTTCGATCCAGCAGTTTAAAGAAAACTGCCAGATCTGAGTCTGTGATATGGAGCATTTGAAAAGAATATAAGGTCTTTACCCAGAGAGAGTGATGGTTCACATTTTAGACTGCATTATACTGTGTTTTGAATCATCTCTGTCAAAGATATTTTCAGAAAATAATCCTCAAGCAGAAGTGGAATCGAAGTCAGTTTTTTGACCTGGGATTGAAAATGTGATTTTTTTTTTTCTTTGCCATCCCTTTTTTGTTTAGTTTTTGTTTTCTCAATGCTGTAGTTTTAATTGTTGTTGGCTAGGGGTGTGGGTGTGAGGAGTGTATGTGTGCAGAAATTGGTAATTCGTTTTCCTTTTGATTTTTTGCTAGAATGCTGTCCTAAATGTTTCCCCATAATTGTTCTTTGTTGTGATATATGTATCAGAATGCTAAGTTGCAGTTCAGACAAGCACAGCAAGTTAGACGTTTTATCATTTAGAAGTTGTTTCAGTATTTTATTGGGATTCAGATTGAACAAATGGGCACCCAGATCTGTGCGGTGCAACCAATAAGTGCGTAACTTTCTTTGTACATTTGAAGTAGTGAGCTTAGTAGTATTCATCTTGATTGTAACACATGCATGTGTAGGTGGGAAAGATGGCACAGATTCCTCTCCAATGCCCCAGAGTGAGATTCCACCAACATCTGCTGGAGGGCAACAGGAATCTTCAGTAAGTGCTGAAATTTTGTAGAGGTTTCATGTCAAGATCATCATTTCACTGTTTTTTCCTAAAAACAGAATGCAGTTGTTGTGTTTTTGTTGGTCCTTCTCACAAAATGACGCCATTCTGAATTTTAAATAACCATGCTGATTTCTTCTCTCTCTTTTATTTTGTTAAAACATGAAGTCATTAATTGTATTTGAGAGATTTTTTTTTAATGTTTCAGGGGGTTTTTTTTTGCATGCCAAGATTTCCTACAGCATTTCCAGTGCATTAATTTTTTTCATTATTGTACATCAATCACACAGATGCATTGCATAGGGGGTCCTCATGAATATTTGATAGTTTTTTGTTTCTCTCTCTTAGCTCTCTCTCTTTCTGTCTGTCTTTCTTTTTTTTTTTTTTTTTTTTAAATAAGCAATTGGCATTAAAAGTGTGATGCTATGAGTAAACAAATAATTACTTACAAAAGATTCCAAAGGCATCTTACTGTGCTATTTGCTCCCAGCATGCTATGATTCACTTAAAGAGGATACTACTAAAAAGTATCATGTATTTAAAGGATTGATAAATTAACTTATCATCAGTATTTTGTTGTACGTAATTATTGAAATTGGTCCAGACATTAAGATTCTGTTCTTGATTTACCTTTCTACTTGTTAACATGACACTGTTGACAAACCCTCAAAGCTTGATTTGTATTGAAACATGGGTTTAATGAATTTGTCTCTTGCAAATATAGATTTAGTATTACTTGTGTTATTTGTATTACTTTATTTTGCTTGAGCTTGTTTATATATTTCATTTTCCTGGGGTTTTTTGTTCCATGCCTTGTGCAGTTATACTCAGACCCATAGAATAAGATTTTCTGTCTGAAGTAAAATCTGATCCCCTTTCCCAGGAGAACATCAACAACCGGCAGTCTCATACTAAAAGGTTTCTAACTAAGGTGTGTATTGTGGGTTTCATTTTGTCTGTTTTCTTCTTGTTGTTTCATTTGAAAAAAAAAATGTTTTACATTTTTTGTGTGTGTGTAAAAATCACCGCTTGTAACCGAGGCATGTCACTGCTGGTTTCTTCTTTTTTTCCTCTCCATCTTCTTCATGAGCATTAATAATGGGTCCTGCTCACTTTTACAGGCTATTGTGCTTTTTTTTTTTTTTTTTTTTGACTCAAACAGTATTTTGTTTTGTGTTTCCTTTGGCTTAATTAATAACAAAAGCTGCTGATTCATAGCACCCCAATCCCCCACCCACCCATCCACTTTTCTGGCCATGTTCCAGTATCATAGCAAATGATGTAATTGATTCTGTTCCTATGATTTTACTCAGGTGAGAGAGAAATCATGTGGGCATTGTAGTTTCATATGCGTATCTTTATTTCATTCTGTACAACAGTATGTTTGTGCTTGACAGTTGTGTTGGCTTGAAAAAGCATAGGAAGAAAGAAAGAAAATGAGTAAAGGGGATGGGATGAGTACGACTGCTTGCTTTGAGTTTTGTTCATTATTCACAGAATTACTTGCTTACTTTTGGAGATTCCAAAGCTTTTAGATTACTGCAGACAGTTTTTGTTGTTTGTTTGGGTTTTTTTTTTTTTTTTGCATTAGCTCAGCTGCCTTTTTTTTTCTGATTACAATGGCTCAGAAATTGTATGCATGAACAACACCAACTTTTCTGTATTCACTCATTCTCTCGGTCTTTCTCTATCTCTCTCCCTTCTCTCTCTCTCTCTCTCTCTCTCTCTCTCTCTCTCTCTCTCTCTCTCTCTCTCACCCTTTGCTTCTTTTTTTTTTTTGAAGGTCTATCAGTTTTGAAGTGCATTAAGAATACTTTGTTGGAGAACATTCAGAAGCAGTGATAGGGATTGCATGTGATGATTCAGATGTTATATGTACCTCTAAGACTATATTTGAAAAAAAAATCATCATGAACATTTCAGGATTATCTGTATGTCTTTCAAGTTCTGAAATTGAAGTCCCCAATATTTCAGTTGAAGGTCATTGTCAGAGTGCCATGTGATGTGTAACACATCAGATAGATCAAGGTTAAATGCTATTGCTTTTTACCTTTTCAAAGAAACTCAAGTTGTAACAGTACTTCTAACGGACAGGTAGATTTTTGACAGAATGATTATGAAAAATAGAATTAGGGTGTTTGTGTAACATGCTGATTAACATCTTTGACCCTCCTCTTTTCTCAGTGCATTGTATTATGTGTAATAACGCATATTGATATAAAAAAGAAAAATGCGATTCACTGTAACACTGCATGTATATGTATTTTGAAAAAGTGCATGGCTAGAACAGTCGAAATTGAGCATTGGTTACTAACTGCTAAAGTTGCTGCTAGTAAGAAATTACTCTTCAGTTAACAAGCTTCCAGGTGTGTTGATTCAGTGACAGAACTTAACTTTCCTTTCTTTTACTTTATTCATTTTGTGTTGGTTGTGTGGTACTTGTGAATGTTTTCTTGGAACTTGCACTTTCAGTATTGGTCCCTTTTGCCCTCATTGCTATTGCTAAGTAATTGCAGCATAAAAAGTAAAACTATTCCATTCATGAGCAGGTGACTTTATTTTTATTTTATTTTCTTTCATCCCGGTTAATCATAGACTCTTTACATTACCAGTTGTTTTTAGGAGGTATATGAGTGTACATGTGTAATTATTACTATTTGAACAGAGATTCTTCACATGTCCTGTTGTTTCTAGGAGGTATGTGATTGTTCATGTCTATCTGCTAATTGAATAGAGATTCCTTACATTGCCTGTTGCTTTTAGGGGGTATGAGATTGTTCGTACTTGATTATTGTCTGAACAAAGCAGACAGTTTTGAATGTTAACAAAATGCACACAGATCTCAAGTGGAAGAAATTGGAGTTGATGGGGATAGAGCGTCTTGTTCTGATCTTTGGTTTTGTGTGCATATCTTGACTTCTGTCTCTGCTCTCTCCTCTCACAGTCTCAATCTCGCCAGTTCTTTATTTCCTCCTTGGTCTCTCTTCTCTCTTGCTTGCTGTCTCACACACTTTGTCTCTAAGATTTCATACTATGTTTGAAAACACTTGGAATCTGAGAAAGCCTTGAATGCCCATGGAATTCAAGACATGATTGATCTGTTGAGTTAAACTCTTCAAAACTGAGCGGTTGGTTCACAAAAATGCTAACAATACAAAACACAGTTACAAATGTTTTTCTGTGAAAGTGAAATTGGCCAACACTGTCAAAATTTTTACTTGGTAAAACCATGGAGGGATTATTTTTATCTGTTGGGCACTAAAGAGGGGAATTTTTCGTTTTTATGCACAGATTAGGTACCTGGCATATTTGTTTTCTTTTTCTTTTGTGTGTGTCTGTGCTTGGGCACATGCAGAGATAAGTATGACCGAGGAAAAATAGACACTGTACAGAGTTGAAAGCATGAACATAAGTAGGTGAGAAAGTTATAAAGACAGATTTACAGATTCTTTGATATGAGTGAAGAATTCTAAAGTCTTGCGAGTATCCAAATACAATCATGTGAACACATGTTTATGAGCGCTTTACAGAGTGTTTTGGGTTTTTTTTTTTTCGTGCACACAGAACATTTTTTTTTTTTTTTTTGGTATGCATTGTTTTATTTACATACATTCGCTTGAAAATGTCCTTGACTTTTAATTTTGAAGGTGGCCATTCACACACACACACACACACACACACACACACACACACACACTATTTTTCTCCCCATCTGTCTCCCCTCTCTGCCTCCTCAAATGTCATTCTTGCATCCTGCCCTCCCTGGCTGTCACTTTGTTTTAATGATTTGATATACACTGTAATCTTGTCTCCTATCTTTCTGCCTCTTTTTATGTATCTCTATTTTTTTTTTTTTCCTTTTTCTTCTTTTTTTTTTTTTTTTTTTTTTTTTTTTTTTTACTTTTTTTTGGATAAATCTTTGCTGTTCTCTGCTCTGCATGAGACCAACCTTCAAAACAAAATTGTGAGTGAAGATGCATGGAGCTTTTCAAGGATCTAAATCCATACAGTTTTATGGTTCAGTGTTCAACTGGAATTAGATTCCTGCTTGGAATGAAGAAATGGCTGATCTGCATTCATTTATTGACCATTCAAAGGCAAACATTGTTCCCATATATTATTGATTGTTTTGAAAATGTACAATATGGCAAAGTGCTGTTACGTGATGCTGTACAACAAATGTGGATTACAGTTCTGCATGAATGCATACACGATGCCTGTAACAGATACAAATAATATTAGTCTGCATGCCAACAAATTCTGCCTTCCTGTATCCAGTCTGTGTGATCTGGTAGGGTTACTGTTACAGTCATCATCAGCCATTACCTTCACAGACTTGTATTTGGGCTCATGATTTTAGCTTTTTTTTTTCCGTTAGCACTGAACTCTGGTAGAACATAACAGTCACAGCTTTTTTCCATTGCCTCTGAACTCTGGCAGAACGTAACAGTCAGGGTTTTTTTCCATTTGCACTGAACTCTGGCAGAATGTAACAGTCAGGGCTTTTCCCATTTGCACTTAACTCTGGCAGAATATAACAGTCATGGCTTTTTCCATTAGCACTGAACTCTGGCAGAACACAACAGTCAGGCTTTTTCCATTAGCACTGAACTCTGGCAGAACACAACAGTCAGGCTTTTTCCATTAGCACTGAACTCTGGAAGAACACAACAGTCAGGCTTTTACCATTAGCACTGAACTCTGGTAGAACATACCAGTTGGGGCTTTTACCATTAGCACTGAACTCTGGCAGAACACAACAGTCAGGTTTTTTTCCATTAGCACTGAACTCTGGAAGAACACAACAGTCAGGCTTTTTCCATTAGCACTGAACTCTGGCAGAACACAACAGTCAGGCTTTTACCATTAGCACTGAACTCTGGTAGAACATACCAGTTGGGGCTTTTTCCATTAGCACTGAACTCAGGCAGAACATAACAGTCAAGGCTTTTTCCATTGGCTCTGAACTCTGGTAGAACCCAACAGTCAGGTTTTTTCCATTAGCACTGAATTCTGGCAGAACAAAACAGTCAGGGCTTCTTCCGTTACCACTGAACTCCGGCAGGACATACAGTTGGAGCTTTTTCCATTAACACTGAACTTTGGTAGAGCATAATAGTCAGTGATACTATTAGCGTACCTGGGTGGAGATCCCAATCAGTCCTGGGCAGATTTTGTCTAAGGAACATGTTGGAAGACCTGACAGCTGCAGATTGCATGGCATTGATCGATCAATGACACATACTTAATGACGGTGGCTCCTAAACCCACCTGGTTCTATCTGTCATGCCCAGAGCCAGAGGAAGATGGTGAGGGTAGGGAAGAGAGAACGCTTTTTCCTTTTAGAGAGGCGGACTCTTGTTAAAACTGCCCATATGATGTTTCTTCTGTTCATTCCCATGCAGGGGGAGAGGTATCCAACACTCTCGTTTTGTGGGTCTGAGCAGCCAGCTGTTCTCTAGGATAGACTGGTACAGAATCTGGTTTGAGTATCTAGTGGTCAGTAGTTTACGCTCTTGAGTTCCATAGCCATTCCTTCTTTTCATTTAATATGGTATTTGTTTGGCCAGGCAGGTATCAGCAAAACAAACAAAACAATAAAACAAACAAAATGAAAAAAAAGAAATTACAGCTAAGTTTTTTTAGAAAGAGTTACCTGTCCAACACTAAGAGTTTCTTATCACCACCATGCTCTCTGGGAAGGTTAGCAGTAGCAACATAATTCAAGGGAGATCAGCCAGTAGGGATTGACAGTGTTTAGGCTTAACTTTGTGTGTGTTGAGAGGCAGGAATTAGCCTTCTCTCTCTCTCTCTCTCTCTCTCTCTCTCTCTCAATTCTCTCTCTCTCTCTCTCTCTCTCTCTTTCCCTTTGTTTTTAAAACTAAGTAACATAATTGACAAAGTCATGCGCGTATGTCAAGTAGTATGAAGGTTTGTATTTTTGGGCTGGTAAGTTTTTTTTTGTTTGTTTTTTAATCCAGCTTATATTACTTGGAAAATTTACATTTACAATCATTTTTGGGGAAGTCATGCGTATGTCAAGTAGTATGAAGGTTTGTATTTTGGGCTGGTAAGTTTTTTGTTTGTTTGTTTTTAATCCAGCTTATATTACTTGGAAAATTTACATTTACAATCATTTTGGGGATATAGTTTTATTTGCAAGGTTATTAATGGACATAACTTTGCTGTTTCAGTATCTTCATTACATCAGTAGCTGAGCCCTTCTTTTCAACCATCTTACACATTAAAACAGTTGATATTTTTTTTTAAAAACCCACCCTGTTGCAGACATTTTCCCTACTTTTCACTCTTGGATTCTCTGCAGGCATCCAATCTGAGTCACCTGGACATGGCTGCGGCGCAGCAGTTGCAACAGCAGCAGCTGCAGCAGTCCCAGGCAGACTCATCAGGACGATCTCAGGTTTCAAGCAGTGGTATAAGCCAAGGTCCACCTTCAGCACCGTCCTCGCAAACGCCTCATGGAGCCCCATCCAGCCATGCTTACCTGACAGATGAGGCCTCCTTGTCAAATCGTGAAAGGTAAGCCTTGTGAAAACAGGAACGTGTTGAAATCTGTTATGTGGATGTTTGGAACTACGCTTGATTAAACTAGATTTCACTCATACATTTTTGGACAGAAGTTGTGACTATCATGACTTTTTTTTTTAACTAAACATTCTTGAAACTGTTAAGCTTATTTTTGTTGTTTGTTTCATTTTGTTTTAGAGTGTCAGTCTCTACTCCTTTTTTTTTTTTTTTTTATATAGCATACACACTAAAAAAAACAAACAAATTTTATATGCAGAACACAGTGTAGTCAGTGCAGATATGTCTTTGTGTTAACATTTAACACTGACCGCTGTGGTCACTGTTCATGGACAATGTGGACTCTAACCATTACCACAGTGATGACTCAATACTTCCATCTCACACACTGCCACTGAAGCTTCAGGCAAAAAGAACTGCCAAGTGCCATGTTTCTAGGATTTCACCGACTTTGCTTTGAAGTGATACTTTGTAATGAAGTGCTGCTTCAGAAAGAAAAAATTTTCATTTAAACATTTCTTGAACTCAGTGTTTGCTTAGACAAAACTGAGGTAACTTAAACCTTTAGACTGTGTACTTATTTCTTTTAAAAAAAAGAAAATAGCCAAGTTCAGTAAAGAGAAGAAGAAAACGCAGGAGAATTTTTTTGTTTGTTTTGACATAACTGATTGTACACAGCAGACTTATTTTAGGTCCAAAGCCTTCAAACTTCGAACATGTCTTAACTCATTCTGTTCTGGGCGATTGCTTCCCCATGCAAACACTGTAAACTGGATGATTTTATAGGTTATCACCCCAAAGAAATTAAAAAATGACGTGATAACATACCAATGTGAAATTTTGACTATGTGTATACAACAAACTGAACTAAAACTTGAAAAGTTTCAAAGCAAGTGTTGGACCGACTTTGAACCACACAAGACCGTTGATTCAAACAATGAATTTTTAAGATTGAGGTGCACTCACATCGCACCTCTGTAACAAAGCATTATGCATGGCAGGTGCAGTGAGATCGCATCTTAGTATAGAAAGAGTTAAGCAATCTTACTCTTAGCTGTGTGGAACTTGTTGCATAGTTTTGGAGTGAAACCATTTAGATCAGTTCTGTCACTGAAGCATTGCTCGAGGTCCCAGAATAATACTCAGGTTGAGGGTTTAATGTGCTGATGTTTGCAAGAGAAAAAGGATACTTTTATGCCAGAATTTGACAACTATTGTGTGTGTGTGTAATTAATCCCTTAACCCCACTTACGAAATTTTGCAGTGAAACTGAAATGAGTGGAACCATGGACAAGAAGAAAAAGACAAAAATGAAGAGGAAGAAGACCAATGACAAGGCACCTCGACTGACAGTGCTAAGCTATGAAGAGGAAGAACAAGAAGTGGAGTGCCTTCTGGAGCTCTCCAACAGAAATAATGTCACCTTCAGATTTGCTGTGTGGAGAACGATGAGCCTGAGGAGATCGCTGAGAATTTGGTGAATGTTGATCTTTGTTGTTTTAACTGAAATGCTTTTCTGACTGTATGAAGTGCATATGTAACGAGTAACAACTCCTACAGTTCCAAGTTCCACTCCTTCCCCCTCTCACCCGGTCTACAGATCGGTCCCCTTCCCCTTTCCTCCTACCCTGTCTTGCCAGCAATCTGAACAGCTTTGAAGCTGCACTGAAGTTAAGCTGCCAGCTTTTCCCAATTCTGAACAGCTCAGAAGTTGCCCTGAAATTAAGCTGCCAATGTTTCCCTTCCAGTGACTGAAGTCCGCTTTGCTGCTATTATTATCATCAGTCAAGGACTTAACTTTCATATATGTCAGACTGTCCACTTTCATCTCTTCTTGTCCACATGCGCCATGTTGTCTTTTCTTTATTTGAAGATGTAATTCTAAATTGATTGTTCTTTTGGCACAGTACATGTTGAGATGCTTCCAAGTTCAGTTCATAGGACAGGTTTTTTACAGCACCTAAACCATGAGTACCTTTTGGGGTTTTCTCTGGGGTTTTGTTCTTTTAATGTATTTAAAAGTTTCATATGACCCGTGTCCAATAGACTGTTAATTAGTATAGTATTTTCTTTTCAGTTCCATCACCTGAAAAGAAATTCTGTCTGATTTGCAGTACTTCCTTCAGTCCCTTTTTTTCCTCTGTCATTTACTGTTAAACCATAACATTAAATGCAAGTTCATTGTTGGACACTTATGGCAAGATTGTTTTTCTTTGTTGCAGAGAAAGGAGAACTTGCTCCATGAAACGCAGGCCACAGCAGTGGTGCAGTTACTCCATGAGCTAGTCAGCATGGTCATAGAAGATGGGAAAGAAGCTATTGGCTGCTGTATGAATTTTATCACTCCGTTCATCACCCCGGGCTCTGTACACATAACCAAGCTCAGTGAGGGTACTGAATATGAAAAGGTGGTAAGTATTATGGATGACTTCTGTCAGGTTTTAACCCTCTTCAGTATGCACTCACCTGCGCTTAGTTATGCTGAAAACCTACAGCAGTAGAAGTCACTCAGTAATTTGAACATGGTCACCCAATTTAAAAATTAATTTAAAAGAGAGGAAAGAAAATAATGAATTGAAAATAATTTCAAAAATTCCTGTGAATATATATGTTGATATATCATAAGTTTGAAGAATGTCATACGAGCCATTTACTCAAAATAATCTTCTTCAGAACAGAATCATATCTGGAACCTCATCCCAGTCAAAATCTAGGTCACTCTAAGCTTCATCACCCAGCACTTTCACTAAGTCTTATGCCGTAAATCCTACAATCACAGTATCTTCATCACTGAATTCCATCATAGAAAGGCAGAAAAGGTTAGCCATCAAGGTTGCCATGGTGAAAAACAGCATATCGACCACAAAACTTTAAAAGTTCATAACTCAAGAACTACAGCACGTATTGACTCACATTTTTTGCAAACGGAAGTGAATCACTACAGGAAAAAAACAAAGTCACATTCTCGCGAGGCTTCCTTTTCTATGAGAAACATGGCGGCGCCCATTGTTGCCATGTGTTTACCGGATGCTGGCAGGCGCTCAGCCTTTTGGCAGTGTGATTTCGGGTCGGGCGCTAGCAGGCACACGCTTGTCAAGAGAGTTAACCGAAACTGATACACTTTGCTTTCTGTGAAGTTTTAGTCATTTATTGTGTGCCGCAATTTTAAGTTACTTATACGAAAAAAAAAAAAAAGGAGGGAGGGGATGGGGGTTCATGATCGAAATTGAAAAGTAAAAGGTGAATGAAAAAGTCACAGTTTAATACAGAAATGATACTGAAAGTAATTACTAAGGCGCTTTATTTTTGGCACAGAACTGTTGCAGTGAACCAGTTACTTACAAATTTTTTTTCAAAAAAAAAAGAAAAAAAAATGGCATTCGCTTTTTTTCTGAATTGTTGCCTGATCATTGAAGTGGTGATTCAGTTCACTGACATTGTTGCATGTACACTGGGATTTCCACAAAGTATTCATCCAGGACACACAAGTAGAGAGTAGCAGTTCCAACTACATGCACAAAAATGGAAGGGCACAGTTTTGGACATTGTATCTTAGCTATGGTTACTTTTTCCTGGTGAGCACTTCAATTGTTGCTGATAGACCATATTTTTTGTGTTTTGACCAGTTAAGTCACATTAGGTTATGTTGTTTTTAGCCATTTCTGTGAGGAGAGGCCAAATAAAAGCTGCACTTTTACCAGTGTCTTTCATTTCAATCTCATCTACTGGAAGTTTATTTATCTTTTTTTAGCAAGTAGGTAGGGGCCACATTTTGATCAGTTAGCTGTTGTCTACTTAAGCTGAACTGCTAGAAGTTTCATGTCATCTTCTAGCAAATCAGTCATTCTGCTTGTGTTCTGATGAGAAAAGTTCTCTATTGAAAAAAAAAAAAAAGAGAAACAAAGTGTGCTTTATTTCATGTGAACATTGGGGGTGGGGGAGTGGAGAAGGAGGGGGGGGACGAAGGAAGGAAAGAAAATGAGCAAGAGAGTAAGGAAGTTGGTGTGAAAGTTCAAGAGGACATTGCAAGTGTTCAGTTACAAGATGGTCACGGTGATATTATAATTAGATTCTTTCAGAATTTGTAGCTTATAAATTGGTCTTTGGGCTGTGAAACGAAGACGTCGGCGACTCTGTTGGGCTGTGAAACCTCAAACTTGGCAACTGTGTTGATAGTTTACAGATTTGTCCCCATGAGCAATAAAAGGCAAAAAAGATCAGCTTTGAGTCAGATAAATGACAGGAAAACAAAGCAACATATTGATGTATTTTATATGGACAGTAGAACAAAAAAGGTTGATGCTTTTTGTTGGCCCAGTTTCTTTTATTTGTGCCCCACGCCACCCAACAGTTGAATCACATTACACATTGTGGCCGTTTTTGTTATCCCGGAATCCTGGCTAGCTTAGACTGCTGTATGCAGCCGATTGATAGGTAATGACTGGCACCTGGAGCAAGGTCATCACCAATGTTCTGTAGATTGGAAACAGCAGCCTGCACCAGCTTAAACACCAACATGACACCAAAGACTGGGATATAAAGTGACACTCATTTTTGTGCTGGAGACTTGTATTTGGAACTTTTTTTTTTCTTTTAACTCTTTGGGACTGACATTCCGTTATGTTTCTCCCAGACCAATCTTTCCCCCATTTCCACTACCACACATAGCCTGCACTACCACTGCTACCACTGCCCTTTTATATCTAGAAAATACTAGAAAGTACATTGACATTTTTGTTTTGTTGCCAGATTAGTACAAGCTGAGCAGTCAGTCTTGCCAATCAACTTTTATCCTGCCTGGTCTCTGTTTCAGACTTCGTTTGAAATTTCAGTGAATAATTTTGGTTAGAGAGCCTGTGGGATGATTTTTAAGAACCTCTGTATAATTGTTTTCAAAGCTGTACAATTCATTTGGCAAACGTGCATAGTCATGTGCAGTATTAAGAGGAGAGTACTGTTATCTCTTGGTTCAGTTGAATGAAGAACAAGATTTGGAAGAACTAAATTTTACCACTGTCACTGTTGACACAGAATGTCACAGAGCTTTGACTAGTACTTGTTTGCATATGCCGCAGAGTGTACAAACAGTCTGTTAGCAGTTTTATACCACAGTCTTATTTCACCGCTTAACAGCAGAGAAAAAGATTCTTTGCCATATTTTTTGTTGTATGAATTCAGATAGATAAAGATATTTCTGTTATGACATTGAGGCCAAACTATCGTCTGTGTATGAATTCAGACAGATAGAGATATTTCTGTTATGACATTGAGGCCAGACTATCGTCTGTGTTCTTGGGATGAAATTTGTTTTATATGTACTGTTTTGTACTTCTGTTGCTCTTGAGTTTTTCGTTGTCAGAGAATACTTACTGTGGAAGAAGTCAAGGTGTCTTTTAATGGTTTTTTTTTTTCTTAATTAAGTATGTATACCAGATTGTTTGCTTTCAGTCTTTCTGTCCATCCTTGTTTGTATGTCTTGGTCCTGCTTAGCTCATACTGTCAGTCTGAAACTAAAAAAAAGAAGCTGTATGGATGACTTTAGTTACTACTAAGAAGTTCTAAAGCTAAGTGTCTGTAGGGACTTTTAAATCAGGATGTGAGGGCAAATGGTGTAAAAGAACAGCTGTTTTTTCTGTTTCAGAAACTGGATGGGTCTTTGGTGGGATGTAACAAGTCTGCAGACAAAAACCAAGGAAAAGATTTGGATGAAACTGATTCTTCGAGTTCAAAAGTAATCATCAGCAACACCAAGCGCTTTGTTATCAGCTCAGTGACAGAACCGCAACTGACTGATACACGCATTGCAGAAGGTGATGAAGAGGAGACTAGTACATCTCCAGATAATCCACCTGCTGTTCACTCGCAGTTTGCTGGAGGTGCAGATTCAGATGAGAGCAGAAATCTGTGAAGAGTGTGACTCGCCCTGCGGTGCCCATCAACATTACGACCTGCAAGACAAACTAAGTCGTCTTCACACAGGACAAAAACCTGTGGGTGTTGTTACCCATGCTGGCTCAACAGAGACTGCTGTTGCTGCCTCAGTCACTCCCACAGGCCCACAGATGGAACATGTTGGGCAGATACCTCAAGAAGGCAGCCAGGCAGTGTGCAGCATCTTCCTGCACAGCAGCCAGCTGCTCAGTCACAGCAGAACCAGCAGCAAGCTCGTCAGCAAGCTCAGCCTCAGCCCTGTGCAGGCAACGCATCAGTCACAGTACATGAATCTGCAACAGCCTACTCCACAGTCTCCAACAGTGCAGCAGAGATCAGTTCAGCAGGGCCAGGCAGTACAGCAAACAGGCCAGATTCAAACTCATGCTGTTCACTTGGGTCAGCAACAATCTCAGCCAATTCAGAAAGATCAGCATCCAACCCAGTCTCAGTTTGCCCAGCAAAGTGGTCCACTTCAGCAGCCAAGTCCACATCTGGTTCAGCAAAAGGGACAACAGCAGCCCCAGCCTGTACAGCAGCAGCAGCAGCAGCAGCAGCCATTTCAACAAACGGTTCAGCAACAGTCACAAAAGACAATTCAGGATCCTCAGTTGCTCCAGCAAATGGGCCAGCAACAACAGTCCGTTCAGCAGGTGGACCAGCATCATACGCAACAAATTCCAGAGTCTGTTCAGCAGCAGATTCCAGCAGCTCAGCAGAGCGGGCAACAGCAGAATCAGTCTTCTCAGCAGATGGGTGTTCAGCAGCCCTCACAGGGACAGGAGCCCATCCAGCAGCACCAGCAGTCACAACCGACAGCCACTACACAAATGAACCAGTCACTGGGCGCTCAGCCTGGAAGTCTCCCTCAGCAGGCAGGCCAACATCAAGGGCTAGGTCTGGGAAGTCAGCCTCCTCAGTACCTGACCAGCCCAGGAAGATCTGAGGCTGGGAGCACTCTCTCAAATACCCAGCAGCAGGCTCCTCAGGGAGTTCCAGTATCTCACGAGGACAGTCCTCACCCCAAGAGTCAGCATGAGATGGGTCACCAGGGAAATATTCATGCTGGTCAATCTCTGCCAGGGCATTTAAACCACCATCAGCTTCTCATGGCCATGCAGCAGATGTTTAACACTCCACCGGCTGGTTTCCATCATCCAAACCCTAGTTTCTACCATCAGTCTACCAATTTCCACCAACATATGAACAATATGTGGCAGTTGTATACAATGTATATCATGCAACAGCATCAGAGCTTTCTCCATAGTCAACATTACCAGCAACGGTCTGCCCAGTCGGTTCATCCACATCCAACACAAGTGGGAATGCCGTCTGCCAGCACTCCTCCTCAAAGCACTGAATCTGGTACCCACACTCCCATGCGGATTGTATCTCCTCCTCGTTCACCCACAATGTCTCGACGAGGGACTCTAGATGATGGAAGTGGGATTGAAGGGTCTGGAGATGGTTGTTGTGTCAGTCTGTTCCTCTTCAGAGCAGCAGCAAAATAAACCAGAAGTGCTAATCTGATGAATCTGGAACAGGCATTGATCAAAACCATGCATGGTCATCGTAAAGACATGCCTGCAGTGCCTACTACGGGCAACTCCACCACACCCTGGTACGAATGCAACACTACCTGATAGTGTGCCAGAGTCACTGGACAGTCAGCGACTCACTGGTGACACTTCAGTGCGAGCAACCTCTGGCAACATTTCAGAAAATAGCTGTGTTAAAGGTGGCCCTTCAGAGAGTAAGACGGAGCTGCCCTTAACCAGGGCCAGCAGCTTACTACATCTCGAAGCCAAGAGCACACACTTGCCAGTCCCTTGAATGAATCCTTGTCACACATGAAGACAGGGAACACAGACAGTAAATGTGCATCACCTGATGTTCAGCCAGTGGAGGCTACAAAGGTCAAGGGACGGTTCACGGTGACTACTACCAGGGACAGCAGGAGCCAGGCTGATGTGTCAGAACCCAGGGTGTTGGCTTTGAACAAACAGGATGGGGAAGATACTACTAACACTGCTGCTTCTGCTTCTCTCTGAGCTCTTGCAGTAATCCCTCTGTCTCTGCTAATAAGGAGGATAGGTCCCACAGCCTGTCTAGACAACCCTCAAATGTAAGTAACAGTGGTAAACATCAGTTTGTTTTAAAAATCCATGATCCTGAAGGTAGGCCTATTGATGCTAATAGCGATCAGTTTTTACTGCAGCGTATGAGTCGAGCTGCCTCTTTTGATAATTCTGAATCAGCAGAAAGTTTTTTTTGGAAAAGCAACGCTCTTCTTCCCTAAGTAAGACTGTCCCTTCTAAATGTCACAGCAGTGACAAGCTTTACATGTGTGGTGATGGGGCTTATGCTTACATGCTGAAATGTAGCCAAGCACATGCAGTCACACAGAGCAGTCAAACATGGCCGGTTGGGTCATCTGGCCCCAGCCAAGCTGACATAGCCACCCAGACTTCCCCAGCCGTACGGAAAGGCATGCCACCCTTTCCCAGAGTGAAAGGTGTCCACAGTCTGGTGAGTTTAGCCATACCCCACATTGAGTGATTCATGTGTGAATAACCCCCATATTTACTGTCGGTGTACTCAGTGTCCATAATCTGGCAAGTTTTGCCATGTCACAGATTTTTGCTCCATGCAGCACTTCTAAGGAATGACATGTGTAACTCCATGTATGTCTGGAAAATATATCCAAAGAAATCTGACATTTGCACTACAACTGTAGAAAACAATAGAAGTGTTAATTCAGCAAGATGGTAGTTCATCTGATCTGAGTGCGCATTGTTCAACTTTTACAACATTGAAAAAAGATATTTCACTTAGTTAACGCGGTCTTCTAACAAAACAGTGCAGATCAGCATTATCAGGCCTACTTTTATACTTAATCCAATAAGATATATGCTTGATTTGATTCATGAATATGTTTTGCCCAGTATCAGAATTTGTGCAATGATCAGCTCTAAGTGTCTTAGATTGGCTGCTGTATAAGAGTTATGGAAGAGCAAACTTGGACTGACTTACCCTCTTTTTCCCCCTCACCTGTTCACCCACCTTTCCCTTACCTCTGCACTCCAAGCTGTTTCATCATATGATGATCTAATCACACCTTCCCTGTGCACCATCTCCCACCTCATACTCTGCCCTTTACCATTCTCAATCATTCCCTGATTTTCCTCATATATCTGGATAAGTATGTATATGTAGATATCTAGGTAGATGTATGCAGACATCTTTACAAAAGTACACAAGGAACAGGGTAGCACTGAGAGATTCTCCTGTATTTGTTTGTTTATGATGTATGTTGACGGTATATTTGTCAGAAGATGTCTAGATACTGATTTCTGTCATCTTTACTGGTTGAGGTTTTTGAGAATAGTTGGATTCTGATCTGGTTTTGACAGATTCAATTTCATTTAATCACCAGCTTGGTCATAACTATCTAAAAAAACAGAAGAGAGGAAAAAGTACATTTTTTTGTTTTGCTGATTTGGCAAAAATCAAACTGCCACAGACAAGTCATCGTCGTTGGTTTCGTAATCTGATGACAAGGCAAAGCAAGTTTAAGAAGAAAAGAAAAATGTGGCTTTTCATTTCAGCTGTGTTGTTTATACCCTGTGGAATAAATCTCCCTGAACTCCCATCTCTTCACCACACCTTTCAACTTAGTACAGGCAAAGCCTGATGCAGATGTGATAGTAGATAAACTTTGCCTTCTGAAGTGTTCAGAATTTGTATACATGTGCCAGCTTTGTACCTTATTTTGAGATTGGAATTTACTCCCCAAGTTGTTGCAGATTATACTTCATGTATCTGTACAGGACAGGATACTTAACTTTCATTACAGTGTGCTATTCCTTTCTTAGTAAGTGTCTGCCCTGTTGAAAGCCACAGGCTTCTGAAACAGAAATTTATAGGGGCTGGTGCATTGAGAATGGCAAGCAAACCAGCAGCTGTAGTGCAGTGGTTAGCAGCTCAGATTGAGTGCTGGGAGGCTGTGCATTCAATTCCCATCAGACCATTTATTTGTAGGATTTTTCACCTCCCACCAACTCCAACCTAGAGTTGAGTTTGCTATTGCCACAAACAGGAAGACTGGAAAGCACGTTTTCAGGTTTCATTCACTGACTGGATGTGTCTTTGAGACCATTGCTCAAATTTCTTGAACAACACTGCTGGAGTCTGTACTTTACAGGCTTAACTGACAAGGTCATATAGCATGAAATACAGCGCTTTCATGCAATCTCTGACCGCACTGGAAATCCATAGTGCTATCATCTTCATCATCAATGGGCATAAAAATGTCTCAGATTCCATGGCCCTGAGTGCCTGCTCTCAAGATGACCTCACTTTAGATTATTTTACATCTGTGCGTTTGATGTCAGGTTCATAGGGATCTGCAAGTTTATTGGGACTGTCAGTGGATGGATGTAGTGGTACCCTCCAGAGGAGAATGCTTACACACCAGCAGTTTGGTGTCATATACATTACCATGTCAGACCATAGCATTCTACGGCAGTCGGCTCTGCCAGGCCGAATTTTTTGTGGCTAATGCAGTAATTAGACTGTCACATGACGCCCACCCTACTTCGCCAGGGAAGAAGCTGGTGTAAACTTCCTGTTCCTCATTCAACTTTGGCCTCCTGCCTAACAAGGACAGGTTTTATTGCTCTGTCTCGCCTATACTTCTGTTTTTGTAGAGATTGCTTGTGTGCTTGCCTTCTTTACTTGTTCTGTTGTGGCTTACGCTAAACCATGGGCACTATTGCCGCTTGAGATTTTCAGTTGGCGGCTCCATTTTCAGTGCCGTTTGTTCCCATTCAGCCCTTACTCACCGGTGTAGGAATGCGTCCCCTCTTTGTGTAACGCGTCTCCTTTCACCCTTAATTCTCTTCCCTGGCCAGTCATTCATCTATCTTGGCACTTTGTTTTATTCTCGCGCACCATCCCTGTAATTCACTTCAACGATCAAACTCGCCAGTCACTCGAGCCGCCATCTTTATTCACACCATGCTGGCGAACCTCAGCTTGGTCGTCCTCTTTCGTCATAGCTGTTCAGTGCTATGGAGGTTCTCCTCCACTTTTATTAGCACCTTATTTTCAGTTGTACTAGTACAGGTGGATCAAGTTCTTTACGATCTCTCGATCTTTACTACCTGATTATCATTAATTCTAGTACAAGTCGATCAAGTTCGCCTTGCGACCTCTCAACCCTCTAATTATTAAAGAGAGGAAACAAGTATTTCTTATCTTAAATTCTCCTCTACCTAGTCGCCTTCGGCCTCACCTCTATATCTACAGCGCGTTAGTTTGTTTTTACTCTCACGCCATTGCTTGTCACTTTCGGCGATCGAACCCTCACCAGTCAATTGATCTGCTATCGTTCATGTTCCACGCCGGTCAGCGTTCTGCCATATTGCCTCACCGCATGGTGTCCACCATAGGTCGCACATTGTTTGCCAGTACAGAGGTTTTTCCCCAGCCACATTTGTTTGTACCCTATGTGCCTCTCTATGTATCAATATTACAGGTAGACCGAGTGTCTGTACTATCTCTTGATCTACCTACTGGTGCACATTTATTAGTACCTAATTTATCTCAGGTAGATCAAGTGTCTTTACGATCTCTTGATCTACCACCTGGTGCACATTCATTACTACCTTATTTATCATTATTACAAGGTAGATCAGGTGTATTTTACTCTTGTGCTCCATTGCACGTCACTTCAGCGATTGAACCCTCACTGGTCAATCGATCAGCCATCTTTGATTGTTCACGCCGGTCGGCGTTTCCGCCATATTGCCTCACGTGGTTTGGCGGTACAGGGGCTAACCCAGGCACATTTCATCTGTCAGTCAGTCATTCCCCTGACCGCTGGAGTCGTTGGGGGGACATGATGAGGCAGCCGCCATTTCTGTCCAGGCTCTTCTGTTAGTGGCTGTTTTGAGGAGATCTGGCATGGTCATTTTGGTCCAGTCCTTTATATTGTCGGACCAGCTCTTTCTCTGCCGTCCTCGTCTGCGCCCTTCAGTGGTACCTTGAAGGATGGTTTTGGAGAGGGTGTTGTCTGTACCTTATTCATTATTTGTTTCTGGTAGATCGAGTGTCTTTATGATCTCTTGATCTACCAATGTGTGCACATTTATTAGTACCCCATTTATAATTATTACAAGGTAGATCGCGTGTCTTTACGATCTCTTGATCTACCAACTTCTCTCCACTTTGTGGTCGTGTGTTCCATGTCTGCTCTCCACCATAGCCCAAGATGGTGAAGGGCACCGACAGGTTGAGCCACATCGCTTTCCAGAAGTCACTCTTTGCCCCAGAGGACCCGCGTGCCGATTCCACAGAGCAAACTGTTCTTTCTACGGTAGAATGTAGGGCCGGTGTAGGGAGGGTTCTGTGCAGGGGACACACGACCCATCGTTTGATACCTCACCTACCCGACCAGCAGACACACAATCATGGTGTCCGAAGGGCGAAAGGTAAGGTGCCAACAATTCTAAATTGCTACATCCCCTCAACCCAATGCAGGCTACCCCCAAAAGGGAAGCCCGCCTTAGAATTCATACCCAAATACGCCTCTCCCCAAGGTCCTTGGTGGTATAGTGGGTAGTTTCCCACATATTCTGCAGGAGGCCATGGTTCATTTCCCCGTAGGCAAGAGCAGGATTTCCCTCCTTGCCCTTCGGGGAGAGCAGGATTTCCGTCCTTACAGGCGGGCTTGCTTTCTTCTCTTCCAATGCATAGGGAGACACACAAGTCTCTCTGTCATGCTGCGTCATGCGACTTTCAGTCCCTGGGGAACTTTGCCGAGACGCGGACCAGCATGGCTGACGGGATGCGTTCGAAAAAAAACCGCCCATCACTCGCCTATATGAGCCTCATGCCACTAGTCTTCCCCCCACTAATAGCACGCAGGCTCATGACGCTCTCTCCCCCACCATGCACAAGTGCAGCCACCACCACTCCTGCACAAGGAGCGTCCATACGGTAAGTCTGTGGACTGCCACTGAACTGTCCATAAGTCTGGGTCTTATGGTCAGTCTCTGGACAGCCACTGAACTGTCCAACTCAGACCCCCGCGATCGACCAACCCCGATCGACTGTCGTACTTTAGGGTACAGAACGTTGGGTAGCGGACTTATTCCACCCCCCATGTGGACAACGTCCACGGTCCCATTTGAAGCGGTCAGGCTTGCCCCACCCGCTTCCAACCCCAGGTCGCGCACCGACTTGTTCTGCCCACGGACAACACTTCGTGGCTTGTTATTCAGCAAGGGGGGGGGGGGGGGGGGGGTGCGAAAGGGGGTTCGCTCCCTCAGCTTCTCTCTCCGTAATGAGGCCTCCTCCGCTGGTCCACGCATGGGGAATCACCCTCTGCGCGAGACACATAGCGGGGACCCTCCTCCACACGGAAGGGACCCTCAGCAGGCTAACCCTCAGCCCGGTGGAGAACACTGTTCAGGCCCAGGGGTGCTCTCCCTTCCCTGGTCTCTGGCCTCATGACATGCGCCCTCCCTCCATTCCCAATCCTCCACAGGGTGATAAGGAAGGCAAGACTGGGAAGACCCAGGCTCAGCCTCATCACCCCGTGGTGGCCGAACCAGTCCTGGTTCTGGACCTCTAGTCCCTCCTCCAGTCCCCCCCCCCCCCCCCCCCCCTTCCGGTGGGCACTCTTGGGACATGCTCAGATGCTCTCCCGGCTCTCACAGCGGCTGTGCCACCCCAGTTGCAAGCATCTGCCTCTCCCTCACAGACGGACAGATCCCAGTCCGTCCTAGACATACCTGCTGGGGCTGGGGCCTCGCAAGATCTTCGGATTAGCGACTTCACACAGAGCCAGCACTGAGCCTTTTCCAATGGAACATTTCCTCCTGATGCTCATCCAACTCTGTTCCCCTATCTGGCCCTTCCGATATCCAATAGGCACCCTCCTATCTCCCTTTTTTTTTTTTTTCGTTAAGGCTCTCGGCTGGCTCCTTTCGGGGGGCTACTGGGAATGTGCGCCCCAGGCACTCCTCCCAGTCCTATCTCCTGATGCTGTCCAAGACGGTCAGATTGTCCTACACCCAGGTGTATAAGGATCTCCCCGCCTTATCTCCCAGGCCCTTTTTAGGTCAGGGCACTCTGTCCTCTTGTGCCACCTCCTGGAGGCACTACTGGCGATCAGAAAATCTCTTCATAACTTTTATTTCAGGGATGTCCGCATGACCAGGGCTGATGGTTCTAGGGACTTCTTTTGTGGCTAACGCAGCCATATCTGTTCCTCTGCTAACCCCAAGAACCATTAGGGCACTAAGCCCTCCTCCAATTCCTTTAAATTCTGCTATGGTCTGACATGGTGATGTATATGACGCCATAATGGGGTGTTTTTGTATTATATTCCCTGTTTGGCTGGTATACTTACCATGTTAGACTCTAATGCCCACCCTGCCTTCCCCGCTAGCGCTATGGTTCTCGGGGTTACCTTGCACATAGGCCTCGTTGAATGAAGAACAGGAAGTTTACACCGGCTTCTTCCCTGACGGAAGTAGTGTGGGCGTCACGTGACTGTCTTATCACTGCATTAGCTACAAAAATTCGGCTTGGCAGAGCTAACTAACTGCCGTTGAATGCTATGGTCTGACATGGTAAGTATACTAGCCAAACAGGGAGTATAATACAAACTCCCCACTTATGGGCATCAGTTGGAGGCATAGTATGTGTTGTCCTGCTTTTAGTGGACCACAGTAGGCATGACTTGAAAATCATTCTCATCAAAAGAAAGTGTAGTAGGTGGTGCCCTGCACACTGCTGAAGTGACTTGGTAGTAGAGCAGTGTTTCTTCTGATGAGTGGCTGTATGATGACATGATTATGATGAAAGTGACTGCTTACTGTGAAGTGCCAGGGCTGTGGTGGGACAAACCAGGGTGACTATGAACAGGGAGCCAGAAGGAGTGACATGGGAGTGAAGAAGTGGGATGGAAGATAAGACAGCTCAACAACTGAAAGGTTACAGACGAAACTATGAAAGACAGATGGGCATGATCCAACTGTCAAACAATTGTTTGAACTTAGGCTGTGTGAGCAAATAGTGCAAAGTCATTTATATGCACATTCAGCTCCCGTAGGACCACGTGGTCTTTTGTGAAACTGAAATGTGTACATTCACAGACTTTCAGATAAACACTGAAACAGTGTTCATGCATATATTACATGATGTGCAAGCACGAAACACGCTCTCCTCCCTTTCTGTCCATTTCTCTGTCATTGTTCATCCCAGTCTATTATTCTCCCTCTCTCTTATTCTCGCTAATCCTTAATACTTAACTTTGTCTCGCAGATCCTTTCCTGTTATTCATCTTCTGTCCCTTTGTTCATACTGACTCACTCAAAAGATTGCTTTTGTTCTCATTGTCTCATGGTCAGCCTTTCTTCATATTCATTGTCAGAAGAAATTATCTCTGTCCCTCCTTTCCCTGGAAAAGAATGTAATTATGACATCACTCTCATGGGGGTACCCTTTTTGAATGTGTTTGCCATGTTTCAGTTGGTTTAACGCTACTCACTGGAGATGCTGTGAATGTTTGGCCCAATTTTGAGGAATGTTGGTGTTGGTTTTTGCAGGATGACCCCGATGTCGAGGGAGGTACTGCGGCTGCAGGTAGAGGAGAAAGGAAAAAGGCGTACGTGCTGGAAGAAGACACTGAATATCAGGATCTTTATCACACACGTACGTAGCTCAGTTTATTCATAGACATTTCTTTCATTTCAGCATGCTGTATTATCTCGTGTGTATTTTTTTTTTTCTGAGCGCAGTGTGTATGGTAAATGTATAGGCAGCAAATGACTGTGCAGAGTGTCTACTTTTATTCTGGTGGATTTCTCTCGACCAGCAAAATTATGTGGAGTGGCAAGCAATGCCAATTTAGAGCCAATTTAGTTAAGAAAAAAATTATTAGGGGACATTACCCCCACCTTCCCCCCCACAGGGATCCTGCCCTGTGACCCTGGCAAGGGGGTCTATGAATCCCCCATCCCCACCCAATCCCCCCCTCCTCCTCCTCCCAGATCCCTTGACCTTGAGACAATAACTTTCGTCTACTTTCATGCCTGTTGAAAGAGTAGGCTGTTGTGTACTAGTGAGATGGAATGACTAAAAAACAACACACACACGCACGCACGCGCACACACACACACACACACACACACACACACACACACACACACACCCCTACCTCACAAGCACACACGCGCGCGAGCGCACGCAAATTGATCTGGTGTGTCTACATTTCTAAGACGGATGATCATTACCACAAGGGTAGCAAAGAAAGATCTCGCCAGTGGTAAACCTCAGAGTTCTAACCAAGTTTGACAATTACAGTGCTTACCACTTTGGCAGCAAAGGCTTCAGTCAGAAAGAGTGTATTTGCAACAATCTCCTGCAGAGGAAAAAGTGGGCACACAAGGATGCATTGGGAGAGGGGAGGGAAGGGGACTTTTTTTTTTTTTTAACATGGAACACAAAGAAACAAGCCTTCATGTAACGCGCTCCCTAAGACAAAATATCCACACCGTCCTCTTCTCTCTTAGCCTGCTTAGTAAAAAGAAAATGAAACTATGACAATACATGATTAGCAAGTCCTCGCTGAATTTTTATTTTTTTTTTGTTTGTTTGTTTTGTTAGATATCTGTCATTTCCCACTCACACTGGGGACCACATAGACATTCTCAGATATATATTCATTGGTTTCTTAGCTGAAGCAAAATCATTTACATGGATGAAGTGCTTTTTTTTTTCAAGTTCATGATACAAAGAAATGTGATGTCCAGCAGACTTCAGCATCAGTTTCACAGTGAAGGGGCAGTCAGTTGTCCTCTTGGTTTTGAAGTGGCAGTCAGTTGTCCTCTTGGTTTTGAAGTTGGGGAGATCTGAATGCTGCCCTCATTGTCCTGTCATCTGGGTAGGATCATTCTCACATTTCTAGTGCCTGAAGGTCCAGAAGAAACTTAGAAAAACTATAGGAGTAACCCACTGTTAAGCAACAAGCTTCAAAGGCTTTTCTGAGGAAAATTACAAAATTTAAAAGGTATCTGTATCATTCTCAAAAGTAACAAGAAGGAAGTTCATTTTCTTTCCACGATGTTGAGTTTCAATGATTTGCTTCAAACCTAACATACATACTAGAATTAGTTTTGTTGTGTAGAAGGGTGCGAGTAATGCACTGAACTGGCACATTTCCTTTCTGTCAGTCTACTTAATTTTTAGACAGCATGCATTTGGTTGAAAACTTTGCACATTTGAATGTGTATCCCATCTTTTTAAAATTGTCTGTGCCGTGCTTTCAGAATGTATTATTTCATGTCAACTTTACTGTGTACCCTTCAACAATTTTATGCACAAAATGTGTAACAACACTTGATCATTTTGTTCTTTTACGTGGCTACACAAAATTTAATTATGCATCCTTCCAGAGAATTGCAAATGTAGACATAAACATAACTAGCAAGTTTTAAGAGTTAAGAAAAAAAAAAGAAAAAGCATTTCTTTTCATTTGTAAATATAAGATCATCTCAACATCTTATTTGGTGGACAGGGCCAACCAAGCATCGGCAGAGTTCTTGAAGTGGGTTAGAGCAGAACGTGGTGTGGTAGTGCCACACTAATGTTAGTACCATAATATGTAACTGGATTCCAGAAGCAGATTTCAGTCACAGGATCTGTTTTCCTTGTGCTGCTTTTTGTGCTCTGTGCCATGTATATGGAGTGCCTGTTTTCATTACTGAAGTGCAATGTATATGATGAACTTCCTGCTTCCAAGTTTCACTTTTCCTTCAGCATTACTAAAGTACTGTCAGCTATGGTATGGTGGACTGATTTTAACCAAAACATGTTGACCAGCCATGCTTATTTAGGTTTTGAAAAAATGGCTTTTGTTTTGCTTCATGTTTTAATTGTCCAATGCATACATATGCTTAATTTGATTGTGGGACCTCTGTCAATGGTCTGATTGACCAGTTCATGTAAAATATAAGGATTTTTTGCCCATCTCATCATAATTTCTCTCTCTTTTCATGTTCCCTGCCATGTAAGTCGCAGAAGACTTTGGCAAAACTCATCACATACATCATCAGCACAAGTACGGGTGTGAAAGATGCATCAACTAAGATGCTATTTCTGTATCATGTGATGACTGATAGGAATGATGATGATGATGTTATGGTGAGTCACTCCCAGCCCACAAATTCGAGGCATCAGTGCATGAATGAATGATGATTAAAACCAGGAAAATTTGGTGCAACATTATGTTGATGCCAACAGAAGCACGTATGATAAGGATAGCTACAGGTAAGCTCATCTCCCAGATGTTGGGGACAGGGGCTGCCTTATATTTGCACAAACAAAAAAACGTAAGATCAGAGATGAGAACAAACGTGGCCGAGAATGGAAGGTGTATGTATGTGTGTGTAAATTTTGAAGATATATTTTTTTCTTCAACGATTCCGACTTTCCACACTGCTGTTGAAATTGACTGTTTAGCATCATATACTTCACCATGTCGGACCATAGCATTCAACGGCAATTAGTTAGCTCTGAAAGGCCGAATTTTTTGTGGCTGATGCAGTGATAAGACAGTCACATGACACCCACCCTACTTCCGTCATAGGAAGAAAGCCAGTATCCGCTTCCTATTCCTCGTTCACCTTCGGCCTCCTGCCTAACAAGGACAGGTTTTTGCTCTCTGTCTCGCCTGTACTTCTGCTTTGTGTAAAGATTGCTTGTGTGTTTGCCTTCTTTACTTGTTCTGTTGTTGGGGCTTGCACTTCGTTCGGGCTATCTCGCTGCGCGTTAGTGTATTTAACCCTCGCGCTCCATTGTTTGTCACTTAGGGCGATCGATTTCTTGCCTTTGTGTAAAGATTGCTTGTGTGTTTGCCTTCTTTACTTGTTCTGTTGTGGCTTGCACTTCATTCAGGATATCTCACTGCGCGTTAGTTTATTTTACTCTCGCGCTCCATGAACTTGTCACTTTCGGCAATCGTTTTCTCGCCGGTCACTCGATCCGCCTTCTTTATTTACTCCACGCCAGTCTACCTTTCTGCCATCTTGCCTCACCATGTGCTCGTCCACGTTCGGTCGTACCGGGTTTAGCGGTACGGAGATTTCCCTTGCATATTCATTAGTACCTTTATTTTCATTATTACAAGGTCGATCGAGTTTTCTTTACGATCTCTCGATCTGCTTTTCTTTACGATCTCTTGATCTACCAAGTTGTCTCCACTTTGTGGTCGTTTGCTCTGCCACTGTAGCCCAAGATGGTGAAGGGGGCACCGATGGGTTGAGCCACATCACTTTCCAGAAGTCGCTCTCTTTGCCCCAGAGGACCCACGTGCCGATTCCTCGGAGCAATCCGTTCTTTCTATTGAAGAACATACGGCCGGTGTAGAGGGGGGTTCTGCAGAGGGGACGCGTGACCATCATGTTGATACCTCCACTTACTGACTGGTGGATGCACGATCACTGCGTCCGAAGGGCAAAAGGCAAGCTGCCACCATTTCGAAATGCCTTTCCTTCAATATTCCCCGGAAGTCCAAGGCAAGGCTCCCCTAAAAGGGAAAGCCTGCTTTAGAATTCATACCCAAATTCGCCTTCTCCCCTCACTTCGGCTGGCTTGCCTTCTTCCCTTCCAACGCGGTGAGACACACAACTCTCCCTATCATGCTGCGTCACGTGTCCTTCGGTCCACGGGAAATTTTGCAAAGGCACGGACCAGCACGGGTGACGAGATGCCTATGGAATCACCACCCGTCACTCGCCTTTATGAGACTGGTGCTATTAGTTCTCCTCCCACTAATAGCAGGCAGGCTCATGACGCTCTCCCCCACTGTGCACAAGTGCAGCCACCACACTGGTGCACAAGGAGTGTCTTTACTCCGATGGCAGACTTATGCCCAGTCCCTGGGATCAAAAACTGCCATAACTGCAGGTCACAGCCGCTGGTACCGCCACACCCGGACCTGTGCCGCTCAGACCTCGGCAGTCGACTCATCCTGGTCAATTGTCGACATTTGTAGGTTTTTCCCCCTTAGAGGTACAGGACGTTGGGGAGCGGACTTATTCTGCTGCCTACTTGGGCAACACATCCACGGTCCCACTCCTCTGGGGGGAGGATCGACTGGCAGGACCACGGGTAACCTGCCCCATCTGGACCAGGTAGTGACCACGATACCGCAGCCACTCACATCCGCATACAGGCAGATAGGCAGCTTGGTTGCCATGCCCTCCACCCGCTCCCCCCTAACACACAGGGGGCCCCTACGGATCCCACCAGGGAGGTGTATACGGCAGTGCACTCTCCGGGGGAGTGTGGGGGGTGCAACAAGCCACGCTCGCTCGCACCCCACATCCTCCCCACCCCAGGTGTCTCTGGTTACCCTGGCCCCCACGAAAATTCTGCCCCAGGGTCGCCACAGCCCAGTTTCCTCCATGGGGACCTGTGGCTCTATGCCCCTCAGAGGGACCAGTGGCTTACAACAGACCAACAAAACCAGCTCCATGGTGGCATGTGGCATCCAGCCTCCTCGCACTGGTTCAATCTTGGTCTTCCATCCTCTCAGGCGCTGTCCGATCGACAGGATGGACTTTCCCCCCATAGTCTGGCCGCCAGACATGGAGCCACCAGGGACCCTCCCTGGCATCTTCCCACTACCAAGCTAGGGCGGGACCCTCATGCACCCCTGCCATTGCCTCCTCAAGACGGTTTGTCGCGCAACCTCTTCAGGAAACCGATGCTCCCGATTCTGAGGATGTAGAGGATTCCTCCTCCTTATCATGCGACTTGTGCCACCATTGAGCAGTGGCGCGCCGGATCTTGTCATGAGGGAGCCCCCACCCTTGGACAAGTTCCTTTGGTGTCCAAATACACTGCACCCACACCAGCCAAGCGGGCTGGCCCCAGACTTGTCGCCCCTCAGACTCTTACATCCATTTGGGAGTGTCCAGCAACCCTGTCCAGGGGTGTGTAGGTCGTCCCTCCTCCAGGGAGTGAATCCGTCTGGGCCCTGAATGCGGCCCCTGTAGGCACATTCCTCAGGGCCCCCTGGTAGGCCCACATCTCCTCCCTGTTCTCCAAGGACATCCCGGTCACCAGGGAAATTGCCATTTCCATGGCCGACTGCCAGTTGATCCCCCATGTGGCCCCTCCCAGTTCCACCACGATGTCTATCAAGAACCTGGTGGAGTGGGACCACATAGCCAGATCGGGGATCCAACACACACCACTGCTGGACATGTCTTTTGACATGCTCTTGCAGCGGGGTGGAGAGATCTGGCCGGAGGAGGAGGACGACTCGGTCTCCATGTCCTCAGACGTTCAGGTTTCCGAGACACACCCTGAGACTGAATCTCGCTTGTTCAGTGACCCCTTGATGCGACTCTAGTCAACAGCGCAGCCAGGAGCCACTACAATTGCTTACTGGCCTGCAGAGATGCCATACTGTCACAGGCTAATCTTGCCCCAGCACTTCATGCGGCCTTACAGTGCATTCCGGGTCAGGAGCAGCTGCTCTTCAGCGACTATTCGGCTGCCTTCATCGCCCGCCCACTCAGTTGAAGAGGGTAAGCAGGCTGCCTCATAAGTGGCCCATCCCGCATCACACAGCCCGCCAAGTGCTTTAAAAACCCCTCTGGGCCGAAGACGAAACTTCCCCAGCAGAATTTTCGTTGTGGCCAGCAGGGACAGCCTCGGGAGGTGACTGGAGGACTCGCCTATGGGGGAGCTGGAGCAGGGAGAACTCAGACTGCACCTCTCTATCCTTCCCCCTCGCCTCCCCGCATCATCCCAGCCCCTCGGCCCCTCTGGCAGGCAGCTTATCCCGGCATGCCTACCAGCAGAGAGGTATGGGCCTCAACCGATGGATAGTAGCAGTCCTAGAGGAGGGGTTCCGCCTGCCTTGGGCCCCCGAACGCCCTCCTCTGATGCCTTCTCACCTTCCCTCTCCCATCTTCTGTACCTTTGTTCCAAACTAGGGTTTACCACCCACCCCCAACTAGTGCGAACTCAACTCCAGTCAGCAGTTCTCCTTTCCAGGTATGATATTTGACACACTCTCCATGATGGTCTCCCCGACCCTAGAAAGGTTCACCCGCATTGTGGACCTCATCCTTTGCCTCCGCCTATCCACCCACACCCCGGCCAGAACACTTGCCTCCCTCCTGGGGATGATGGAGTCCCCCTCATCCCTCTTTCCCCTAGCCAGATCCCCAAGTGCGAACTCCAAAGGGAGTTCCATCATTGATGGTCTCAGACCTCCGACCACTGGGATCAGTCCATCTCCTGGTCCCTTGGTTCCAATGGGCTACGGAAGAGTGTTTTGACCCCCACCACTCTGACCCCTGGGGTTCCCATCTCCTTCCCAACCCAACCCATGCAACTCTACACATACCTAGGGAGTGTGGGACGCACAGACTGCCCGTCTCCACAACAACGTCCTGGAAATCGGAAACGGTGAGGCTTGCCCTCCTCCGCTTCCAACCCCAGGTCTCTCACCGACTTGTTCTTCTGCTCATGGACAACACTTCGGTGGCTTGTTATGTCAACAGGAGAGGGGGGGCTCGCTCCCTCAGCCTCTCTCTCCAAACAGAGGCCCTCCTCTGCTGGTGCCACGCGCGGGGAATCACCCACCGTGCGAGACACATAGTGGGGACCCGCCATATCCTGGCAGACTCCCTCAGTCGGTCCAAGTCCCACCTCCACACATACGAAATGAACCCTCAGCAGGCTAACCCTCAGCTCAGTGGGGGAACATTGGTTCAGGCACAGGGTCGACCTCTTTGCCACCCATAAAAACCACCTTCTTCCAGTGTCTGTCTCTCCCATCCCCGTTCCCTGGGCGTATGCAATTGACGCTCTCTCCCTTCCCTGGTCAGGCCTCATAGCATACGCCTTCCCTCATTCGCAATCCTCCACAAGGTGACCAGGAAGGTGAGACTTGAAAGACCCAGGCTCATCCTCATCACCCCTTGATGGCCGACCCAATCCTGGTTTCCAGACTTCAGTCCTTTCCCATGTTCCCCTTCTCCAGGTTAGCACGCTTCGGGCTGTGCTCGTACAGCCTCGCTCGGGTGCCCCACTCCAACCCACAGATGCTCCGCCTGCACACCAGGCCACTGTGCCAGCCCAATTGCGAGCTTCTGCCCCTCCCTCCCAAACAGACAGACCCCAGTCCATCCTAGACATACTCATTGGTGCAGGGGCCTCGCAAGACCTACTGGACTTGGAGACCGCCTCGCGCAGAGCCAGCACTGAGTCTCTACGATTCCAGATGGGAGAGATGGGTCGCCTGGTGCTCAGAAAACTCTGTTCTCCATGATTGCCCTCCCATATCCAAATAGGCAACTTCCTATCTCACCAATCTACTTTGTTAAGGCTCTCGGCTAGCCCCATTCAGGGCCATAGGTCAACCATCAAGACCCATTTCTCCTTGCCCTTGCCAGGAGGCGCAGCGAAATTCATGCCCTCAGCGGGGACCCCAGAGACATTGCCTTCCACAGGGACAGTTCTGTCTCTCTCTAGTTTCTCCCCGAATTCTTAGCTGAGAATGAGGAACAAGTCAAGTCAAGTCAAGTCAAGTCATGTAAACTTTATTCTCTCAATTTGAGAAATTAATTTGTGGTCACACACATTCACAGCAAATAAACAATAATTTAGCCACATTACCATTTTCTCACATATGACATACATTCATATAGAGGAATTTGGATTTCAGTTAAACATCTTCTCGGTTCATGAAATCAATGGACAGGGGAATAAAAACTCTCCCTCCCTCCCTCCCTTGTCATCCGCTCACTTGCAGATATCTTGGGAAAAGGGAAAGTGGGGAGGGACATGGACCTGTGCCTTCTAGGTGTTCCTGAGTACTACTGGGAGCGCTCGCGCCCCAGGTGCTCCTCCCAGAGACATCTCTTCATTTTCATGAACCACAGTAATCATAAGGACATCTCTGCTGGCACCATCTTCAGGTGGCCTTCCAAGATGGACAGATCTGCCAATGCCCAGGCGTATAAGGATCTCCCCATCTTGTCTCCCCGGGCCCATGAGGTCAGAGCGCTGGCCACTTCCGCAGTGTTCCAGCACTCTGTCCCCTTGCGCCACCTCCTGGAGGCAGCCGACTTACGTTTGGAAAATTCCTTCATAAACTTTTACTTAAGGGATATCCGAATGACCAGGGCCGATGGGTCTAAAGGGATTTCTTTTTTGTGGCAGCTAATGCAGCTATATCTGTTCCGCCCTCTAACCCCCAAGAACCATTAGGGCACTCGGCCCTCCTCCAATTCCTTTAAATTCTGCTATGATCTGACATGGTATAGTATATGACGTCAAAATGGGGAGTTTGTTTTATACTCCCTGTTTGGCTAGTATACTTACCATGTCAGACTCTAATGCCCGCCCTACCTTCCCCTCTAGCGCTATGGTTCTCAGGGTTACCTTATGCACAGGCCTCGCTGAATGAGGAACAGGAAGCGGATACTGGCTTTCTTCCTATGACGGAAGTAGTGTGGGCGTCACACGTGACTGTCTTATCACTGCATTAGCCACAAAAAATTCGGCCTTTCAGATCTAACTAACTGCCGTTGAATGCTATGGTCTGACATGGTAAGTATACTAGCCAAACAGGGAGTATAATAAAAACTCCCCATGCTGATAGACCTGGTAACTGACAAGACCCTGTGTACAAATTGCAGATTGCTGATCAAGCTGTCTCAAACTCTCCATATTTTGCCAAACATTCAAAGGCGCATGCCACTCCTTTTTATTTGTCTCAGTTGTGGAATACGTTGTTCCTAAGCATATTGTTCCCCATGTGAAAAAAACAGCTGAAAGTTTTTTTTTTATTCCTGTTAAATCTGATGGGGAAAACAAATAAAAAAAAAAAAAACAAACAAACAAGAAAAGAAAAGGGAAAAAAGTACCAAATGGCTGAAAAATTGACAGCTGGCATCATTTGGTTGGGGTACTGGGTACTAGTCAGGCCTGAAAGATGCAGTACAGTGTTGTTGATGAAATCTGAGCAACCTTCTTCATGGCACATCCTGCAGATTGATGGCAGTTCATTGTATAGGCAAAGCAACGCCTAGACTCTTGCCAGTGCTGGGTAGGAGTAGCTGGGACAGAAAAATTCCACACAAAGATATGTCTTTGATGAGGTCAGTACTCAAGAGATACCCACACACCGCACCACAGCACTCTCCACCCATCTTATATAACACACACACACACACACACACACACACACACACACACACATACACACACACACACATGTATTCCCAACCAATACTGTATGTTTTTTTTTTCTCCACAAGGAAAAAGTATATTAATTCTACTGTTTTTCATTGTTCAATCAGCTGATGGAGTTCTGGGTGGTGGTTTTTGTGTAATTTATTTTCTTGTGACTTAGCAGGGTGATACACGTAGGCATAAAAATTTTTCTGTTCATTTGTTTATTTGTGTCTTGTGCAGGGTGACACAGAAGCGTGAAGAGCTGCTTCAGAGTGAACGGAAGTTAATGGACTTCTGCGCGCAGAAAAGGGTTTTGGTGTGAATCAGATGATGAACCCCTTGCTGCCCAGCCTGTCTACAACTTCCCTCTTCATGGAAGCTATGCCTGGCACCCTGTTCAGTCCGCCCCATCAAGCTGGTGTTTCTTCTGCCAGTCCTGACAGGTGTGCTACGTCTCAAGCTGCCCCTCAACAAGGATTGGCAGAGGGCAGGATTCAGACAGACAGTCCCACCCCTGACAAGTCCCGGAAAACTCACTAGGCTGGAGGACATGCTGAAGTATGCGGATTTGAGCAGTAGCTCACAGTCCATTACGAAACAACCAGACGTGAAAAAGACACTGAATGAACTGAAGCAAGAAAAAGACTTGAAGGGATGGGAGCTCCCATCATCTGCTGACTCTACAGGGCCTTTGGCATGCAAGAAAGGGACAAAGCCGGCTACCTATCATGCAGACCAACCTGTTGATCAGGGTTCGGATTCTGACAGTCGCAAGTCCAGCACTGACTTGTCTGCATCTCAGACTTCCATTCCAGAGCTGCTGCGACAGCAACAGCATCAGATGACATTTCCTAGCAGTGGGATGACGTTACCCCCTTTCCCAGTCAGTTTAGTCAGCAAGCCATGGCCCATCACCCCCAGCAGATGTCCCATCCGTTGACTCATTTGAGTGGTATGTTTAACTCGGCACCATTCCCACCCTACTTTTATGGTTACAATGGACCATACACCACGTTCCCAGGATCAGGAAGCCACGGACACCACTCTGCCTTCCCGCCACTGAACAGCACGACCTTTGTCACTCCACCATTTATGGGGCAAAGTCATCCTGCTTCCCAGCACAGTCATCAGTCCCAGCCTCCAATCGGTGTGCCAGCTTTACCCCTGTAAACCAGTGGTGCTCATCCTACCCCGGGGACTGGAGGAGGAGGTGTGGGCAGTGGCAACAGTGGCCTTACCATGCCCTTCAATTTTCTTCCTTCCAGTCAAGGCCCAGGGCCTAATAGCCAGCCTGGTGCTAGTGGCTGACCCTTCAAGTTATATACCACATGTCTTTCGGTTTTTTGTTTCATGTACCGATTGTGTCCGTTTTCTCTTCCATGTGTTGCTGTGTCACTCTTCACTGCAGATACACTCCTCCAAGGACTATTGGTTGTAGCCTCTAAGCGACTTGTTGCGAACAATCAATGTAAAATTGACATTTCCTGTTTTGCATCGTGACAACTGCTTACAGCAGTTTCTAACGAGGTGATAACAAAACTTACGACAAGATCATGTGACAGTAAACAGCTGGACTAGTCTGTCAGTTTTATGGCATGAAACACATGAAACATGATTTATGTGCTCATCAATGTTTGAAAGCTTCATCATTATTGGAAATTACTTGATTTCCCCTGTAATATTGTTTTTGCACTGACATAAAATTTGCAGTTAAGCAACTTGTCACAGAATACCAAATAGTTTTGATTTCCCTATCTAGTTCAGTATTATCCTTTCAAGTTTGAGTGGTAAATTTCATGCATAAAGTCAGTGAAAAGATTGACAATGCAGGTTGAGAAACAAGGACAGATTGCTGAAGCTGCCTCTCTAAGCTTGTACCTGATGGGTCCATTCAAGTTACATTTATTTTATTGTGTGGAAAGAGTAAATATATGTGTATGAGTAAGAATTTGGGGGGGGGGGGGGGGGGGGGGGTGTTGCAGGCTTGCTTGTTTGTGGTGTGCATGCCAGGCAGTTTTCCATAGACCATTTTTTCAGGCTGCCTATTGCAAATGGCATTCAACAACAGTGTCAGTTGAAAATGAGGTGAAGTGTTGACTTTTATTGATGGTTCCATGGTCAAGGAAAGAATGTTGGAATGTTTAAGTTCCCTCTGATTTAAACAGAATACTTTGATTGAACACATGGAACACAGGAAAATCAGGAGCTTTTACTTCAGAATTCACATTAACTGTGACCAAAGATCAGCCAACAGTCAGCAGTTTTTTCATAATTGTTTGACTGTTAATTGTGAACTTATTTTAAAAAAAAGAAATAACAAAACAAAATTGGAACGACTAGCTTTTTTCATTCATTTGTATTTCAAAGAAAATTTTGTGTAAGATGGCCTGTCTCAGGGCATCAGAGCTCATGAAAATCTGTACATCAAAATAGAATTATATGACTTTAACATCGAAACAAGAATTCCAGACATGATAGTAATGGTCATTGTAAAGAGCACTTAGCATGGACACATTTTGGGGTCAGAGGTGAATCTTGCTTTAATATGTGATCGCTTTAGCTAGGACCTTGACTGTGGGGTGGTCAGAAAACTTGGCCAACTCAGAAGTAGACTAAGCAAGTGACCTCCTCCATTCAGGAATGTCAAATTTATTCCTGGAAACCGAGACCTTTTACTTTTTTTTTTTCAATTGGGGGGGGGGGGGGGGGGGGACTCTACTATCAATGAACCAACCTTTATGAAATAAAGGATTAGAAATGGTAATTAGTAGTATGAGTCACTTTGTCATGTATGCCCTCTGTATATAACCTTGAGTGAAGATCTGCGAGTGTTGTATCTTGCAAACTGGAGAGGGGGAAATTATGTGGCTTGACATGTTGTTAATAACATATCTCTGCTGACCAAGAAGAGTGAAGTGTGCCATGAGTAGGAGTGAACTGAGGATGTGTAACAGTGTTTGCAGACATAATTGTAACCAATGTTTGGTAAACTGGGACTTGCCCCTCATTGTGACAAAGTAACGTTTCGTCTACACTTTGTTTTATTTATTGATTCTACTTTTTTTTCCCCTTTCTGTTGTGAGTTTGGGATTTGCGTCATTGATATGTTCGTTCATATTAGTATTCTGTTCCTCATCCTCATCCTACTTCTTCTAATGTATATGAAACATTTTACCAAGATATTTCGTTTAGCGATACAATCTGTAATTTCTGTGTGTTTGGTTTCAGGTCAAAGATGGAATGCAAGATTTTTGTTTTCTTTTATTTGCTTTTTCATTCTGTTCATAGGTCTTTTGCTATTGATGGGGTATTTTTGCTAAAAACCTAGAGGAGTTTCAGTTCTTTATCATATTTACTACAAATTACTGGGTTTCACCAGTGCCCTGATTATTAAGTTAATCTTGGAAACGCACACTCTCACACATATACATGTATACCCCCCCCCCCCCCCCCCCCCCCCCGACACAGAAACATGTGCATGTGCATTCATTCTTTCACACACATGCAATTACATTCAAGTACTTGAGTAGAAATGAGTAAAACAAAATTGAAAGAAAAGTTAAGTCATGATTAAATATTGTCATGAGTTATTGTTGCTACTCAGTTACAATTTTAACACATACATGCTTTCCTATATTCAGCTCGCCATAACTGGGTTCTTTGTTCATGCGCTGTGAATTTTTTTTCTTCCCACTCAAATTTATGATAAAGCATTGAAACAGAGATGCAGATAGAGATTAAAAAAAAAAGATCTAAAGTATGTTGAATTTGTGTGCTTCTACAATCTCTGGCAAGCTTTCTGCAACTCATTGAGGCCTAATAATACGCGCACAGGCATTCATTGAACGGATGAAAAGTGGAGATAATGGGTTTTTTTGTTTTTTTTTTTTTTTTTTTTTAATTATTATAAGTTTGTTGTGGTGAAAGGTATTGAAATAGATATCACTCTGTATTATTCACTCAGTAGTCTTCTTACAAGCATTACTTAGTGTACAAATATCAGGGAAGATTCGGACAGTCTTATTCAGTGTGATGAGTGGAGTGTAAAAATTAATAGATTGGATGACAGGGTGGTTTTTTTTTTCTGATTGTCAGATTTGGACAGTCGTATTCAGCGTAACGAGTAGAGTGTAAAAACAGTCTATAGATTGGATGATGAGGTGGTTTTTTTTTCTCTTCTGATTGTCACTTTCGTGTGTCATATTGTGGGACTGTGATGTATGATTATATAAATAAGGTTTGGCCTCCTCCTTTCACCTGTACTGTATGTATGGTAAACAGTTTCATTGTATGTCAATTGTAGTATTGCATGTTGTATGTCAGTGGTTTATTGTGGTGAGAAAGATGCAAACTCTTCCTTGTGAAAGTGATCCTCAGTGCTTATGACAATGAACCATCAGTCTTCAGGCGCTCTCGTCCCATCCCTCTAGGTCATTCATTTCTCCAGATCTGCCCTGTTTTTTTCACGTTCTCTTTCATGAATTTAATAGTGATTATCTTACCCATGTTTGCAGTATTTATATCGATGGCTCGTCTGTTGGGTGAAAGTCCAGTATAAGTTTGCGTACGCATGTATAATTGGGTGTCCAAGAGAATGTGTCTTCATATATATCAGCTGTAAGATGTGATATTCTTCAGTGTTTGTTCTGTCAAATATTGAATAATTTTCCATTCCCAGTAGCACACATATATGATATATACAAAATTTGTATTATTTTTCATATAATGTTAAGAAGGCCAGATATCATTACTTTATATGTACTGATCAAGTTTTTGTCATGGTGTCTTGTGATTGGTCATGTCTGATACAAAGATTAGTAACTTAAATTGTTTTGTATGTGTACGTCATGTTCCACTGTGTGTGCATGTAATTACCTTGCTGTCAATTTTAGAAAGTGTAACTTATGTGCACTATTCTCCTTAATTTGCTGAGGGACTTAAATGTTAGATATTGAAGTACATATGTCATTCATGAGAAACATATTCCTGTCTGATTGAAATTATGTCAGAGAAATTCAGCTTATGTACACTATAAAAGGCATTGGTATTATCTTTTCACAAAACAGTATTTAATCTTGCCAAAATAAATAGATTTTTTTTTTTAATCGCCTGCCCGATCATAGAGTTTTTGCTGGTGACCCATTTTAGTACTCCCTCCCTGCTCACTTTGAATTGAAAAAAAAAAACCTCCCCCCCCCCCAATATCAGTATATGTCAGTAACTTGGCTTACAGGTAACAGGAGTGTCATAAAGGAAGTCTTATTATCAAAACTTCTGTTTCCTTGGTTCATGCTTGTTTTAAAAGAACCAAAACCTGCCTGAATGAACCTGTGTACCCTTTTCTTCCCTTTTTTTGTGTGTGTTTTTGTTAAGGGATGGGGTGGCAGTTAACCGAAAATTCCCCACACAAAGGAGAAATTCCAGGAAATATTACAGCATTTTGTGCCTGTGTCACCTCTCCTGCTCGCTCAGACTACTGCACATTCTTTGGTATGAGAACAGAATTGCTCAAGGATGTGCTGTTGGGGGGAGAAAAGGTGTGTTCTAATACTCTTATCAAATGAGAGAGGGAGGGAACCTTCATTTTGAAAGGTTGGATTTGAGTAGTGAAGATGTTCTTACATTCTCATTGTTTGCGTAGCTCATACAGTATACTCTCTCACCAAACAAAGCACTTTTATTGGTTTACTAGTTTCTTTGTTTTTCTTTAACAGAAAGAATTTTCTTCTTTTTTTTTCAGGGCAATATGTGCATGTAGATATTAGTGTTGGGCAGGAACAACCAGCCTAACATACTTTTCAGAAGGAGAAAACTGAAATAGGAACGGAAAAAAATTAGCAGGAAGGTTGGTTTTTGTAAGAAAATATGGCACACATAATTGCCAAATGGTAGTAGAAAGTTTTTTGTTTTGTTTTGTTTTAATCCTCTGGTAGCTTTTTATACTCAGGGCAAGGGAAGGTGTATGCTTAACTCTGACATAAAACAATGACAGCAGCGAAGCATCTGCTTCATGCGAGTGTTTGCATGCACTTGGCATATGCACACACAAATGCTCCCCCACGCACACACGTGGACATTTATGCATGGTACACCTTTCTCATTTCAAGTTGCAATGATTCTCTGATGATTTCCAGCAAATGTTCATGAATCAACCAGACTCTAAGGACAAAGAGAAACAAAATCTGTCTCTTGTCTTCTTGTACCTTTCCTGCCTCCATTGATCACACATATTTTGTTAAAAGTTTGTCATATGTGATACATGTTGTTAAAAGTTTGTCTACAACAACAAAATATCTGGAACTGTTTTGTGAAGTCCACATCAGTGGCTGGTCAAATATGAATGTAAACATATTTCCTCAGTGGTATATCCTGTTTATTTAGACAGGATGGAACAATGTGACTTTTCAGGTAACTCTTTAGCCAGTCCCACATGTGTTATCTTCCATAGAAAAAGACATTAAACATAGTTTTATAATCTGGAAGGCTGGTCGTTTAATTTTTTTTTTTTTAAAGGTGATGTGGACAAAATGAGGATTTGGGCTAGTTTTTTTTTTTTTTTTTTTCTTTCTTTCTGAGTACACAGGTTGATACTACTGCGGACACTGCCTGTATAGACAGGCAGTAAAGTTGTGTGTATGACGTTTTTTTTTATCCCGCCATTAAGGCAGCCATACTCCATCTTCGGGGAAGGGGCTAGTTTGAGGTATAATTTATGTGATGCATGAGGGACGAAGCAAAGTGGGGGAGGGGAGCAGGGGCAAGAGGGCATCAATGGGGTAAACATGACAAGTAAAATTGTGACATCATGCAAAAAAAAAAGTCATCAGTCACCAGAAACTAATGTTGTTTGTCGCATTCTGGTGGAATGTAGATTTGTTTGCAGTAGTTTAAGTGAGTGAACATTGTTTCACTTGCAGTGTGGCAGATGTAGGTAGGAATCTTCATTACAAGGTTCTTTATACATAAGTTCTTACCACATTGATTCAAGTTCTTATTAGAGATTGCTGTAGTCACTCCTTGAAATACTTCTTTTTTTTTTTAAATTTTGGAGGAAGAGATTGGAAAAGTGCTTACCAGGGTTTTTTTTTTTTCCTTTGAAAGTCATAAGTCATTTGTTCAGATGACAATGACAAATGATTGTGAAGATACATCTGAGCACTTTATGTGAAAAAGTCGAGAAGACTATAAAGTTCTTCAGTACTTTTTTTTAATATACTTTTCTGTCATATCAGCTCAGGTTTTTTTAGTTTGTGGCCAATCATTAGTTTTTAACTAGGGTTTTTTTTTTTTTTAAAATTAAATTTGGAGCTGCAGTTTTCATAGAGATGGGTACGACTTAAAACAGTCACAGGGGAAAAATATCCAAGACAGCAGATAAGCTTTCAGAATTTTATTATTTTCCACTCCTGTTTTTGATAGAAAGACAGTTCATCATCCATTTAGATACAGATTGAAAGGTAGAGGAAAAAAGTTGCATTTTGCTGTGCAATTTGTTTTATTTTTCAGGTGGGTTTAGGAGGTAAAGGCAAGAAGGAATGAAAATAAAGACTTGGCAACCTCTCACTCTGGCTCAAATACGTACACATACAAAACTATATATATATATATATATATATATATATAGTTTTTTTCCTCAGTTTGTGTGCCTTAGTCTGTCATGTACATAGGCGCAGGCATGTAAGCACATGCAGTACACGCTCGCTCACTCTTTTGCACACACGCATGCTGTGTAGTATGCTCTTTCCAAATACACACACTTCCACACTTTTCTTCTCGTACAATATTATTGCGAGTACAATGATGTAGAACTAAAGTCCAAGTTACGGACTTTGATAATGGCTTCCTTTGAAAATGGAATTTGCAGCTTTTTTTAAATTTCAAACTGGAAAAAAGAAAATTAAAACAAACAAGAAATTAAGTGCAAATCGATCAAGCATTGCTTCTTGCCTGACATTTTACCTTTAATATTTACTGATGTTACGTTCCCCATTTGACTTATCTTTGAAAGTTTCTTATGTATTTTGCATGAATAAATGTGGGGAAGAAAGTGTGTTCCCATTGTATGCGTGTGTGACCCTGGGGGTTTTTTTTGTTTCGTTTGTTTATTTTTTTGAGTGAACATATAAGGAAATTAAGTGTGACAGACACTGTTGGGTATGATTGGTGGCTAGTTGAAATAATTTGTCCCTCTAGTCTCCTCTTTCCTCGCTTTCAGTCCAATGTAATTGCTCAATGACTTGGGGAGAGAGAGTTTGGCAATGTCAGAGAATGTTTGCATATCAGTATTTTCTGCCTTGTGGTATTTAGCACTGCTTAATCCATACTTGAAGAGTGTGGGGTGGTCTTTCAAGAACATGGCTCAAAGCATTTTCCTTTTTGGTGCACCAGTCCTCTGTTCTCTGTCTGTCTCTAACAGAGCACTTGTGCTGTTCCCTTTCTCTCTCTCTCTCTCTCTCTCTCTCTCTCTCTCTCTCTCTCGCTCTCTCTCTTCTTATCATTTTCATTTGGATTAGAGTTAAGTACCTTAAATTTTTGCAACAGAATTTTCATTTTGCTTATTGACATTTTAATGTGCTTATCAAAATTGTGTTTCACTTCAACCTTCAACCTGTGTTCTAAATTAATGTGGAAAGAAGTGTGATTTGTGTTTCCCTTGCTTCGATGCATTGTGCTTTACTGCTGTTTGAAAGTTGAAGGTTAAATGAATGTGGAGAATGAAATAAACAAATGCTACAACCAGTCCACAAAAGTCTGAAATGTGATAGATAGTGTGTGAGATGGACATGTGTGCGAGATACCAGCTTTAGGAGATCATAATCAATATGTGCTTTGTGGAAATAATAGTTTTCTCCATGTAAACAGCATCACAAATAACTTTATGACATGAAATCATTATTCATAGTTTTCAGTGGTGTTAAGGCATTACGCAGCAAATTGCAAGACAAATGAAATATTATGAACCTGTGACCATTGTAAGCCATATATGCAGTGAAAACCATGACTTCCCGCAATCAGTGACCTTGTGTTCAGTGCTTATGCACTTGTCTTAATGTGACATAAGTAATGCTTTTGTAAGAAAATTATTGTTTCCACAAAGAAAAATAATGATATTTTGAGAGAGAAAACATGCTCTATTTAGATTTAGTTGGTAACACGCTCTCTCTCTCTCCCTCTCTCTCTCTCTCTCTCTCACTCTCTTACAGTCATACTGACACCTGCTAGCTCATGAACTGAGAGTGATTGATTAAACATCAAAATTGTGTGAAAATGTCCACCCTGTGCAGTTTAGTTAGATGCTTGTCAAAGATTTACTTTAAAGATGGCTTTCCAGTTGCTGAAATGCATTAATTTTTTTGCGTGTGTTCACCTGAAGGTAATTCACAGACGGGTTGGTGTGCGGTTAATCAGTTCATGGACTCAAAACTAGAAATTTAAGACAACATTGTTTATCATTGTCAGCTATACCGCTATTTTTGAAAGTGCTTTTCAATCTTATGAACAATACTCCATATGTGTGTTGACTTGGACCTGAAAGAAAGTATAGTTTGTACAGAGATAAGTTCACACTTTGTCAACAGCCTAGCTAATAGCAAAGGCTGTATCAGGGTTATTTACATGAGACAAAAACACTATAGAAACTCTTGATACACATATGCACACATGTTCATGCACACACACACATATGCACACTTGCACGCACACACAAGCATGGAAAAAAAATCTGACAAGACAGTGTTTTCTGTAATTGATATATAAAAACAACAAATTTTGACCAAATGTCTTTGCATAATTATACTCAAATGAATTAATGACAAAACCCTATTCAATCTTCAAATTTCTCACATGAGCATAATTTTTTTCAAATCATAAATAAAGGGAGAGAAAGTACCATCCCAACACAAAAATCCAAAGATGAGCTGTACCAGTGGCTATCAAGTCGCTGGCTTTCTTTGTCTACCTCAGGTGTCACATGACACGGGAGCCTAACAGTCTATATCAGATCAGCTTCAAAATTCCCTTCACAGGGCATTTGCTGGTCAGAGATGATTGTGAGGACCGGGAAATGCTTCATTTTCTCTTTGTTTCTAAGCGATGACCATACCAAAAATACAGAAGTAAGGTAAGTGTTTTGAAACACTCATTCTAAATGTACAATAAAGGATACCATCTGGAGTTTAAGCGTTTGGAAACACTTATTCTATCAAATTGCACAGTCAAGGATACTGCCTGTAGTTTTTAAATGCATTACAGTTTGGTGAGAAAATTTGCTGAAGGTATGGTGTGCGTGTTTCGGCTTCTTGTGCCCATTTTCCATTACAATCAAATTCAGGTCAGGGAATTTTGTATTCATAATGTTGCACCAACTCTTGCCTTGAGCATTTCTTCAGTGTGCACACAGGAACACAAAATGAGCAATAAAGAATGAATGACATTTCTATTGCAACAACTTCATTCCCCTGACCGCCTCTGCTGATAACGCTGGTCAGTCTGCCACTTCAGCTGTAGTTGCTTACAGTCGGATTTCACTCCCATGCTTAATGGTGACATGACAATTGGGAATAACCACCCAAGCTCTAATACTGATCTTGGTATCACCAGGACAACAATGTGTAAAAGTGTTATTCAAAATTTTGTAGTGTTATATCAAAACATCGGCTGCATTCATCTAACTGCGAACTCGGTGTTGACCATAAAACTTATAAAAGTAGGTTCTAATCGACATGTCACATCTTTTCACTTTTCACCCATCTGTAGAACACTTGAACTAGCTGACACCCAGCAGAAGTTAGTGTGGCAGGATGGCTTAAACAAAATTCTACTAGAATTGTCACACACACACACACACACACACACACACACACGAACACAAAACAAAACGACAAACAACAACAAAGAAAAGAAAACAAGATGCAAGCATATAAACGTACTCCCAGTTTATCTTGAATACGCGAGAGAGATTCCATAAAGAGGAAAACCGTTTTGGGCCGTTATAGCCGTTAGTAATGGCTATTCTGGTAAACATCGGGCATCATCCGTGACCCATAATGAACATACCTACAAATTTTCAGAAAGATCGGCCACATACTTTCTGAGACATTCCGTAAAGAAGAAAAACCGTTATGGGCCGTTGTAGCCGTCAGTAACGGCTATAACGGTAAACTAAAACATCGGGCATCATCCGTGACCCCATAATGAACAAACCTACAAATTTTCAGAAAGATCGGCCCAGTAGTTTTGTCTGGAGCGAGTGGAACACATTTTGACCACGGACGGACACGCACAGAGAGAGAGAGAGAGAGAGAGAGAGAGAGAGCGAGAGAGAGAGAGAGAGCATTTCTTCGTTCCAATTCTAAAGTACTCCCTGTTCTATAAGAACTGGGAGTTTAAAAAAAAAAAAAAAATGTTTGCAGATGGTAAACACTGGCAAAACTCTCCCCACCACAGTACCGACTGTCCTCCACACACACACACACACACAAAAACAAGTTTTGCTGTTTTGATGCTAGAGTCTAAAATCATCAATTTCCATTGGCAGGGTTTTTCCCATGTACTATCCAGGAGTGGAAAGCTTTATCCAGGAGGACAGTTAGTTATTTTATTTAAAGTGTTCTCATCGGAAATTGAGTGTAATGACATCCTACTGAAACCAGTGTACCGTGACAGAGTGAACACGCAAAGTCATATGATTTCCCCCACTTGACTAGATTTGAGTTCGACGGCAAAAGGTCATATACAGATCTGAGGTGTGTGTGTGTGTGTGTGTGTGTGTGTGATAGAGAGTTTTTTTTGTTTGTTTTTTGTTTCGTTTTTTTTCTTTTTCGCAAAAAGCGAAAAAGTTAAATGGCCAAATAGTCACTTAGCGACACACACGCACGCACGCACGCACGCACGCACGCGCGCGCGCACACACACACACACACACACACACACACACACACACACACACACACACACTACCTACACATGTAGGCCCTATTAATCTTTTTAGACCTGTCTAACAAAATTACTAGTGTCCTTTGTCGTGTGTGTGTGTGTGTGTGTGTGTGTTTTCACTTATGTAAAACATTTAAAACTGCATGGTTCTCCTTCTCCCTGTGTCTCTCTAAAACTGTACGGTTCTCTTTCTCTCCATATCTCTCTGTCTGTACACACACACACGACAAGGGACACTAGTAATTTTGTTAGCGCAAAACAAAGTATGGAAGCACATGAATAAACGGTGTCACAAACTTAAGGTACTGACCATTTTCCACACATTCATACAATCACATATACAAAACAATTCCCGCTCCATCGGGCTCGATTTCACACATAAATAGACCACTCTAAAACTCATACGTAAGACCCGGTAACTCCAAGTGCCATGGATTAAGACATTTAAACGCCTGTAAGTATCTCATAATTGAAACATTCTCAGCAGTAATTCAGTACTATGACTCCAACATCACAGATAAATCTTAAATAAAGACCTAAGAGGTCGAAACGTGTTGGGTTTTGTCTTGTGACTGCAGTCGTGCCACTTTGCATCTAGATCACAGATAGCACACTTCAAACCAGTATCTACAAACTAGATGACCAAATGATAATAAACGAATGCTGGAAAAAAAAATAAAGACACGAATAAACAGATAAACATTACAAATGACTATATGCAATCAGAATATGAAACTTTAAATTACAAATAAAGACGGCATAAAATATCAGTTTTTTCAGATTGTAACTTACGCATCTTAAAATTGTCGATTACAGTATATTTTTACAAAATAACGCTAGTGGGAAAGAAGCAATTACTACTTTATTAGTAATTATAATTATCCAAGGAGTGAACAAATCGCGAAGTAACACACAAACATTGATGTTGTAATTGGAACAGAAACTTGACTAGAAACTGGAACATCCAGCAGTGGGCTTCTAATGGAGGATTTTGATATTTACAGAAATGACAGACTCGGAAAAAGAAAACTATGGACCGGTATCTCTTACATCCATATCACCAAAACTACTTGAACATATAATATATAGTAGCATAAAGGACCATCTTGACAAACATGACTTCTTAAATAACTAGTTGCAAAGTGAAACGACTGCAGGCGGAAATCTAAACAAATCTTAAATAAATGTCAGCGAACCGCCCAGAGAAACGTGGACAAACGAGTCACAAGACAAACCACAACGCGTTTCGACCTCTTAGGTCTTCTTCAGGTGCAACAAACATGAAACAAATAACGAAAATGCACTTAGCTTTGATCGCTTCTGTGTTCAGCGCAAGAAGGAAGGCGTTGAAGGCATTCAACGCCTTCTTTCTTGCACTGAACACAGAAGCGATCAAAGCTAAGTGCATTTTCGTTATTTGTTTCATGTTTGTTGCACCTGAAGAAGACCTAAGAGGTCGAAACGCGTTGTGGTTTGTCTTGTGACTCGTTGTCCACGTTTCTCTGGGCGGTTCGCTGACATTTATTTAAGATTTCTTAAATAACGCCCAGCATGGTTTTAGACAGCGAAGGAATTGTGAGACTCAACTTACAACAACTCTCAATGATTGTAATAACTGTCTTAACAACAGACAGCAAATAGATGCAATTTTATTAGACTTTTCTCAAGCCTTTGATAAGGTTGACCATGGGGGCCTGCTGCTAAATTAGAACACATTGGCATTGGCGGTTATTTGCTAAAATAGTCGAGATCATTCCTCGTTGGGAGAACGCAGAAAGTTGTTGTGGAAGGGTCGTCATCCAGTCTTGTCAGGTGTACCACAGGGAACTGTTATGGGGCCCTTGTTTTTCTTAATTTATATAAATGACATAAGTAGAAATCTCTCTCCTGGAACTACTATAAGGCTTTTTGCAGAAGACAGCTTAGTATATAGAATATACATTCAGAAGCAAGAATGATACACGCATTCTACAAGAAGATCTAAACGGTTTACAAGAGTGGGAAAGAACTTGGAAAATGGAATTTCATCATCCCAGAAGTGCCAAGTGTTGCGTATATGTAATAAACACCAACTAGATCAGAATATTCTATTCACAATACTAGTCTTAAAGAAACCATGCATTGTTGAAAAAATTTAGGCGTGATTATAGGTAGTCGTCTCAAATGGAAAGAACATTACAATTTAGTATGTAAGAAAGCAAATAACATCTTAGCTTTCTTATACAGGAATATCAACGACTGCCCCAAAAAGGTTAAAGACGACTGCTACGAAACACACTGGTTGGACCAGGATTGGAATATGGTTGCTCAGTCTGAGATCCTTACCATCTAAAGGACATTGATAACCTCGAAAAGATTCAGGAGGGAGCAGCACGGTTCGTAACAAGGAACCATATCAGAGAGAAGGGGAATACTAGGAAGAACATGAGGAAATTAGAATGGAAACCCTTAGAAGAGAGAATAGCTTTTACGAAACTTAATATCTTCTTCGAAGACAGAGCTAAACTAATTGATATCCCAATGGAACAACTAGTATTGAATAAAAGTAGCACCAGAAGTGGCGGTCAATCTTATGCCATACCTGCATCAAATATTGACAGCCACCTACATTCATTTTATCCTAGTTCTGTACGGCTGTGGAACTCACTGCCGGGTACCATCAAGATTGCCACAAATACAGTCTTATTTAAAAATCAAATTGATACGACAGTCTTGAGATCTGCATATTGACTGATATTTCTATTTTAACTTGCCCATGTATTTTATGGTTACCTGGGCCTGAATCTGGCCATTGCTTTTAACTTTTTGAATATCGTGTGCGACCCCTTGTTGTCAACTTTCGCTCCAGGGGCCAACAGGCTGAGTCGCACTTTGTTTTACTTTATTTTACTTTTTAACATGCGCGCTGGTGACCTACTCGTTTATGAGTGAACCAGTCTTTTAAGAAGAAGAAGAAGAATACGACACACACACACACACACACACACACACACGATTTATGGACAGTTGATAGTCATGCAATCTTGAATGATACGGGTAGTTACTATGACTGTTTTTGACGACTGGATAATTATTGGAATTGAGGGGGTCTACGAAATCGCCAGTAACAAACCACTTTCTCTCTGTTTCGGCAGTTTAATAATAAAACAAACTTTCCAGTAAAAAGACCTCCCCTGTCACATGTTCAGTCTCACAGGTCGTGTGCAAAGTGACATTGCGTGCTTTCTAGAATGGCGCGAAAATGGCGGATGAATTAAAAAAAAAAAAGTTGTTTTATTTTGTCCTTTTTTTTTGCATGTGTATTGCATAATTAGGTTAAAAGATTAAATTTGGTTAAGAAAGATCTTTATTTTGTCACTTTTAACACCGTGTTTTGTTTGATGCAAAAGATAGTCTGAAACTATATTTTCACCCATGAACTCTGACCTGTGACCTGACTAACAATTTTCCCGCGGTTTTAACTGTAGCAGCAACCGAAGAAGCAGCCATGTCGGTATGTAACCCGTCCGTCATTGACATTATAGTATTTTCTTTCCCAGTTTAACGTAGATTGTAGTTCGGATTGATTTGGTTAGAACAACGTTTTGGACCTGATTTAACAGAAAGAGAACAATGATAAGGTCAGATCACCGATTTCTGATTTGCATCGTTCACTCACTCTGTAGACTTCATCGGCCGGCATCAAAATTCTCTTCGTCGGACTCATGGCCCCATTGGATCGTTGCCGAACAATTAAATCCATACATTTTACATCTTGCATGCATGCAGGGGAGACGATTACCTGTCATGATGAATTCTCAGTTGGGAGATTTTCGTAGACAGATGTATGGAAATGGCTCAATCGACGATTTACGTTTTCTTACTACATTTGTATACAAAGGCATCGTTTTATTGATCATTGCGAGTTTATCGAGTTTATTAATTTTCAAGGGTCTAGTCTTAAATCTGCAAGGCCAGGAAGCTATTTTCACAAGCATGCGATTTGTGAAATCGAAGATCACCGCAAAGAACCAAGCGAGAACATGTCGACAAAGAAGCCTTCACGGACAAGCTATAGCTTTTCAAGGGATGGTTATTCAATATGGCCGGAAAGCAAATAAACTTAGAAAGCAGATCTTTTCTCGATGCAGGCTCATGAGAATGTTGCCAAAGATGAGGAAAGCAAAATCGAATTTCAGATGCATTTCGGGCACCAGAAAACTTGAACTTTTGATGGAGTTTTTTTTGTTTTTGTTTTGTTTTTAATGAATGTTCGATTACATGTATTATTTCTGTTAGTAGAGAGCTTCGCAGTGCCTGCTTCCAGTCTTGCCCCTGTCAAGTGACCAACTTCTGAAACGTAACTAGTACTACTATCTTCTGAAAACACTACAATAATGATCATAAGATAGTAGTAATACTACTACTTACGAAAATTATAGTTGTGTTTTCAGAAGATAGTATTAGTAACGTTTCAGAAGTTAGTAGCATGGCGTTGCGACCATCTAGTGAAATGATCCCTGTGTGAAATTATGTCCTCTTTCTTAGTATTATTACTATCCAGGGTCGCTGATCGATGGTCATTGGCCTATTAGTGTAGAACGAGTTTGTGAACAGTTTATGTTTCTGACCAGTGGTCAATATTAACCAGTGGTCATTTTGGCCCAAATTCACCGTTTGACAGCAGGTTAGTGTAGAACGAGTTCAGATGAACAGTTCATGACGTTTCTGACAAGTGGTCAGTGTCCTTGACCAGTGATAATTTTTGCCTGATTTCACTGTTTGCCTCTCTCTCTCTCTCTCTCTCTCTCTCTCTCTCTCTCTCTCTCTCTCTCTTACAGCAGAAATTAGCAAACGGTGAAATGAGGCAAAAATGACCACTCGGCAATGATACTGATGACTAGTCAGCAGCAACATGAATTGTTCACATGAACTCATTCTACACTAATTAGCTGTCAAATAGTATAATTTTGCCAAAATGACCGCTGGACAATGACTCTGACCACTGGTCAGCAGCGTCATGAATCGTTCACATGAACTTGTTCTACACTAACTAGCAAACAGTGAAATTGGGTCAAAATGACCTCTGGTCAGTGACACTAACCACTGGTTAGAAACGTAAATTGTTCACATGAACTTGTTCAACACTAACTAGCTGTCAAACAGTGAATTTGGGCCCAAAGTGACCACTGGTGAATGATATTGACCATTGTCAGAAACGTCATAAATTGTTCACATAAACTCGTTCTACACTAACTAGCTGTCAGTAAAATTGTGCAAAAATGATCACAGGTCAATGACACTGACCACTGGTCAACCACAACATGAATTGTTCACATGAACTCGTTCTACACTGACTAGCAGTCAAACGGTGTGAAATGGGGCAAAATGACCACTGGTCAATGACACTGACAATTGGTCAGCAATGTCATAAATTGTTCACATGAACCCGTACTATACTGATTAGCAGTCGAGCTGTGAAAATATGCCAAATGACCATCGATCAGTGGCCCTAGATGGTAATGAGACAAATTTCACTCAGGGATCATTTCACTAGATAGTCGCAACGCCAAGCGACTTGACTTCTGAAATGTTACTAGTACTACAATCTTACGAAAATTAACTAGTAACGTTTCAGAAGTTAGTCGCTTGACATACCCGAACTATGTATAATTACATGCAGTGAACCTGAACAAAATAGTCTTCAGGATTGTAGGTATGCGATTGGGCTGACAGCCTCACAGGATTTTCGTTTGGTTGTTGGCCGATTCAGTCCAAAAACTGCCGTTTTCAAAGTTTTTTTCTGTTTGACTCCTTGCGTGAATTCATTGCTGGTGGTGACACATCTCAGGTTCTACTGAAGCCACATAATTTTATCACATATCAAAATGCTTGGAAGAACGTTGAAAGTTTTATCTGTGAACATACCAGACTCTAAAAATATCGTAGTAGATGGTTTGATTAACATTTGATTATACTGAAAGTGAAAGAAGTGCTGCATCCGTTTCCCATCTTTCATGCTTCACCCTTTGGGCCCCCCCGTCAAAAAAAAATATATATATATGTGTGCTACATATTTGTTTAAAAGGGAAAAAAACACAAAATGTAAATATTGTAGATACATAGTTGTGTAAGCTTCACAAGTTTTTGCTTCAGAGGTTTTCAGTTTCATTGTAGGCACCAGGTAAATGCTTGTGGTCTGAATTTATCCACCTGGGCAATCAGTCTGTTGCAAACACATCAGTGTTTGTGAATGATGCAGAATAGGTTTTTCCACAGTCAAGTAGAGACTTTGAAAATGTAAACCTCTTACAAAAAAAGAGAATCTGCGCTCGAGTAAGCGAAGTCCTTTTGAGCCTTTAAAAGGTCAGCATCACTGAGACATGTAGAGGCACCTTGTGACTGGTCTTGATAATGACGTTCTCTAACCATGGAAAGTAATTTTATCCTGACTTGTTACACACAAGTTTTTTTCTGCAAAGTTCTCCAGGCATACCAAGGTCTTGTTCAATTCATGTCAAAGAAAAGTTGAAGCAGTAGGCATTTGGGAGAACTGACACAGGAGATGAGGAAACCAGGGCGGCCATCCATGCTACCAAGTTCTCCAGACATGTCCAGGTCTTGTCTAAGACCTGTTGAATAATACCAAATTCAGACTGTTGATGGTTGGTGAGAACCAACTCGGACAGTGGGAAAACCAGTTATCCATGGCCACTGCCTGGCCCAGTCCCTTCAGCATGCTTTTTACAGCTTGGAGTAAAAGCCATCCTCTCTGTTGGAGAAACACGTGATGGTCAAAAACTTAGTATTTTTGTTTTTTTTTTGGGGGGGGGGGGGGGGGGGGAGGGGGGACGCATTAAAAAAGTGATACTACTTTCACTAGAGTTGTTTTGTCGACAAATGAAAATGACTGTAATTCCAAGTGTGTTGTGAAATTTCAAGCCTGTTATGTATTGCACATATCAGTGTCATTGAGCACATTGCAGAAAATTGATTTCTTCAGATACTTACCCTGTGTCTGCTGTTTGTATAATTACATGTGCCAGTTGGGTGCATACTATGAAATTGTTATTAATAGGGGGTGTGTGTGTTGGAGAGAGATCTGTACAAAGTATGTGTATCCTATATGTTTGTCTTGTTAAACTTGACTATAGATCCAGTCTGTACATATTTAAAATAGTTTGACTTGTGATGTGGAATGCATGTTTTTACTAGTTTTAGTCTGCAGAATGCATTCATTTCTAGAGGAATTGGTTGCAAAGTCTTCTGTGGCGCCCAAGAAGTCTTCAGAACTCTGGGATAGGTGATATTTTTCTTGTGTGGAACACCTTTTACTGGAAGAATTTCTGAAGGCAAAATGTAAGAGCATTGAGATCCCTGTAATTTATGTTTAGCAGATAGTAAGGAATCATCAAGCTTAGAATTGAAACTTGTTATTTTTCATCTGATGTGTTTGGTGAATGGCAGAACAGAGTCCTGTTTTTGTCCTTTGGTGGGTTGTGAAAGACTGTGTGAGTTTGATTACATTGTGAAGAGTTTGACATGATTGGTATGAAATATGTGTGCAGAGTGAATCCTCGGACCCCTTTTCTGTGGCCACCAGCCCCCCTGGGGCAGCACAACCTGGCAGTCGCACTGACCGGTCATCCAGTCCTGGTCGTGACCTGCCGCCTTTTGAAGATGAGAGTGACTTGGTTGGCGGGGAGCAAGGGGATCAGGAGGGGGAGGAAGATGGAGAGGAGCTGTTTGGTGATGCTTTGGAACAGTGAGTATTCTGTTATCTGTTTCCCACAGGTTTTTGATTTGATGTAACACGCAACCAGTTATCTCTGAAGTGAACAGATATGTTTAATCTCCTTGTTTTGCTGGAATTATTCAAAGATGCTGCTGAAAAGTACAAGTAGAAATAATGAACTTGGATACATGTGGAAAATCCCAGAGTTCAGGAATCCATGATTGTTTTTTGTGTACACAAAACAGGGAAGCTGTATCTGATGCACTCGGTTAGATTGGTTTGTGTTACCACCTCTCCACCAATGAAGGCTTCTTTGCTGAAAGATATTATTATTATTTTTCTTTTTAGCAGGATGGCCACAGCTGATCAGATGCATTTGCAAAGTAAAGTTAGTCTCCTGACAATAGTTGTCCAGTAAAACAGACATTGGTGATGCAGTTGTCAGAAGAAACTGAAATGACCAGGAATTACAAGCGTGCGTTTAGCAGAGGAATGTGCCCATGCAAACAGTCTGATATTGTGATCTTTTAAATTGCGTTTATTGCATGTCTGCTATTATTGCAAGATCAGATTCCCCCCCACCCCCACCTTCCTTGAAATTCGCATTGAAAAAAAAAGTATTCAGCAGGTGACTGGAGGACACTCCCGTAGGGGGCATGGACTGGCACAACCTGCCCAGCAAGACACCGGCCCACTGTACCCCTTCCCCCCGGGACCATCGGCTCCCCTGGCGGGCAACCTCTCCCGGCATGCCCGCCAGTGGCGACGTATGGGCCTCAGCCCCTGGGTAGTGTCGGTGCTTCAGGATGGGTTTCGCCTACCCTGGGCGCACGGTCGCCCTCCCCTCATGCGTTTTTCCTCCTCCGTCCCCCAGCGACCCCCCACCTGCCCAGGCGGAGGCCCTCCGCCTGGAAGTCCTCGAACTCCTACAGAAGGGGGCCATCGCAGAAGTTTTCCAGCCCACCCCGGGTTTTACTCCCACCTGTTCGTGATCCCCAAACCTTCGGGGGGATGGAGGCCCATCCTCGACCTTTTTCTCCCCTCAACAAGTTCCTAAGACATACCAGTTCAAGATGGACACACCCTTCCAGATCAGAGACTCCATTCACCATTTAGATTGGGCGACCTCCATAGATCTGAAAGAGATGCGTATTTCCAAATCCTTATCCACCCGGCGCACAGACGTTACCTCCGGTTCGTCTGGCAAGCTCGGGTGTTCCAGTTCAAAGCTCTCCCCTTTGGCCTCTCCCTGGCACCCTTCCTCTTCACGAAGGTTGTCAAGGAGATGGCCGCCCTGGCAGGCAGGAGGACATTCGCCTCCTGGTTTACCTCGACGACTGGCTTGTCCTAGCCTCCTCCCAGGCTCAGTGCCAGGCCCCACACCCCCGCCTCCTCAGCCTTTGTTCCACCTTGGGGTTTGTAATCAACCCCCTCAAGTGCGAACTTATTCCCAGTCAGAGGTCTCTCTTCCTGGGCATGAGTTTCGACACGATTACCATGAAGGTCGCCCCGACCCCGGAGAGGTCCGCCCGGATTGTGGACCTCATCGTGCGCCTCCGAGAAGCCTCGCACACCTCGGCCAGAACTCTGTCCTCCCCTCTTAGGGATGATGGAGTCCCTTTCTGCCCTCATTCCGCTGGGTCGGGTCCCCAAACGCCAGCTGCAGAGGGAGTTTCCGTCGTCGTTGGTCCCAGACCTCGGACCGCTGGGACCTGACCATTCCCCCTCGGCCCCTGGTTCTCGGGTGCCACGGAGGAATGGCTCAATCCGTCCACCCTGATCACCGGCGTTCCGATCTCTCTCCCAACTCAGTCCCTCGAGCTATACACGGACGCCTCCAACTCGGGCTGGGGGGCCCACTTGGGGGACAGTCATGCCTCGGGGATGTGGGGACACACAGATGGCTCGCCTCCACATCAACATATTAGAGTTGGAAGCGGTCAGACTGGCCCTCCTCCACTTCCAGCATCTAATCTCGCACCGACTGGTTCTCCTCCTCACGGACAACACGTCGGTAGCCCATTACGTCAAACAAGGGGGGGGGGGGGGGGGGGGGGGGGGGCTCACTCCATCGGCCTCTCTCTCAGGACAGAGGCCCTCCTTCGCTGGTGCCACGCACGGGGAACCACCCTCCGTGCGAGACACATAGCGGGGACACGGAACATCCTGGCAGACACTCTCAGCCGGTCAGGGACCCTTCTGCACACAGAATGGACCCTGAACAAGCTGACACTAACCACTATCTGGGATCACTGGTTCAAGCCCATGGTCGACCTATTTGCGACACGGTTCAACCATCGACTCCCCATGTATGTCTCTCCAGTCCCGGACCCCCGAGCGTACGCGGTCGATCGATGCGCTCTCCCTCCCTGGACGGGACTTGTCGCCTACGCCTTTCCCCCCTTCCCCATCCTTCACAAAGTGATCAGGAAGGCCAGGCTGGAGAGACCCAAACTCATCCTCATAACCCCATGGTGGCCGACTCAGTCGTGGTTCCCGGACCTCAGGTCCCTAACTCACGTTCCCCCTCTCCAGCTAGCCCCTCGGTGGGACTTGCTCAGACAACCTCGCTCGGGCCTCCCTCACTCCAATCCCCTGATGCTTCGCCTACACGCTTGGCTTCTATGCCAGCCAAATTGCGACCCACGGGTCCCCGCCGCCCCCGCCGACAGACCCCGGTCTGTCCTAGAGACCCTGACAGAAGCGGGAGCATCGCAGGGACTACGAGACTTGGCCTCGGCCTCTCGTAGGGCTAGCACAGAGTCCCTCTATAATTACAGATGGGAGAGATGGGTCACGTGGTGCACGGCTAACTCGGTCCCCTACCTACACCCCTCCAACATCCAGCTAGGCAATTTCCTATCCCACCTTTCGTCCTCCTTAAAACTCTCGGCTAGCTCCATTCGGGGCTACCGATCGGCCGTATGCACCACCATCCGACAGCTCGGCGGCCCATCTTTCGACAATGACTTTCTACTCAGAGAACTATCACGGGGGGGTTGCCCTACGGGAAGCTCAATCCCCTAGCGCGCCCCCCTTGTGGGACCTCTTTCTGGTGTTAGGCGCCCTCAGAAAACCCCCTTTCGAGCCCCTCCGCTCCATTCCCTTTGACCTCCTCTCCTTCAAGACCACCTTCCTTCTCTCCCTGGCCTCAGCCAGAAGGCGAAGTGAGATTCATGCCCTCAGCGGGGACCCTCGGGACATCGCCTTTCACAGAGACGGCTCGGTCTCACTTAAGTTCCTACCTGAGTTCCTAGCGAAGAACAGGAACCGGGCACAGCCTCTCCTTCCCTCCTGATCCGCTCTCTAGCGGATATCTTAGGCAACGAGCGGGGTGGGGACATGGACCTGTGCCCCTCTAGGTGCCTCAGATACTACTGGGAGCGTTCCCGCCCCAGGCGTTCCTCGCAGCGACGCCTTCTTATCTCCATCAACCCCAACAACAAGAAGGACATATCGGCGGGCACTATCTCTAGGTGGCTATCCAATACTATCAGATCTGCCTATGCCCAGGCGTACAAAGACCTCCCAGCCCTGTCACCCCGAGCCCCCATGAGGTCAGAGCGCTGGCCACGTCGTCCTCAGCGTTCCAGCACTCTGTCCCCGTGCGCCATCTCCTGGAGGCAGCCTACTGGCGTTCGGAGAACCCTTTCATAAACTTTTATTTAAGGGACATCCGCATGACCAGGGCTGATGGTTCTAAAGGGATTTCATTTGTGGCGGCCAATGCCAGCCATATCGGTCTACCCCAGGAACCATTAGGGCGCTCGGCCCTCCTCCTATTACTTTAAATTCTGCTATGGTCTGACATGGTATAGTATACGACGCCAAAATGGGGAGTTTGTGTTATACTCCCTGTTTGGCTAAGTATACTTACCATGTCAGACTCTAATGCCCGCCCTACCTTCCCCTCTAGCGCCAAGTTCCCTGGGGGTTTGCCTTGCGCGCAGGCCTCATTGAATGACTTACAGTACACGAACTTCGGCATCTTCTGTAGGCGGAAGTAGGGTGGGCGTCACGTGACTATCTTATTACTGCATTGGCCACAAAACTTCGGCCTGACGGAGCTGACTGACAGCCGTTTAATGCTATGGTCTGACATGGTAAGTATACTTAGCCAAACAGGGAGTATAACACAAACTCCCCATTTCATTCAAGGGAAAAGGATGTAAAGGGAATGATAAATATGAATCCGCATTAAAGATAACTTGATATTAGTTATGGACGAACAGGATGAAAAAGAAAAGTAGGTTGAGGAATCATTGAATGTGTTTGTTTTATAACAGAATTATGTGAAGACCAGTTGGATAGAAATTCGCATACATTTGAACAAGAACCATTTGAGATGAAATAGAGGGGAAAGAAAAGAAAAAAGCCTTGGTGGTTACGGGCTGTTCTCATTTTCAGGAATGCGGACATGTGGAATAGATAGATATATGGTATTGATTTATCAGGGTCTCTCTCTCTCTCTCTCTCTCTCTGGAATCTTAGTCTCCTGCACTGTCCTGGTCTGATGTGTTCATAGTTCATGATTTTGTAGTCAGTGGCTTGCTCCTGCAATGTTCCAGGGATTACCGGGCCATTCCAGAACTGGATAGGTATGAACAAAGGTCTTGATACATCAGACTTCTCCGAGATGTCGGAGGGAGACCGGCAAGCAGCTGAACTTGAAATGCGTGATCGAGACCGAGAAGAGGGCCGAAGAAGAGGACGAATGAGGCGGGGCTTACTCTACTCTATGGTAAGTTTTGAGCTTGTTCCATGATCTGGGAGGGGGTCAGTGGAAAGCTTGAATTTGTCCCCCCCCGAGATTTCCAGGATGTGGTTGGCCTTGTGGATACTGCCTTTCTTCTGATCTGATCTGATCTGACCCCCCCCCCCCCCCCCCCCCCCCCCCCCCCCCCCCCAGCCCAGTTCAATACAGCTCAGCATTTTAAAGGGTAACAGAATCCACCCACCACCACCACCACCACCACCATATACTGTTCAGTTCTTGGAAAACCTGAAGAAAAAATCCATGCAGAGCACTGACTGATGATGCGACAGGCTTGGTATGTACCAATGCAGGTCAGCAAGAAACACGCTGGTCAAGGGAGAGAACTGTTATTAAAAACACCCCCAGTAGAGTTGGGGACAATTTCTAGGGTTATTTCCCTTGTCAAAATTTTGTTGACGAAAAACATCCAGTTACGGTGTTGCTTACAGTTACACGTGCAAGATCATGGAAACAACATGGTAAACGACATGGGGCAAGCAGGTTAAGTACATGTGTATACATTAAGTATGCTCACAACGCCGACAATAAGCACAGTCTACTTCCCTGGTAGCACTATATCCTAGTCTCATTGTTGGTGAAGACTGATGGTAAAACTTCATATGCCCGTTTTTTTTTTTTTTTTTTTTTTTGTTGTTTTTTTTTCTTTTGTTCACATTGTTGTAGCTGCTAAATTTAAACTTGTGAACTTGAAAATATTTGAGAAGACAATATTCATTAAGGCACCGGTACATTGACTCAGTTACAATCTATACAGCCAGTGACATGGCAGGGGTACCGTGTACCTTGATGTTGAGTATCCTACATCAGAGGAACATCTGGTGACACTGGCTGGAATTGTTACTTTTTTCATTTTTTGCCGGTTTCATTTTCAAATACTTCAATTTGAAATTGGATTTGAATTGCCCAATCATTGATAATAGTAGCAGATTTATAAAGCAACATCTGCAGCATGATTTTAGAATACTTTTGAGTTTTGATTGCACTCAGAGCGCATGTGCATATGCATGCAGTTGTAACCTCTGTATATGCAGGGTGTAGAAAAAAACACACGAGAATTTGTTAAATGAACAATTTGTGGCATGATTTTGCAGTTCAAACACATGCATGCAAACACAGTTCAAGAGGAAAAACACCATGTAACATTTTATATATACACACACACACACACCTTTTTTTTTTTTTTTTTTTTTTTTTTTTTTTTGACTCCCATTAGAATTTTCCCTCACAAGTCTTGTGAGGGGATGGCAGATACATAAATGGCATAGTTTCTCAAAGAATGTGGTTTTTGTGTTCTGCATTTCAGATGAATCGGACGATGAGGAAGAACGACCAGCTCGCAAACGCCGCATGGCGGAAAAAAAAAGCAGCTGAAGGGGTGGCAGAAGAAGATGAAGAGGCGAGTCTGTTGTCAGCCTGCTGTGTGTAATAACTGTTCTCTTCTTCCAGGGAGGTTGAGTTTTCACCAGCATGGCTTGGTTCATCTGTTAGCAGGATAACGCAGACATTGGTTAAACTGATATTATCTTAACGCACCTGGCCGAACAATGGGATGTAGTCTGAGCACTAACCTAGTGAAATTTGATCTGGGTGGAGTCCTGACCCAGGATTATCAAGGAATTATGCTAATACTGCTTAATGAGTTATGTTGAAACTTTGTGGGAAAAGGTTGTAGCAGTTTAGTGGGTACGGCCGGAGGATGAGACCGATTCCTCCCCTAAAGGATGAAAGTTAACCCTCTTCAGTATGCACTTATCTGAGCTTTAATTGCACCGAAAACCATCAGTAAGATAGGTAACTCCGTAATTTGAACATGGTTACCCAATGAAAAAAAAATAATTTAAAAGAGAGGAAAGGAAAGAATGAAATGAAAATAATTTTTTAAATTCCTATGAATATATATGTTGCTATATCGTAAGTTTGAAGAATGTCACGTGAGCCATTTACTCGGGGGGAATCATCATCTTCAGAACTTTCTTCTGAATTGTTGCTCATCATACCTGGAACCTCGTCCCAGTTGAAATCTAGGTCACTCTAAGCTTCATTACCCAGCACTTTCACTAAGTCTTATGCCGTAAATTCTACAAATCGCAGTATCTTCATCACTAAATCTCATTATAGAAGGGCAGAATTCAAGGTTAGCCATGATGAAAAACCGCATTTCGACTTCAAAACTTAAAAATTCGTAACTCGAGAACCACGACACGCATCGACTCGCGTTTTTTTGCAGACGGTAGAAAATGGCTACAGGAAGAAGGAAATCACGTTCTCGCAAGACTTCCTTTTCTACGAGAAACATGGCGGCGCCCATTGTTGTCATGTGTTTTACCGGGCGCTGGCAGGCGCTCAGCGTTTTGGCTGTGTGATTTCCAGTTGGGCGCTAGCGGGCGCCTGATTGTCAAGAGAGTAATACATGTTTTTTTGATATGTGCAAGGCAGTCTGAATTTGCATGATCCTGGATGCCTCACTTCATTGATTTTTCTTTCCACATCCCTAGTGGAGGTCAGCTAGTGCCTTAAATGTTGACGCATTTAAACTTCAGTCGTTAGAGGGACAGTCGACAGTCTTCATGGCCCTTTCCGTGACTTTCAACTCTCGACAGTTTTTTTGAGATTTTTGCACTTTGCATGAATTTTTGGTAGCATTCTGTGCATTACTACTACTAATTATAATATTTTTGTGATGAATGTGTCTATTTGTTTTTTTTTTTTTAGATGATTCATTGCTTCAGATAACAAAAATGTTATTTTAAATACCAAAATTCCAGGAAGAAAACCGGTGATCAAAATTCAAGGGAAAGAACGGAAGAGAGTTAACGGTACGTGGATCTCAACGGCATTACATTTTATTTTCCTGTTAATATTTTGAAATTTTCCCATGAAGATCTCTGAAGGTATATCTGGTTTCCACAGATGCTGGTGGAGAGTGTAGTTACGCTTGAGGACACCAAGGCCATGCAGTGCGGGAATGGGTTGCAATGCTTGGACCCAAGACGGAGATCAAAAATAGGTTCAAGAACTTCCTGCGTACACACATCGACGAAAATGGCCACAATGTCTTCAGAGAAAAGATCCGACAAATGGTAGAAGGTAAGCTGGGATAGCGCAATGTAGTCATGAACATGTACATTTGGATCTGGTTTCAGATTGCCTGTCCATGCGCTAGCAAGCATATGAAGATATCGTGGATGTATTGCGCAGTCTCTCCTGTTCTGTTGGATCCATAGGTTTAGCTCATATATCGGGTCTTCAGTCTGCTCGGTCTAAATGTAAAAGAATGTATGTACTTGCATTACCAGTCTTCATAAGCTTGCTTGCACATGGACAGATAAATTTGATAAGGAATTGAGCCACTGAAAGATTCTCTAAGTGATGGAGGGTTGGAACCAATGGATTGCATGTTTCTTCAGGGTTTTCATCTGTGTCAGGTTTTAGGTTGAGAGTTCAGAGTGTGTTCCTTATACAGACCTGTTTACCCTCCCGATTTGAGCGGGAGACTCCCGATTTTCAGTGTATCTCTCCCGATCTCCCGCCAACTGCGTTGAATCTCCCGATTTTTGACTCTCACGTCAAGCCATTTCGAAAAAAAGCCCTGTTTTCGCTAGTTTTCGGTATTTAACATGAAAGAAAGTGACCAACTCTGAGGTTTTATAACGGCGCGTCTGATTGGCTGATGGAATAGCAGCATCCAATGAGGCCGTCTTTTGGTTACTACTATGCGAGCACTTGACAGTAGCCATTTTCCTTTCACTCGCTTCGACGAATTAGTTGGTTTGTTCAATACAATGGCTTCAAAAAGCCGCTCATGAGACTGATGATGAAGGATCATCAAAGTCGACAAAGGATGTGCCACCTGTGAAGAAAAAGAAGTACCTATCTCACTGGAGATCTGATTTCAGCAAGACATTTCCCGAGTTGAGGCCTTCTCGCGTGGGAACAACTTCAGCCCATTGCACCGTTTGCAATTCTGACTTTCCAATCAAGTTTGGCGGCTTTAATGACTGCAAAAAAACATGTGAACAGTAACAGTCACAAAGCGAAGAAGGCAGCGGTGGCTGGAACTCTGACATCGATGTTGGAGAAACGTCGACTTTCGTCCGCCAACGATCTACAATTACAGATCACGAAAAAGCAGGAGTGATGTGTGGTGTGACCAGACAGACGGAGTAGACTGGGTGTGGCACCAGCTTGACAAGAGGCATCCTGCAGTCCAGAAGCTATCATGTGTTATGAAGGGGATTCTGACCATTCCCCACTCTTCTGCTGCCTGTGAGAGAGTATTCTATGGTCAGGAAGACATCTACAGAACAGAGGTCTTCGTTATTGCAAGAAACCACAGAAGCTTTGCTGGTTCTCAAAGCAAAGCCAGGAATGCTTCTGATATTGAATATTGTGAAAAGGACCTTCAAGCACTGAAAAGTGCTTATTACAAATCTTTGAATCAATAGTTGCATAGCTGATAGTTTCAGAAGTACCAGTAGGCTTAGTGGAACTTTTTTTTGTAAGAATTAATTAATCTTTCCATTTTTATTTTAATCTTGTGTTTTTGTGATCCTGATTTTACTCGCTCATTACAGCCTGCTAGTGGGTGCAAAACTATGTGGAAATATCTGCTGGATGTATTGTGGACATACAAAGATATGTGAGATCACATATGGGAACATAGTTCTGCTGGATGGTGTACTATGAACAGTTTTTTGTGTGTGATCACTGAAGTGAAGCTACTGATGATTGTGAAGATGTCTGCTAGATACTATGGACAGAAAAGCTGGATGCACAAGTCGAGGATTAATATGACAATAAAAGTGCCTGGACATCGCTTTAAATTTGGCAAATAAGAAGGTATGTCGTGTTCAGTAAGAGCAGTGTCCAGAATATTTAAGTTTTAGAAAGGTCTTTTTGTCAGTAATACAGTAAGAAAGGTATCCAGAGATAGAATGCTGTTCATCAATTGTGTCATACTATCATAGGCACATTATCTTAGAGCTGCTGTTTTAATGCATTACGAAAAATACTTAACGATTGGGATCTCCCTACTTGGACAAAATCTCCCTATTTTTGGACCCAAATCTCCCTCCTGACTTGTATAGAGGGTAAACAGGTCTGCTTATACAAAAACAAGCATCTAGGCATGTGCTCCAGTTTTGAATTGTTTATCTGTAATGAAAACATCTTCCTTTTGCTTTTCTTTTTTTTACTTCATCAATTTTTTTTTTGACTTTGTTTAGATTTGTTTCCTGGGAAGGAGAGTAACTCCCAATAATGTCAGTGATGCAAAGGTCATGAACCATAATTGTATGAATGAATTACTGATGTCATCAAATTGCCGTAGCTGTAGAAACAAGTTTTACTACCAGCCAATCATCTGCATTGTGATGAGTAACCGATGAGGTATGATTGCCTGAAATTGGCTCTAAATGTTTCCTTCTGCAGTTCGTACGGAGGCTGGCCATTGTTGGCCATCTTAAAGGAAACTTTTAATTTCAAAGCTCCCAGCATCAAAGAAAAAAAAAAAAAAGAAAAAATGTGTTTAGGTGTGTACACATATGTGTATACAATAAATTCTAGCAGACTTGCACTCAATTATTGGGATTTCAGCCTTGAAAATTGGTGCGTGGTATGAGCTAGATGGGATTACATTAATTATAAGCTACTGTGCAACAGAACCATGTCTCTGCAGCCTGTTCGGTTATTTGTAAATGCATGGGCTTCATAGTCTATGAAAGGTGATGGCGAAGTCGACAGCTATTTCAGATTGAAATGAAGGCACAAAGTTTACATGAATATCTTGGGGGGGGGGGGGGGGATCGCTGCAGACAGCAAATCTCAGCGGTCTAATCACCGCCTCTGTTTTGAAATCCATTTGCCTACTGGCATTGGCTCTTACTTCCTTTTACCAAGGTATGACTGGGCACCTAAATTTGTCCAGCACTGTATAACATGATGCCTGATAAAGTATGTCATCAGACAAAACTGGCAGATTCTTTGTGTGTGTGTGGAAGATGGTAATTGTGTGTGTGGAAGATGGTATTGGTGGTTCATTTGTTGACTGAAGGTATTTTGGGATACAGACTAGATCTGTATTGATAACCAGTTGTTAACTGACAGATTTCCCACATTGTACTTTGACATTAAAGGACTGTCACCTGTTATCTGGATTTCTTTTATTTACGGCCAGATTTCTTAGCAGTGTACTCAGGGCAGTGTACTGTCCCTAAGTTCTGTGGAGCTAAGTGCTGTGATCTCTGATTCTATTGGTAAATTCAGTCAGGAAATGATATGGCGTGTGTATGATGACTTGACACAGAAAATGCTAACAGTGTGTTTTAAATGCAGGCAACCATCAGAGCTTGGTGATCGACTACAACACTCTAGCATCCAGCCTGCAGGTGTTGGCTTACTTTTTGCCTGAAGCTCCAGTGGAAATGCTTCAAAATTTTGATGAGGTAATGAGCCTTTCTGTGATCGGACTTGACAAGAAGTATGCATTTGTGAATGTGCTGGGATGGGGGTGGAAGTTTACGTTTAGTTACATGGCTGAAATTGTGTTGAAGATATGAGTCTATGGAATGTGAGCCAAAGACCTGGTAGAATGTTTTTGTTCGTGATTATTTATCAGCATGATCAAAGGTTTGGGTTTTTTCATGTTTGCTTCAGGCTGCCAAAGAGGTGGTGCTTGGTATGTACCCAAACTATGAACGTATAGTCCAGGACATCAAGGTTCGCATCCAGGACCTTCCTTTGGTGGAAGAAATCCGCTCACTGAGGTAATGCTGTGGCCTTTTCTTTAGGTAACAAAGAAGTGGTAAAGATGATAAAGCTGAAAAAAATAGGGTTGGCAAATAGACTAGAACTCTTTCTCTGCCCCTTTCTCTTTGTACCTCTATCTCTTTGAACAGTTTATGATTGTTGAGTTTTTTTGTTGTTGTCATGGTAACAGAGGTATGTAGTGGTTTGTTGTGCTTGAACCTTTATTCCCTTTTTATGCTGGCAGCAGTCAAGATTTGTGTGATGAAGGCACCATTTTTTGCAGGAGGCTAGTGGTGATTGCATGAAATTACACTCGTGGGGTTCAGTGGTGAATGTGGAATACACCTTCATTTTGTTTTCTTTGTTTTTGGCGCGCCCCCGTCTCCCGGACAAAAGTTAAAGATTGACAGGAAAAAAAAATTTGGGCCGTCTAGGTTATTGCAATAACATTTTTTGTTTTATTTGATCAAAAAAAATTTTTTTTTACATCTGCTACAAATAAGATTCATTGTCATCTTCAAAAGTTATTTTAGTTGGTCAGAGTCCGTTCCAGCTATCAGTTTGTGTTCGTATACCTATTTGTGGTTTGGCTAGACAAGGACTACAGTGGAGCTGATTGGTCATCATTAGGGGGAGGGGGGATGCCTTGTTTGGGGGAGGGGGGTGGGTGAGGGTGTACGTCCCTTCTTCTGATCTTTTTCTTTTTCACTTTCAAACAGATTTTTCCTGGAGTGATGAGAATCATGTATGATTGATTATAGTATTCTGTTCAAAATTTCCTAAATCATGTGCTATTGATTATAGTATTCTGTTCAAAATTTCCTGTAGGCCAATGTGTGTATGTAAGATTGAGTTCCTGTTCAGTTTTCTCTTGAACTTTCATCTTGGGCCCACCCATCGAAATATTAGTTAGCAAGGTGTCACTTACGACTCTTAAACTGCTGGAGGGATTGAAGGTTGATCCAGAAGGATTGGATTTAATGTTCCTTATTGAAGATTGGAAGAGGATGCTTGGTTGATCGAGGAAAAGGGAACCTAGTGTCTACAAAGGTTTTGGAGACCCTTTGTTTTATTGTCTTGTCAGTTGAGTAAGCGAGAGTTTTTTGATAATAACGAAGAAAAATTGATGACGGAATGCATCAGTGAATTTATGGAAAGTTGCATCGTGATACTGTGATAGTGGCGAAGCGAAAACTGGAAGAAGCTGGCTGATAGTGGGCTCTGAAAGGCTCAAGACTGTGAGGAGTGTGCTGAATTGGGGCAGTCAGAGAATGTCAGTTTGCAGGCTGTCACAGTGGCAGGGAAAGGTTTCATGGCTGATGTTTGCAAAGTGTTGTCAACAGATATCCACATTGGTCGATTGATTCAGGCACATTTCTGATCAGCTTTCGAGACGAGTGCCTCATCCTTTCTTAACCCTCTGCCTACTGCATGACTCTGTGCTATACGAGTATGTGAATACCATGCCAAGAGAGGGAACTCTATAACACATACACACTTGCCTTAAAGAAACCTTAATTAAAACAAATTTGTTGTAAAGCTTATCTATTCTATAAAAGTAATGAAAAAAATTTGAAGACATCAGTCCATCCAAAACGGCCATTTTTTCCCCATATATAGTGAACTGGTACACGGGGGGGGGGGGGGGGGGGGGGGGGGGGGGACTAACTCTACTTCAGTGTTCTTGGTGCTAAAATTATTTTCCCTAAATTCACTGTACCTACAGAATGTCATGGGTTAGGAGCACAGAGTGATTTTCCAAGTCTAAACAAAGTATTGAAACCTTCAGGAACGAAATAGAGTCATTCTGTATGGTCTACACACTAAATAATCAACTTTTGTTGTGAAGGGGGGAAAAAAAAATACTTCAACAGTTTTGTTAAACTGAAGGCATCACAAACAAGATTGGTCTTCTAACTACTGAGGGGAAAAAAAAAACAGCAAGAACAGATTACTGAATACTGGACTTTAGATTGTGATGGAATTCAACAAAAATGTGCTATTGCACAAGTGTACTGAGCAGTCCCCCCACCCGGACATACACACACACTTCTGTGGTGATGATGTATGTCTTGTCCGTCTCCTCTTTGCTTTTTGATAAACAGGCAGTTTTATTTTAGGCCAGAGTTTATGTTATCCTTTTTTGTGTGCTTTTGCACAGCAAGTAAATTTGTTTCTCACTAGAAGTGTGCCAAAATTCTTCTGAAATCAAAAGGCTAAAGGTGACGCTCCCACAGACAAGTCATGGGACACCCCCACTGACTGACCCAGTTTCCTGGCTATCAAAACAAGGGAAACTTTGGGGGGGCTTCACTTCTTGTAGTCAACCACTCTAGTCAACCAAGTCAACAATTAAAGAATCTCTAGCAAGTTTTTTTTTTTGAATTTTCTTGGGAGGGAGCTGGGCCGGGCCGGGCCGGGCCCAGCAGCATTGGGCTATTTGACATTTTCATTATTATCGCCTGAATCATTATCGATTCGGGCCTCAAAATCAGTCGCCAGTCGATCTTTCTTTATAACAAGGTTAAGATCGACGTCCAAATCGTCTCGCTTCAGATCTTCTTCAAGAGTGTAGCCCACGAATACGCGGTCTTCAACATCACTTCAGAAAATGAATTTTGCAAGTTGCATAATTACTTGATCTTTTTTTTTTTTTTTTTTTTTTTTTAGAAAATCTTCGCGAAAAAAAAGCCGAACTTTGAAAATTCACAGCAGCCAAACTACTCCACCAGAACTCGTGAAAAATAAAAACCAAAATGGCGTCCAGAAACTTTCACACCAGAAGACACTACCGTCGCGATTGCATTCTGGGACATGTGATGGTGAAAGCAAAAGTCGTTGACCTAGTATTCAGCGGTTGATCTGGTATTCAGATAGAGAAAATCTCGAGGTCGATCCCGTAGGCATTGGGTTAAGGAATTGATGTTGATGCTAGTTGTCCGCTAGAAGTGTGTGAAGGTTCCTTTCATGTTTGCTAAATTTCTGTTAAAAGTTTTCTCTTTCTTGAGACTGTCTGCTGATTGTGGCAGCTTGTGCGTTGCTTTTATGAAGAGTTTTTTTTGTCAGTTTAAATTTTTTGCTTATTATTTCTTTTGACATTTGGGTCTTTTGTTTCATGCACAGACAACTGCACCTGAACCAGCTGATCAGGACGAACGGTGTGGTGACGAGTGTGACAGGGGTGCTGCCACAGCTGGCCATTGTGAAGTATGACTGCAACAAGTGCGGCTTTGTCCTCGGTCCTTTCTACCAGTCTCAGAATGCTGAAACCAAACCTGGCGCCTGCCCGGAGTGCCAGTCGCAAGGCCCATTCGACATCAACATGGAACAGGCAGTGTTCTAACAGACCAGTTTGTGTCGGGGTGGTAATCTTTTCCCAGCTGAAGTAGGTCCAGGCTCAATGCCGAGTGCCCTTGAGGTTTATCAGGTGCACAGTATGGGCCGTTTCTTGTATGTTGATGAGTTCCAGTCATTATATGTAGTTTTGATTTTTTTTTTTTTTAAGTGGATGGATACATATTGTACATGACTAAAACCAGAAAATTTTCTGTGAAATGCAAAAATAATTGAACTGTTCATACTAAATGAAAGCGACATTGAGCCAAAATTAGCTAGTGTCGAATATAGTATTGTTTTGTAAACAGCAACCAATTTTAATGTAAAGGAGTGATTGTGTGTGTGAATACAAGATTTTACTAATAAAATGTAGATGCTTAATTATTCTTGCATTAGAAAAGCAGAAATTTTGTAGTCTAGATTGGTATATGAAAGTTTTATTTTAATTCATGAGGCAGTTCAGACACAAAACACATGCTATGTTTGCAAAAGTGAGAACAACGTCCTGTAGACGTTTCGGCTTCACAGACATGCCAGGGTTGAAATTGAGTCGCAAAAAGCAAAGATTTGAAATGCACTTAATCAAACGGTTTATATTAACGACAGAACCTCAAGTCTTGGCCGGGTAATTTTGTGTACAAAGACGCAGAGTGACTTCCTGGATTGAGAGGTGTTCTGCTATTTTTCAAGTAAAGAAAGAAAAAAGGAGGAGAAAGATGACTTCTGTAGTGATCTTTGCTGTCATCGTTTGAGCTGTGGCTCCTAAAACACATTGCCTTGTTCCTCCCTAGTATTAGTCAATGCTGTGGTCGAAGAATGCATTGAAATATGTCTTAAATGTATGGTGAAAAATAGATGCTCAGTCATGTCTTTCTAATGACCTGTGCTCCTCAGCAAACGTGCATTATACAAGCTCAAACGCGCTTTAGGCACGTGGACAGTACATGTATGCATTCAGTTGAAACTCCAGAGATTGGTTCTGACCTTTTTTTTTTTCATGAAGAGACTTTGAATTGTTCCCATGATGTAAGGAGATCATTACTTTTGACAGACATACAGGAATTCCCCTGCAGGTGATCTTGACATAGATTGTGAAAGTGATGGGTACACAGTGCATGGAATGTTCATTGGAATGTGGGTTGTTGCAGACGTTGTACAAGAACTATCAGCGGATCACCATGCAGGAATCGCCAGGCAAAGTCCCTGCCGGTCGATTGCTCGGTCCAAAGATGCCATTCTTCTGGATGATTTGGTCGACACGGTGTGAAGCCAGGCGATGAAATAGTAAGATGCATTTCTAGATTTACATACACACACACCACAGACCAAAAAAAAACCAAACTATTTTTAACCCTTGCGCTGGTTGTCGCGACGATGTTATGTCCCTTGACTGGTCTTTGCGACACAAGTCGTACTGTATGGTGAGCCTAGTTTCACCGACATAGAGATACGAAACTATGGCTCAGTGACAAACTAATTTGCATGAATGAATCAACGATCCTTGGAACATGGATTTTCAGCATTTTAGCTTGGTTTATAGTTAGTAGCAGCTTGTATTTTCAGCATTTAGCTTGGTTTGTAGTTGGTAGGAGCTTGTAATGCATAGCGCGACTCGACTTGCATGCCAAACAACAGTAGCAGCGCCCAAAAGAGAATGTGATAGAATTAGGAGTGTGGAGATGTTTTTGATGAATTTGTTGTGGAAAAAGCAAGTGAAGAAGTAGTTGTGGACGTTTTCAATTAAGTGGGTGTGGTGGGTGATAGTTTTGGTGATAAGGGTGAGGGGAATCTCAACATGCTACTCAGTGGGGAAGAAAAACTTGATGTAGCGCTTCCAGATGATCCTAAAAATTTCAGACATAAAATATCCGTCGGTGTGGGCTAATTGTGATAGTGACCATGTTTGGGTGTTTTTTGAGTGATATTTTTGGGTTTTTTTTGTGTGTGTTTGTGTTATCAGCACATGATTTTGATGTGGAAACGAAATCGTACCTCATTCATTCTTACCTGGATTACCTGCATGGGGGATCTACCAACGGGACCAGGGGTAACCTCTTGCGCATATGCTTGCAGAATGAGGAACAGGAAGTTGGCACCAGCTTTCTTTCCCTGTCGGAAGTAGCATGGGCATCACATGATAGTCTTATTACTGCATTAGCCACAAAAACTCAGCCTTTCAGAGCTAACTGCCGTTGAATGCTACTACAGTCTGACATGGCAAGTATACTAGCCAAACAGGGAGTGTAATATAAACTCCCCAAGTTTCAAACTTTCTTTTTGCTAATTCACCAGACAACATACTAAACCCTCTTCAGTATGCACTTATCCGAGCTTAGTTACACCGAAAATCGTTGGCAAGGTAAGTAACTCCGTAATTTTAACATGGTTACCCAATTAAAAAATTAATTTAAAAGAGAGGAAAGGGAAATAACGAAATGAAAATAATTTTAAAAATTCCTACGAATATATATGTTTCTATATCGTAAGTTTGAAGAATGTCACATGAGCCATTTACTCGGGGAAATGGAAAAAAAATCTTCTTCAGAACTTTCTTTCGAGTTGTTGTTCATCATACCTGGAACTTCATCCCAGTCGAAATCTAGGTCACTCTAAGCTTCATTACCCAGCACTTTAACTAAGTCTTATGCCATAAATCCTACAAAACGCAATATCTCCATCACTAAATCTCATTATAAAACGGCAGAAATCAAGGTTAGCCACGGTGAAAAACAGCATTTCGACCTCAAAACTAAAAAAAAATTCGTAACTCGAGAACCACGGCACGTATTGACTCGCGGTTTTTTGCAAACGGAAGTAAATGGCTACAGGAAGAAGGAAGTCACGTTCTCGCGAGACTTCCTTTTCTACGAAAAACATGGCGGCGCCCATTGTTGCCACGTTTTTACCGGGCGCTGGCGGGCGCTCAGCGTTTTGGCTGTGTGATTTCCGGCTGGGCGCTAGCGGGCGCTCGATGGTTAAGAGGGTTAATAGTAAAGGTTAAGAAAACATTGCATGTCTGTGCAGGAGTTGACGGGGATCTATCACAACAATTACGATGGCTCACTCAACACAGCCAATGGGTTTCCAGTGTTTGCCACTGTGATCCAGGCGAATTACATCCAGAAGAAGGATGACAAACTGGCTGCCAACAGTCTGACTGACGAAGACATCAAGGCTGTTGTGGCTCTGTCCAAAGATCAGAGAATAATAGGAGAAAGGGTAAGATAATGCATTTCAGACACCAGAGCTTACCTTTTCCGGACACAACTGCTAACATCTTTGTCATTTGCCCTGGAGTGAAGTTATGTGTGTGTGTCAAATTGTTCAGTTGTATGAAAGTGCTCATCTGTGTACACATTTCCATTTCATTACATGGTTTGGACTGAGTTGAAGACAACTGTAGCCAATTAGTGTTGTTGCTATGATTGTGTGCACGGTTTTAAAAAGATGCTTTAGAAGGTAACAGAAATGTTGCAAATTATGCCAATCAAATGAACAATTGACTGAAGAGTAATGCATGTGTGTGGAGCACAAACCTTTGTTGGGCGTGCGTGCGTTGACAATTTGTAATGATGTGAATGCTGCCACCAAAATGCACCTGGTTGGAGGAGAAGACCGCAATGAAGTTAACTCGTTGACATCTCTGTTGTGGATGGTGTATTCTGTTTTGTCAGCTGTTGGAAAACGAAAAGGGGTCCCTTGACGAAGGAAGAAGTGTGTGTGGCTGCAGAGCGACAATTGCATGTTGAAATCATTGGCTGGATCAGATTTTCATGGCCTCGAACCCCTCTCTGTCCACCCACTTATAGAATTACTGATTCAGCTCAGGTTTAAGTGGCAAGAAAGGGGCGAGCCTCCCCTTAGAGGGGTGAGACTAACTGTGTTGTGCACTGGGCATCGTGAACCTGTACTTGATGTTTCCCCTACAGTTGTCATCTGTTGATGTCGCATTTTGGTCATATTTCTGAAATGTGGTATATATCCACAAAAAGGCCAAAACGTCCAACTTGTACACAGTGTAAAAGCTCCATATATCACTGTTAATATCCAGATATGTCTCCAGTGGTACTCACTAATTTCTGAAAGTTTTTGTGATATTGAATTCTAAACTGACAAAGAGAAAGGCATGCGCTAACCTTGCAGTGTTTGCACTCTCCCTTCAGCAAGTGGACCGGGAAGAATCAAGTGACCTTTCACTGTTACATGTCAGGTCCTTCGTCTATCACAAGTTCGATCACTTCTCAAAGTGATAATTGCCTTTGTTGTGCTATCTTAATGTGAGAAAGAAAAATGTGTGCCATGTCTTACCGAGTCCAGAGATAAAAAATATACCAGGTCAGTCGGTGAGAAAGAACTTGTGTTTTATGGCTTGTGTAAAGTGTGTCCCCAGCATTGAAGCTCACGTGTGCTTGAACAATCCTGCTTTAGGGTAGTGATTGAAATGTCGCAGTGCATGAGCATCAGATTGTATTCATGGCTCAGTACAGTGCAAAACCAATCTTTCATAAGTTGAGGATGAATCGGATTTTTCATCTTGTTTGACATGGTTTTGATAATACATGCTTTCCCTTTTAAAAAAAAAAAAGAAGAAGAAAAAATGTAAAAAAAAAAAAAAAAAAAAAACAATATTCTGTCCAGATATTTGCCAGTATCGCCCCCTCCATCTACGGTCATGAAGACATCAAGCGCTCCCTGACCCTGGCTCTGTTTGGTGGGGAGCCCAAGAAACCGGGAGGCAAGCACAAAGTGCGAGGGGACTTGAACATCTTGATCTGCGGGGACCCAGGCACTGCCAAGTCCCAGTTTCCTGAAGTATGTGGAGAAGACGGCCCCCCGCGTGGTGTTCACCACGGGCCAGGGGGCATCCGCTGTCGGTCTGACGGCCTACGTGCAGAGAACCCCGTGTCAAAAGAGTGGACGCTAGAGGCTGGCGCCTTGGTGTTGGCTGACAAAGGGGTGTGTCTGATTGACGAGTTTGACAAGGTGAGTGTGAGGGAAAAGCTAACAGAGACTGTGTGCTAGACTTTATGTTGCTGTCAAATGTCACTCCTGGTTGCTTGTTCAGTTTCTTTGTTGCATGGCGAGTCAAAAGTTGTCTGAAAACTGGAAGGTCAGGGTGTTCTAGGTCTTTTTTTTCTAGTTGGGATCACTGGTGGGAAAATTTGTGATACACATTTTTGAGTTTCTGTTGTCAGGATGATATAGGAGTTAGTAGTTAAAGGTTAATTTGAATTGCACGGTAATGTAACGCTCGATTGATTTCGTGACATTCTGGATGTGCTGTGCTGTGTGTCATGTTGCAGATGAATGACGCCGACAGAACCAGTATTCACGAAGCGATGGAGCAGCAGAGCATCTCGGTGTCGAAGGCTGGCATTGTTACCTCCCTGCAGGCTCTGCACTGTGATCGCAGCTGCCAACCCTATGGTGGCCGTTACGATCCATCCCTGACTTTTTCAGAAAACGTAAGATGTCTGCAAAATTTTAATCAGACGGCACAGATGTATGAATTGAATTTGTTTGATGTAGTGGGGCAAAGCGAGGCTTTTTCATTTCCCCCCTTTTTTTTTTCTCTGTCTTCTAAGAAAGTTGTAATTAGCTGGTAATTTCAGCTGTTAATACAGAATCATATTATTTGTTTGAAAGTCGTAATTAGCTGGTAATTTCAGCTGTTTATGCAAAATCATTATTGTTCAAAAATTGTAATTAGTAAAGATAATACTGTTTGGAAAAACTGTGATTTTCTGTATAAAGAACTTTTTGTTGTTGTTGTTGTTAATGCTGGATACATGCTTATCAAATGTAGATTAATCAAGAGAAAATCTTTGTAATGTGAGGTCAGTTATAAAAAAAAAAGTGTTCGATTTTGTGGAGTGATGTGGGGACTCAAAATGCTGTGTGTGTTCAGGTATGAACCGTGATTTGTTTCACGGACTTGCCAGAGCTGAAGTTAAACATTGAACGTTTTACATCATGTTCAGAAGCAGTTTTCAGAGATTAATAATGTACTGATTGTTAATTACGAGGAATTTCATTGACATCAGAATGAAAAGAATGTTGCTCTGAAATTAGTCTGTAGTGAGGCGGCCTCTTGCTTGGTTGCATTTTGTGTGCAAAACTGAACAGTGAAAAACAAAGGCTTTTCTGAAAGGAAGTATTGAAATTAAAAAATTACGTTTTGTTGAAGTTTACCTGCATTCTTTTTATATATCATTGTGATACACTCAAAATCAAGATTGGCACCTCGCCCCGCAAGTCATTTTTCATTCAAAATGAGCATAAGACGTATATCAAATTCCCACCTAAACTGTCGATTTGAACACCTAATACTGCATTTCGAATTATTCATTATTCGTTTGCAATTTTCACTGTTAACAATGTAGCATTTTTACAGCTGTGAACGTAGCAGATTTTTCATCCCGATGTGTGTCAGCTTATTTGATGTCGGTCTCAAAATATTTTCACAAGAATCAAATCCATTTCTGCATTAAAGTCATGATGTAACTCTTGATGATGAAATTTTGGAAAAAAAATGGCTTTATCTGTTAAAGTTGCATCAGCATCTGACGTAACCTGGGCATCTCTTGTTTGCAGTGATAATTTGTTGTTCTTTTTTCCCCTTAGAAATTGACTGTCAAATTGCCCCAAACACGGGACAATGTTTCATTGATGTAGTTGGCTAGAGTATGTGATACTTGTTTAAGTAAAGATACCCTGTGGGTATCCTGGATTTGGAGCTCCTTAAAATGCCTGTGGTGTCGTGGCGCTTGCAGTCTCTGCCTGTGCATGCATCTGTCAGATTGAGTTAAAATGCGTGGATGCTGAGCTGAAGTAAGTGAAGAAGGGGGCGGGGTGAAAACCAGACCGAAAGGTTGATGCCAGCTGTACAAACTGTAAAACTGGTACTGTACAAATAACTTGTTTCAAGTTCACTACATCGTAAGTAGACCTCAACAGGTGTACTGTCTAGGTTCATATTGGTGTCTCTGGCTGTAGCACACCAGGTGTTGAGAACTGAGAATGCAACGGCGTATGATTAATTGATGAAGCTTAAACTGCTCCATCAAACGTATGGTTAATTGATGAAGCTCAACTGCTCCATCAAACGTATGGTTAATTGATGAAGCTTAAACTGCGCCATCAAACTCGCTCATTAATAGTTGCTTCCTTATCCCCATCTCCCCAACTCTTCACCAGACTCGTAAAACCCCACTCGTGATAAACTGATAGAGGTTTTTTTTTTTTTTTTTTTTTTTAAATTTACTGGAATTGCCACACAGAGTTGGGTGGTTTCAGTTGTCATGGCATTGATGAAGTTGGATTCCAAGCAAAGTTTTCTTATTTTATTGGAGTTGTAGGTCTTTTTTGATTAAATACTCGAGAGTGAGAGAGATGATACTTCTTTATAGCCCAGCCGACTGAGAAGGGCTATATCAGGGCTGTCGCCTCATTGAAGTGGACTCAAGTCTGAAACATGATTTTTTAATGTGGTAAATATTAGAATAAAAGCTTGTTTCCCCTGTTATATTAGTTAAGAATATTGCCAGGTTTTTAGAAAAAGGTATGTTCTATTTGCTTATAGCTCAAGTTTCTTTTTTTTCTTTCTGTCAATTTAGGTTGACTTGACGGAACCAATCCTGTCACGATTTGATGTCCTGTGTGTTGTCCCGAGATGTGGTGGATTCGGTTGAGGTAAGCGCCATCAGCTTTCACTCTTCTTCCTCCCTGTGCTCTTGTGTGTTCAGACTAGGATTTGTATGTTTCGGTCTGCGAGCTGTGTGAGAATGCAGTGTAGACAAATGCCACAGAATTAGTTCTGTGGATGTGTCAGTGTTGCTTAGTTCCCTTTGTAGTTGGTTTGATTTATGAATACCCTAACAACTAGAGTTTGGGTGGAGTTGGGGTGAGCGGGTGGGTGGTCACAAACATTTTGATTTATGTTGTCCAAAAGCACCCCCCCAAGAAGGGGGGGAAGGTAGAATGGTCGTGCTTGGACAGATGACACATGATGTAGGAACAGATGATAAAAGCGAATGGCTTTTCATCTTCCATGAGATGGAGGAGGGGGAAAATTTGCACCAAGCTGCAGTGTGGGCAGGTGGAAGCATACTTGGTTTTGTTTGCTTGCGTGTGTGTGTGTGTGTTTTTTTTTTTCCTCAGCCCATTTCTGATGAGTTGACCGTGTGATGCTGAAATTGAAAACTTCATTAGAGGCGATGCAGGGAATTGTTGCTGATGACGGTTAATGGGACTGTTGCAGGATGAACGCTTGGCGAGGTTTGTGACAGGGAGTCACATCAAACATCACCCTGCTGCCACTGCTGCTGCTGACATGTCAACAGAACCAATGGTGAGCATTTAAGGCTGGAGAACTTCCCTCGGGGATATAAGGCTGGTGAACTTTCCTCAAGATTTCTGCTAGATCCGCCTGATTCTTACAGGCATGAAAAGCAAACATCCAAGGAAAAATGAAGGGGGGGGGGGATATTCATAAAATGCTTGATCAGCCTGAATCTTGTACCATACCCAGTCTTTGCAATCCAGGTTTCTGTGATTCTGTCTGTGTTCAGTTCAATGTTACTGTGGTCATGGTGTATCATAGCTCTTTAGCGTACATTACTCAAACCAATTCAGTGGTGGGCGAACTATATAGAACCGTGATCATCCAGCTTTTTTTTATTATTATTATTATTATTAATCATACTTAGGTGAGCATACTATGGGAGGTATGTGTGTAACGAATTGTATGACAAGACAAGATGTTAGAGCAAGGCATAATTGTGAAGTTTTGGAGGTTTGAGTGGATTGAAAAGACCACAAAAGCGAGCAATTTTGATCATGGTTTTTGACTTTTTTTGGAAAGTGAACAAGTCAGGAATGGTGTGCGGTTACTTCTTCACATTGTTGAGAAGAGCTGAACTACTCCAGTTGTGGTGTTGGATGTGCTCTTTGAAAACGGGCTCATGGTTTTAGCTGCATTCTTTGAACACAGACACTGCAAGAACTGTATTGCTGCTTTGAGAGTTCTGGACTTGGAATCAGAACAGACTGGATGTCTTGATGGGATAAATGTTTTACAACCCCCCCCCCCCCCCCCCCTTTTTTTTTTTTTTTTTTTTTTTTTTTTTTTTTTTTTTTTTTTTTTTTAAATGAACATGCATGGATTATATTTTGATGGTGTGACAGCCCTGATACATTACTTTTACCTCTGTAGTGGGCATGGTTATAATCGGCAGGAAATAAAATGTACAAAGTATCAGTTACTGTCTCTGCAATAATGGACGTTTTTCTTTAATTGCTAAATTATGTGCATAACTGTTCAAACTCTTTTTTTTTTTTTTTTTTTTTAAATAAAATTTACTAAATGTAACTTGAGTGCATGCCTGAGTGTGTGCATATGTGTAAGCATGTGCGTGTGCAGTTATTTTCTTGTGGATTTGAAGAAAAAGCGTTGCGTATCGCTTTTTTTTTTTTTTTTCTCGTGAGTAATAAACAATTGGTGCATGGTTGGAATTTTAAGATGACATTTGATTGATACATGAACAAGGTTCTTTGGCTTACAGAACTGTTTGCCTAATGATCGTGATAAAACTAGAACTGTTTCGTCTAATGATAGTGATAAAACTAGAACACGCAAATTGCACTGTGCTTGTACAAAGAGCTGAAAAATATGGTGTGTATGCCGAGGTGAGTTGCATAGATGCAAGAATTCACTAATGGCTGACATTGCATGCAGTGAAAGAAGCAGGAGTTCAGATGTGTTGAGAAACATGCACAAGCAGAAGTAGTTTTGAAAAATGTAGCGTCCTCTTCAAGTTCTTCTGGGTCTTGGAGAATGAGAGCTTGGGCCGTTCATGCTCCAGTTGGTGAACGTGACCACTCGTGTACCTACCAGAGGACATCGACATTTTTCATGCACAGTCGGTGGCACATTGATCATTTCATGTCTCATGCAGTAGTGTTCACCATCCTGAAAATACGTGGTTGTTGTCATACCCCCTGCCTCTTGATGTACGTGGTGTTCATAACTCCTAGGCATAAGAAACGAGGAATTTCGAAGAATCGTAAAGCGTGGTCTGTGACGCGGGTCTGCACAAGTTAAAGCTGACAGAAGGTGGCTCCAAGTTTTCCCATCCGTTAGACTAACAGTGTGTAGATTCTTCAACATTTAAAACCTGTTGCTGCACATGTAAAGATGTACTTGTGATAGTATGAGATTGCAAGTTTGTTCTTGTCTTCTCAGTATGATGGATATATTTATGTACTGCTGCAGCCTTCAAGTTTTGAGGGCGACGGAGAGAGCAGCGTTGAACCATTGCCGCAGGAGCTGTTGAAGAAATATATTATTTACGCCAAGGAAAGGTGCATCCTCGACTGCATCAGATGGACCAGGACAAAATCGCAAAGATGTATGCTGATCTGCGACGGGAGTCTATGGTAAATGTTGTGTTTACACTGGGCTGTTTATTAGTTTTGTGCATGTGTTGTTTGTTACTTGATTATAGCTTGGCTAATGTTTTTAACCAGACAGGAAACCCTGTCATAGGTTCCATGCTGCAGTTTTATTTTGGTGTGGGAAGTTCATTTTTTGTTTTTGACTTATGTTTTTATTGTTTTGTTTTGTTTTTGTTTTATTTACCAATAAAACGTCAACCTGAATTGATGAAGCAGATTTACATTCAAGGATAAGCTTAGATTGTTTGATAGGTGTGTCTCGTTCCATGACAAGCTTAGATTGTTTGTTAGGTGTGTCTCAGTGAACACAGGGAAAGGAGATGCAGATCTGTTGACTTGTACAATTCTACCTTTGTACACTAGTTAGCTGAAAATGTTGGTGAAAGCAATAAATTAAAAGAAATGAAACAAAAACAAAAACAAAAATCTGATAACAGATCAGGGAGGGGAATCTAGAGACGAGGTTCTTGAGCAGTATTTAACTGGCTGTTTAACGATTTTGATGGTATGCCAGTCTGAATGTGTTGACTAAAGACCAACAGCTCTCAGGAACTTCCATAGCAAAATTGTGCCTGGCTCTTATCTGCTGCTTCAACAATATGCCTTGAAATATTTGAGGGAGGGGGGATGATAATGGGTGAGAGCATGAATGTGCACCAGAGTAAATTGTACACACTTGATGGAAAAATACTGGGGGGGGGGGGGGGGGGGGGGGGGGGGGGGGGGGGGGGGGGGGGGGGGGGGGGGGGGTTAGTATACCCAGACTGTTGTTTACCTGTACAGTTATGCTGTATTTTGTACACATCTTTGGTGAAAATACAAGGGAAGAAAATGTAAATGATAATGAAAATCCAGAGATAAGTTCTTGACCAAAGAGCGACAACTCTTGCTAACTTCTGTGTGCAAAATCATGTCGGGTTACATTGGCTCTATCAACGGCATGCCCTAAAAAGGGTACTTATAGTCGAAACATGCTTCTCCAAAGATCTTGAGGATGAAACGTTGAAACATCCCATTTCCTTGCTCCTGAAGGAATTTTGTACACCGTTTTGTAGAGTAAGCTGTTTTATGGCAAACATGTCTGTATTCTAATAAGAGTTAAGGTAAAAAGTTCTGGATATGTGAAATTGTGGTATGAATGATAAAAAATTTTTTTTTTTTTTTTTTCCATGACGAGAACAGTATTATTTTGGTTACAGGCAACGGGAAGCATCCCTATCACTGTACGACACATCGAATCCATGATTCGAATGGCTGAGGCTCATGCTCGCATGCATCTGCGAGATTACGTCAATGAAGACGATGTGAACATGGCAATCAGGATCATGTTGGAGAGTTTCATTGCAACGCAGAAATTCAGCGTTATGCGCAGTATGAGAAAGGTAAACATCACCAACAGCTATGCTCTGTTCAGTATGTTGTGCATAATTTGGAAAGGAGAGGGTGATTATCCTTCTTGTGTGCTTTATTTTTTCCTCTGTTCGATGATGACTACTCATGGTCTTCTGTCCCTTGCACAGAAAGGTTCTCTCACAGTCCCAGTGCCAACACTCGAAAGCCAAGCTGTTTGGTTTTGTTATGAGACAGCCTGCCACAAGATTGGTTTTGTCATGAGACAGCCTGCCAGAAGATGCAGTGCACGTCTGCTTAGTCACTTGCTTGTGCCTTTTCTGATCTAGTTAATGAACAAGACACTGTCCTTTGTACGGAGTATGATGGCTGCTTAGTTGCAGAGTCAGAGTGTGTGCCACACTGTCGCTCTCTCTCGTTCCCTCCACAGCATCCTGGCTCCGGAAGGACACTGCCACCCATCTCATCCCACCTGCCAACATGCTGAACAACCACAAACGTGCACTTTAAGCCAGAGATGTGGAGGGAAGGTTGAAGCTGAGGTCTGTGCAGGAAAGAACATGGATGTTTCATCGGAAATTTCCAACTGTAAAGTAATGACAGAAGATGATGCTGTGGAGTTTTAGTTGGAGATGACTCAACAGAGACGTACTCTTCTGTTTTGGTACACAGACCCAGGGTTGGTCAGGCCTGAGAAATAGCAAAGGCCTGCAGGACACACAAGAAAATCCTGCATATCCACCAAGTGGATGAAATTCTGCTGTGTAGTGTCAGCCTCCCCGTTGTCTCACATGTCATGTGGGGACTGTAAAACCGAGGCTGAAACATGGCCTCTGTCACTACACTTTGTCATTGGGCAGGTGTCATATTAGTACTTGAAAGTCCTTTCATTTTGAAGACCACTGTTCATAGACTGTAAGAAAGTCGAGCTTTGAGTGCTGGAAATGAAGATTTTTGATGGAGCAATTTTAGTGTGTAAGGGAGAGAAAATGGCAAAATTTCATTGATAATTGATGACATGAATGTTACATAAAACGAATTCCGTTCATTTTGTTTCTGCTGAAAGTGTCCACTTCTCTGTCGTCTGCTACTAACCAGAATCTGCTGAAGTGATCATGTGTGATGCAACCAAGATATGCTTTGATTTTTGTATTAAATGTTCTGGACAATCCTTGAATACATATCTGTATATCTTTTTGGTTTAGAAGTCACCTTGAACCCTTCTGTTCTTGTCTTTCCAGGTAATGTGAAGAAGGCAAGGTTAAGGTTTTTGGTTGTTTTTTTTTATACACTCGTTCCGTGTGATGAATGTCATTGCTTGTTAATTTCGGTGGATGGCTCTCCATTCTGAGGGAAGTAACCACAGTAGCTTGTACACAAGTTTCCATTTATAGGTACAGAATGAAAAAAATGTCGAAGGAGCTGACACAGAGACATTTAAAGAAAGTACAGGTTCTCTAAATGTATTGCTTGCCGGAGGAGGATTGAAACAGTTGTGATCTGAGTAACAGTCTTTCTGAATCGGGTTATGATTATTCTACTTGTGCAGACCTTCAGCCGGTACCTGTCCTTCCGTAAGGACACCCACCAGCTGTTGCTGTTCCTCCTCAAGCAGTTGGCCCAGGACCAGTCGGCCTATCAGCGCAGTCGCTATGGCACTCCACAGGACCAGGTTCAGATCGCCGAGAAAGATTTGGCAGACAAGGTGCATGTTCACTTTAAGAAAACTTTAATTAGGAAAGGCACACACATGTGCACACATTCTGTCAGCATGCCATTGTTTTGTTTTACAGCTGCTGAGGCATTGGGTTGTTTTGGAAGTGTGTGTGATGTTGCGTTTCTACAGGGTTTTTTTTTTTTTTTAAAGGGGCTACAAATTCCCTTTCAGAATGTTTTAACCAGTTCAGTTTGATCGACTGTGGGCGGAAAATGCCTGGTTGCAGTTAGGTATATCTTTGTAAATACATACATATACAACTAATTCTGCTTGTATAAATAAAAACTTGAGAAGTAGATGATCTTGAAAATCCTATTTTGATGGAGGGGGAGTATTCATATATATTGCTGATATCGCCATTTTCAAAATTTCTCCAGGATAATGGCGCATTATAACGCCAGGGGAAGAGATTACATTGCTGGATTGAACAGCATTTTCTTTTTAATGACGTGACAGTTCTTTGCCATCGCATGTATGAACACTTGAACTTGCAGAAACGGATTTGGTAACCATTTAGATGATGTTCAAGAAAGGACGATTTTTGGGGGCAGTATGGTTTGCCTGGTTGTTCATTCACAAAGTGTACAGCCAGTGGAGTTGCTGATTTCACACAGGCTGGGGGCAAGTGGATATCCATGGCTTTTAGTTTTCTGAATTTCAAGCGTCCATTGGCAAAGGTTGCATGAAAAAGAAAGGATGGTGAGCTGAAGTGTAGGGAATGGATCATTCTGGAAGAGAGTGAAATGTGTCCAGGTACTGATAGATGTCCTATGTTTTGCAGGCTCGTCAGATCAACATTCACAACCTGACGTCTTTCTACGACAGCGACCTCTTTCAAGGCCAATCACTTCACCTTGGATGCCAAGCGCAAAGTCATCATTCAGTCTTTTTGAAGGTGTGAACATGTGACTCTGGAGTTGAAAGTTTGGCAGACTAGAGGCTTGTGTGTGATCAGTTGGAGAAAGTAGAGTGAAAGATGGCAAAGAAAACGTGATGATGATGCTCTGCATCGTTTATGGTGAGAGAAGAAAGACGAACATTTTGCAGGACGCAAGTTGAGGAGCTACTCCTCTGGTGTGTGTGTGTGTGTGTATAAGTGTTCCTAATAAGATGGTGTGTAATGAAGAATCATTGGATGGGACTCTGGCATTCAGGTTATGTGTAAAGTGTCAAATTACAGTAGTTTATTGTTTTGTGTTGTAATCATTAAAAAATGACTACGGTGAGTATATGAAAGGAATGTAACAAACATGTGTATAGTTTTCTATATTAGGAAAATTTCTAATCGAAAGATCATGAATACTTTTCACCATCTCAATTTATTGTGAAATAAATTGGTATCTCGGTTTATTGTGACTTGGCATTGAGTGACTTGGCTTCAGGTCTTGTCAAATTCTGGTAATCCGTCGGACTCATTAGAGACCGAAGTTTTTTTGTTTAAAGGATTGACTTGGGTTAGCTTGAATATTAACCCTCTTGACCATCGAGCGCCCGCTAGCGCGCCGGCCGGAAATCACACCGCCAAAATGCTGAGCGCCCGCCAGCGCCCGGTAAAACACGTGGCAACAATGGGCGCCACCATGTTTCTCGTAGAAAAGGAAGTCTCGCGAGAATGTGACTTCCTTCTTCCTGTAGCCATTTACTTCCGTTTTGCAAAAAACCGCGAGTCGATACGTTCCGTGGTTCTCGAGTTTCCAATTTTTAAAGTTTTGAGGTCGAAATGCCGTTTTTCACTGTGGCTAACCTTGAGTTCTGCCGTTCTATAATGAGATTTAGTGATGGAGATACTGCGTTTTGTAGGATTTACGGCATAAGACTTAGTGAAAGTGCTGGGTAATGAAGCTTAGAGTGACCTAGATTTTTCGACTGGGATGAAGTTCCAGGTATGATGACACAAATTCGGAAGAAAGTTCTGAGAAGAAGATTATTTTTTTATTTCCCGAGTAAATGGCTCATGTGACATTCTTCAAACTTACGATATAGCAACATATATATTCGTAGGAATTTTTAAAATTATTTTCATTTCGTTATTTCCTTTCCTCTCTTTTAAATTCATTTTTTAATTGGGTAACCATGTTCAAATTACGGAGTTACTTACCTTGCCGACGGTTTTCGGTGTAACTAAGCTCAGATAAGTGCATACTGAAGAGGGTTAACCCAAGTACCCCCAGGCTGCCCAGCGCTGATCTATTATGAAATCCCATGTGAAGGGAAGTAGTAACTCTTGCAATTTCGGCCAGTGTCTAATTAAAAAAATGATTAAAAATATAAATACTACCTTTTGGTACAATGAATTATTTTTCCTGTACTTTGTATATAATGAAGTACTGAAAGAAAGGAACAAAACCCAGGTTCATATGGCTATTTTCTCACACAAAAAAAATAAAATGTCCAATTTGAAGGTGAACATGACTAAAAAAATTTACAGGCCCGGTATTTTAAAGTCAAAGAAACAGTTCTGAAATGTTTCTAAACACTACACACATATCCAGAAGACCCACAAGACAGTCTACTGCAGAAGTTCTGCATGAAACTGTGCAAAGCAATGTCCTTTACACAGATGGGCCTTGCAAATTGAGCACCCCATAACAGTTTCTTTGCTGTGGCCGCTTGGCTGACGACGCCCCATCTTCATGCACTGCACACAGCTCTTCTTGCGACCTGGCATGCGAATTATCGAGTGCTCAGTTGGGTCAGTGACAGCACACCCCAGTAAAGTTGGCTGCATGGTCACTTGCCGCTTGGTGATGACACTGCCGCGCACCACCCCTCAAAGACAGAAAGCCTGAGTACAGCGGATCCTGGATCCGCTTGGACCTGGGTCTAGGGGAGTTGGTCTTGCAGAAAATGATGAAGGAGTTGATCAGGCTGCTCTGGACAAAAAACCAAAACAAATATCTCCACACTTCCTGCAGGACGACCCACAGGGTAGTAGGCCCGGTGCTGGTCATGGAGATCCACCCCGCCCATGTTTTTGTTGTAGGTGATGACGGGCTGTGGGGACAGGCACTTCTTCACGCTTGCCTGCAGTCAAAGCAGACTAATTTTGAGTCTTTTGTTTGGGATAAAAAGAAACATTGAAATATATCAGAGTTTTTTTTATATCAAATTTAGAAAGTAAATAAAAAGAAATACACTACAAAGAAAAATGAAAGGAATACATAAAAAAAAACAACACTTGCCTACATACCTACTTTATAGGGCAGAGGTGCTCCTGTTTGAAGGTAAGTTGTTTTCTATCCAGATGGAAACTGTAGTGATAATACAAGACTGAAATGTTCACTCACCTTTACCAGTCTGACGAGGTGCTTTTCCCATCACTGGCTCGAATCGACATTGGTGGAGAGGACAGCAATGGTGCGCTTGTCTTGCCAAAGTGTAGCCACCATCGATCCCTGCTGCCGGAACTTGACCTCCCCTTGCTTCATCTTCTGGCCTTTCTTCCCCTTTCCTGACTTGCTGACCGTCAGGTCATCAGGCCAGCCTTTACGATTCATGCGGATGGTGCCACATGAACGCGTCTTGTGGGCCAGAAGCTCATCAGCCAGGGCGACGGATGTGAAGAAGTTGTCATGGTAGAAGTGGTGCCCCTTCTCCATGTACTTCTTCCCCACAGTCATCACCACATGGTGTCCAAGACCACCTGCAATAAAATATATACTAAATCAAACTATCAATGTCAGTGTGTTGCTGTTTTTAAAATTGGTGTAATTTTCTTCTTATAGAAAGAAAGGGAGACAAGAGAATCTGGCAGTGTGTGAATGTACGTACATGGAATAATAATACTGGTTTTGTTAGATAATATTTTTGGTCAGCAATCAAACCTCTGTATTTATGAAAAAAAAAAAACAAAAAAAGGAAGATAATACAAGCAAAATGATTGTACATTTACATGAAAAAAGACATTTCCAGTCAGTCCTGTCTAATGAAAAAAAGGATTTCACGTTCTTCCATTCCTCTATCCTTCATTCCACCCCTACTCACACCCCATCTCATCCCACCCACCCATTGTCCCCATTCACAAAAAAGTTAAACATAACTTGGCATTTTCTTTTTTTTTAATAAAATTTATAAATGAAACGCTAACCTTTCAATGGTTGTTGTACCTTGCCAGTGTACACATCAAAATCCAGCAAGTAGCCAGACGTGGGATCTGCACTGCACCAGATCTTGATCCCCCATGGTGTAGGCTTGGACTTCATGTATTGCTTGAAGTAAAGTCGCCCGTTGAATTTCACCATGGCCTCATCAATGCTGATAGCCCGCCCAGGTTTGTACAGCTCCCCACACTTTGCCTTGAAAGCATCAAGAACTGGGCGCACTTTGAAAAGAGGGTCATGGTTGGCATGACCTCTGGGGCAGAATTTAGACCTGTCATTGAGATGAAAATGCTGGCCAATTTTCTCAAACCTAGTTCTTGACATGAGACCAGATATATACAAGGCACATTCAGCTTTGTCATCACTTGACCAGTAGTTTTCTTGCCGGGGCAGAATGTGAATACCCATCATGATGTTTATAGCAAGATACAGCTTGATGTCGCTCAGTGTGACTGGCTGCCATTTTGGATCCGCCGCCTTTTTCTTGCTGCACTTGAGTAGCATACAAATTCGTTTGATCTACGATGTTTCCAGGATGGATCCTGAAAAAAAAAAAAAGAGAAAAGTACTCCAGGGGACTTGCACCAACAGCTAGGTTGTGCACAATGCCAACATTTTCTTAAATCATCGACTGAAACATTGCCTAAAGGATCTTGCCAATTTCGCTTTGGGAGGTCAGGCAGTCGATCCACACTTGACCCACTCTCATCGTCACTTTCTTCACTTTCACTTTGGAATTCGGCAGCAACTGCTTCAAAATCATATCCAGGTCACTTTTCAACTTCAACTGGATCAACTTTCACAAGTTCTTCGCGTGGAAAACCCTCAAACTCTTCTCCATCGTCGTCGGAATCGTAGTTGAGCATGCGCCATAACTCTTCGTCGGACATCAAACTCATTTAGGAATTTTTGAGAATTCGTAGCTCTGGTAAAACACAACCGATCTTGACCTAGTAAATTGCAAATGGCGCGGAAGGAAGTGCTGCAATCAAAGCTCTCGCTCTCACGAGAGTCTCGTTTATGTAAACAGCGATGGCTGCGCCCATAGACACCACGTGTTTAGCGGGCGCTGACGGGCGCTCTACGGAAAACCATATGGATTTGTAGCGGGCGCTCCAGCGTTATGTGGGTTAATTTGTTTTCAGGGAGAATGAAAGTGAAATTCTCTTGTTGTCCAGGGTTTTGTAGAGTTTGATAATTGAAAAGAATCCTAGGGAATTTTTTTTTTTTTTTTTTTTTTTTTTTTTTTTTAGAAAATTGTGTATGATGTTGAAACATTTGTAATGTTTTTGTTGGGCAGAGTCTAGGTCTTCGTCTTATGAAACAAAACATTTAGTGAAGTGAGTGTAAGAAGACTAAATTTTGTAATGTGGGACAAATGAAATAAAGATTTTTTTCCATTCATTACAGCTATGATTGCCTGTTACTCTGTGCATGTGATATTGAAGATTCTGTAGTTTGCAGCGATCGTTGATGTGGTCTTTGACACAGAGTGGAATGGAAGGAAGTTGGAATGCAATATTGTTTGATTGATGTGAGTTTTTGTTTATCACCATTTTGGAGAAAATGCTTATTTGAGGCAGGGACTTGAGCAGTAGGGGATCAGAGCTTACCTTGGGCGAGCACTGACATCAAAGCTTACTTGAGGGAGCACTGAAGGCCATGCTGCTGTCGATTGTTTATTGAGGTTATTGTTGGATTGATTGTTTGAGCGCTACACTGCATCAAAGCTTACCTTGGGCGAGCACTGAAGGCCATGCTGCTGGCGGCCATCGGATTGTTTATTGAGTGCTACACTGCATCAAAGCTTACCTTGGGCGAGCACTGTAGGCCGTGCTGCTGTCAGCCCGTCGGATTGTTTAATGAGGGCTACACTGCATCAAAGCTTACCTTGGGCGAGCACTGAAGGCCGTGCTGCTGTCAGCCGTCGGATTGTTCATTGAGGGCTACACTGCACTTGCCAAGAGATCCCAAGCCCAGACGAAATCCTCGTAGAGCATGGATCACTCAGCAAAAGTGGCTGTGTCCATGGTTCAGGTCTGCCTCGTGACCGACAGGGCAGGGCTGTAAGTAGTAACAACAGCATTGTGCAGTCTGTTAATCAGGAGTGAGGAGATGCCACAGAAACGCAAGACATGAACTTGGGACAAGCAAATGTTTAGGCTGCAATACAGCAGGCAGATTTTAAGATGGTTTGTTGTCTTGGATGTTTGCATTGAAAAAAAAAAAATTGACATAAAGATGTGATGGATCCATCCAAACCACGGCAGATGGAAATTGCGCCTTGGTTAGGTCGCAGAGGTTGATGGAAGACTGGCAATGCAGTGTAGCTTAGGTCATACAGGTTGATGGAAGACTGGCAATGCAGTGTAGCTTAGGTCATACAGGTTGATGGAAGACTGGCAATGCAGTGTAGCTTAGTCAGGTCATACAGGTTGATGGAAGACTGGCAATGTAGAGTAGCTTAGTCAGGTGATTCAGGCTTATGGAAGAAGACTGGCAGTGCAGCGTAGCATAGTCGGGTCAAAGAGGTTGATGGAAGACTGGCAGTGCAGCGTAGCATAGTCGGGTCGTAGGTTGATGGAAGACTGGCAGTGCAGAGTGTTGCACATCACGTCTTCACCACCTGCATGATTCGGCCACACAGTGACCAACAAAAAAAAATTTCCACAGTATTATCATAGTGCCTTGTCCATGTCCAGAGGGTACCAGCCAGCTGCAGTGATCACAGTTGTGCAGACTGTTACCGAGTCAGCACAATGTTCTACACATCTTTGGTTCAGCGGAAAGTATGCCAACTTTTGAGGAGCCATAAACATGAGTGTCCTGCATGTTATGGCTGAATGCTGTCAAGTTGTGCAGACTTGGTCTTTGGTGACACACTGACAGCAAGAACATCTATGGGAGAGAAGAAAATGTAAAGCGCAATGCCTTTTTGTGCAAACATTTATTAAGTGTGTGCAATTTTTTTTTTTTAAAGCTTGCATCATTGTTGTCTCATCAGTACTTCTTGTTTGAACTGGGGAATTGTCTGTGCAGTCTTCGTTGCATTGTTAAGTATGTTGTTGATATCGGGGTGGGGGGGATGTAGGCAAATCCTGTAGATGATTTCTAATGTAGAATGATTTGTCAGCAAATCGTTACGATGATTTCTCATGCAGTATAAAATTTTTACTTGAAATTCTTGCATGTGAATTTGCATGTATACTTTTTCAGATTTCATGAATTGGTTTATAGTCTGCATGCTTTAGCAAAACTTTGAACTGGTCTGGAATGGTCATTGCTGGGAGACCATGACATAGGTTCTAATCTAAAAGCCAATACTTGATGCAAGAGATCCAGCGGAGGCTGGAGATTCAGCATAGAAACTGTTCACTTTCCCAAATCCAGTGCAGCAGAAGTTCTTGTCTGGATGTATCTTGGCTTTCTTTTTTTGCCCTCCCTCTTTCTCTCTAATTAAAGGAGAGAAGGTAGTTGAAGAGAGACCAGTCTGTGACATTTAAAAGAGACAGGAAGGAAAAGGAGAGGTGAGGGGTTGTTGTTGGCCTGCTGTCTGCTGATACAATTGTTCTAGTTGCATGTTTTGTGGGTTTCCTATAATTATTCTTCAGCCAATGGATTAGATCGAAAATTAAATGAAACAAAGACACTTTGAAATGGAGATAAATTCAGGCGATGGGGATGTTGGAGGAGAGCAGTGAAATCGGAGTACCTTTGACACTACATAATTAAAAATCAGTATCTTGAACATATATTCTAGTAGCAAAATATTGTTGCCGTGGAAAGATCTATAGAAGCATGCAAGAGACACTAACCTCCCTTCCCACTTATTAATTCAGGCACGCAGAGTGCATTTTGGCATGATTTAGGCTTACGGTGATATTCCAGACTCTTGAGTTTCAGGCTACAGGACCTTTCTCTTGCTTGTTCCAGTGCATATGCTGCACGTGCAGTGTGTAGCGTCCCAGTGCTTGTTACTTGTCAAAGTGAGACAGCTGTGTGGCTGTAAACATGACAAATATTCATGTTTGTAGCTGTAGTCTTAACTTGAAGTTGAAAATACTTTGTATGCACTCCCGATTGGTGGGTGCATTTTTTTTGCTGATGATGAAGAGAGTAGTGCTCAGGGGGGACATAGTTTTGTTGTGCACTGAAAGGCACAAATTCTGTGAAGTCTTGTGGAAAACCAGATTGAAATGCCCGCTGTTACTTTTTGTCCAGTTCAATGGCAGTTTTAATGAACATGATGAGGCTTGAGCATTAGACAGAACTTGTGACTGGATGGATTTCAGTGAAAGGTACAGTGTGTTAGTAGCATAGGATTCATCAAGTAAGAAGGTGATATCCAATCTGTGAAGAAATTGTAGTAGCAGCAGCGAAATCTAACCTCTAACCTCCAACACTTTAACATATCTGTAGAATACTGTATAACTGATTGACTTAAAATATGTTGGCGCATTCAATGTTGAACAATAAACAACAAACAAATAGGGTAATTCTTACGCCCACAAGAAAACAAATACCCATAACTCTCCAAGGAATGTTTCCTTGTTTGTGCTCTGTGCTGTCATATCTCCAAGGCGATTTTTGGTGGTGTAAGCAGCATTCCTTTGGAGTTATGGGGGTGTATTTGTTTTCTTGTGGGAGCAAGAGTTGCCTCGCTTGTTTATTGTTTACTGCTCCTGCCTCATTTCATTGTTGCATTCAGTGTTTGTGGGAAAAAAAACCATTATGATGAACCTCTATGATTTGTTGATGGCTAAGCAGTCGGATAAAAAAAAATTCCAGAGCTTGTTAAACGACTGGATGGTATGTCAGATTTAGAATGGAAATGGAAACCAAGCTGATGACCAGCCGCAAGGCTGCCATCAGTGCAGACCCATGGACCATGGACAGAAGGGAGCTGATAACTGTTCCACGGTTCACTTGCCTGGGATCCAAATTTGGCAGTTACGGATTTATAGCCTGAATTCTTGCTAGGGTAGCAAAGACGGTATTGGCATAGCCCAGATCAAATCCTAATTGAAGGATGAGAATATTGCCATGAAACACTAGATCAGGCCTTGGGTGCTATGGGTTAGCCCATGCTTGTTAAGCATGCAAGACGTGGACCCTCACAGCAGATCTGCAAAGAATCAAGCTAAATGCTAGTGATCTCTCTCCTCTACGGCTAATACTCAAGCGGACACTCCCTGTGTTTAGACAGGCAAGGATTAATCCCATCTGCCCAACAAAGGGAGTGGAGTTTTGTGTGGGTTTTATAATCTCTTTTGTAGGACTGTATGGGAGAGTAGGAACCAGTGTTAACTCGGAGGAAGAAATCCCTTTGTCCTGAAAGGGCCGGGTAGAGATTCGAACCCACAATCCCAGGATCACCAAGATTGCAAGTCCGACGCTCTACCACTGAGCTGATCCGGCCCCCAGTGCTATTGATAATATTAATCATCAGATTTTTTTTAATCTATGACAAGTATGTTAATTATCAAGCAGCATGTTAGGTCAGACGGTATGAGAGATCAACTGACAAATACAGTGAAATTATGTTGGAATGGCCATGTATAAACATCCAACTGCCTCGGTGCTTAAATAGTCCTCCAGGGAAACTGTTTAGGGAGGGCATTGTGGATCCCCCCCCCCCCCCCCCCCCCCCCTCCTCAAATAAAAAAAAAAAAAAAATTGTAGGGAGCCAGGCCTTGGTACACAACCGACAGAAGCAGAGGAACCAGGCGAATTGTTGCTTATTGTTGCAGCTCAACTAACACCCCATGGAGATCAGAGAGGGGACGAAGAAAATGCAGTTCACTTGTTTCACCGCTTCCTTGTAAGGGGAGGTTAGAAATGAGAGGGGTATAGGATTCATTCAGTTCATTTTTTGCTTACTTGTTCACGTATGTCCACACTTTGTATGCCTGTGGACTGACTGAGCTGAAATGTGGACAGCAGGAGATCTTAACAAAAATTGGGGTTCCACGCTTCACTGACTAGATGGAGAGGTTAGTGTGTGTGTGATGTAAAGGTTGGGAGACCTGAGCCCTAGTACTGTCTGATCAGTCTGCGCTTGTTCACAGTTGATGCCACACTGCCTCTGCTGTCTTTGCATTAGCATTTTAATAATTCCATTTCAGTAGCTGAGAGAGGACGACTGTTATACAGAAATGCGCATATTAGGCATACCGTTATTTTATTTATTTTTTTTTAAAATGTATTTTCAGAGAAGAAACAGACCGAAAAATCAGTCTGATCTAATTACTCGCACTCGGTGTACTATTAAGAACCAATCATCTTAAGAGAACACCTTGAGCATATGTATTGCCATCTTGACATGTTTTTTTAGCATTTAACTGAAATGCCTTATTGATGGTATTGTGTACATTGTGACTACAGACATGCAAAACAATGACATGGCATTGAAGGTGAATGTTCTTAGCCAACAGTATAACATGATATGTAATATTTTTACTAGACAGAAGGCCGTAAAACAAAACGAAAACAACACAAGAGAGAACACACACACAGTCACAGTTGCAGACGTTGGCGTACCCCTCACCACCCGTTGACCCGAAAAAGCGAACAAACCACATCAAACGCAACAAACCCAAAGAAAACGGTACACATCAACTTGACATGAACAACTTACATGATTTCGCATCATGCCTATACGTCAACAAGTTTATTATTGCCCAATATTTATGGTTTACCTCAGCCCTCAAAAGGTGGTCGGGGAAAAATGACGGAACTCGGAACCCCAGTCCCTTCAGAGAGCAACGATGCTCACAAGGTCAAACCTCCAGGATGCAGGTCGAAGCCATACGAACTACCAGCGCAGCACTGGGATTGAACCACGTCAATATGAACTTGACATCCACCTCGGCCAAAGCTGGTTACGAACAGTTTTCGATCGGTTCTTGCTCGGTCAACCTGCGAACGATATTCAAAGAAGCGACCACAGCGGTTGGTTGCTCCCGAACCGTTTACACAAACCAACACCACAGGCCAATCGCTCCCTGAATGCACACAGGAGACCCAGAGAGGGAGCAAACCGACAACCAGCAACAACATTGTAGTTTCTATTCAGTCAGTAAGCTTGCTTGTGATCGATTAGGGTGACAACGATCATCCCTCATGAAGATTTAAACAGTATGATTCAAACATTAACACTGCGATCACACTGATTAAGATGCAGCCTGGTAACTGTTTAACGTATCGGACACTATCAGCATTGGGAATTCATACTGGGCATCTAGGAAACGACTTGTGACAAGTATTCATGATAGCCACGCTTCCTTTTTCACAAATGGCCTACATCATGACCTAAAGTAGCTGAAAGGGAATTTTATTTTGTAAAATACAAAAGGTTTTCTGACTAAAGGCTTCTTTGCAACAAACTCCTTCAGGACACGACCCCTATCACTTCACACAAGACTGGCAGTAACATCCGCGCTCTCGGCACACATTCCTGGCCAGTGGAAACCCTGAAAGACCTGGTCCCTGGTCTCCTTCACCTCTGGGTGCTAGGACATTGTTCATTCATGTCCCGGGTAACACCACGGCTGATCTCGGTCCAGAAGGGACGCAGATCTGGGTGATCTCACGTGGTCTCTTCCACCTGCACATCAGGACCTTTACCTAGCTGACAGACAAACTAAACCTGGCCAAACATAGAAGTGCGCCGCCTAACGCCCAACTCCTATGCCCGCTAACCTTGTTGCAACATTGGTTCCTGCTTCTGGAGTTCAGCCTGCTGCTGCTCTGGAGTGGCGTCCAAAACGCACTGCTTTACAGATGATTGACATTTTGCCGGCTTATCCTGCGTTCTCTGCGCAAGGATCTGCTCTGTACTCAGCAGGGACGGATCTGCAAACTCTGGGATCCATAGTCACACTGACCTACCAACCAAGATGTGTGAGGGGGGGGGGGGGGGGGGAGGGGGGGACACTTCTAACGAGGACGTCCCGCACTGGGCTGGCCATCACGAGCATTTCCAGTCGACCTCAGCTTTGTTCATGAATGCTTTCGGAAGTAGTGGTGTTTTGATTTTACAGTGCTATTCGGACATACGTTATGGCCTTTTTCATCCTTAATTTCACTAACTTTGCGTTCCTTCCTCCGCCCCTTCCCTTCCACTCCCCCCCCCCCCCACCCCCACCCCCTTTTTTTCACTTTTTTTTCTGTTAAATCGGTTGATTAGCTCCCTTATTTGTCTGCGTGTTGTCATATTCAAACTCTTGGCAACAATCCTACTACAGTTAGTCTTCAAATCAGGCATCCTATTCGTTGCTCCACTTGTTTCTGTGTGGAACAAGTCATCTCATACATCCATTGAAAAAACAAAAAAGAAAACAAAACAAACACACAAAAAATGACCAGCGTGGGAGAGAGCAAGAAAACAATATGGCGATCTTCGCCCATTCCTAGTCTTTTTCGCCACTAGAGTGAGCAACGAAACGCGGCCAGTCACCAAACTCGCAAGAACATTTAGAGTCCCGAGTGTGTGTGAAACGCGTCTCTGTTGATGAATATGCCGTCAACAGGGGCATGATTGAACTGCCGCCCAATGACCCAGTGAGAGACTTTCCAGTCTCTGTGCCGTAACTCTGACATGATGAAAAATGCAATTAAGGACATTTATTCGAGTTCATCTACTGTAACATTGACTTTACTGATAAAAGAGCTGTCAAGTCACTTTGCAGTTTCAAGTTGTAATCATGATAGCCCAGCGACCACAGAGAGCTCTTTCATGGCTGTCAAACTCGTCCATAAAAGATGTCACATGATGAAAAAGTCAGATCATCAAAACAATTTTTGTCCTTGCAAAGAAACAAGCAACAAACACAGTCAATGACTGAACTACTGACATGTTACATTACATAAAATTAAGCTCAGCTGAGAGCACCAGGCAATCCCCTTGACCTATAATTCCCAGATTTCAAAAGGAAAAATGTAAAAGATCGATTTAAAACAACGTTTAAATGAAAGAGGAAAAGAGAACAAATATATTGGCAAACAGACACTGAAGAATGGAAGGTAGTGTCCCTCTTGATTGTGTGCACAATTATCATGTTCCTAATTGCCAGATTGCAACAAAAAGCTTAGCATGTCATAAATCGCCCATCAGATGACAAAAACTGTATGACAAATTCCAGAACAAAGACAGGGGAATTGTCAACAAATGCAGATAAACAGTGGCCGACATTTAACAGAACGTTATTTGGGGGGGGGGGGGGGGGGGGGGGGGGGGGGGGGGGGGGGGGGGCACTAAAGGGCTATCCAGTCAACTTGCTGTAAGTTTGAGATAAAAGATCAGCAGTACTATCGGAAGGATTTCTATGCGGAATCTTTTTCCCTTCCCGCAGCGGTCGACATTTTCCACGATTCGGAGATGAAAGTTCTGTCTGCTGATAACATTAAGCGATGAAAACGGCCACCTTTGCAATCGCCTATGAGAGAGTTTCTTGCCCATGGCACGAGCAATCTGTCACCTGTTTCGTTCAGCCATCAGCAGAGAGCTAACAAAAGAGAGCGGGCCGTTGGAAAATATTACAGCTGGTGATGGCGGATGTCTAATGAACGGTACGCCTGCAACTCTTTGGTCAAGTTAATGAACTCGACAAAGGATATATATATGCACCTTGCTGCGACAGAAAGAAGGTAGGAGTGTGGGGGGGTGTCTGTGTATGTATATTTAGTATTTGTTGGTCCGAATGGAATTGAGCATTGTCGCTTCCCGCCCTCACTGCCGCCCAGCTGTTGAGCGGCATGACATTTTAATAGCCGCCTTACTTTTGACACCTACTCGCCGTCAAAGATGCTCGTAAGTCTGGCAAACATGAAGGTGACGAAGTGAGAGAATGAAATAATTAACTTTGATATCTGACAAGAAAAAAAAAAAAGAGACTAGCTTTCAAATGGAAACTATCAAGTGTTGAAAAAGGAGCGACATGCTCGAGTCCATGATTTGCCATTGGGCTACCGGGAATCACCAGGCCTCGGAAAGATTACCTGCCATCTAGTTTGGCTGTGTTCTTCTTCCTCACAATTGATCCGTAGCGGGTTAGTCCATAAATGAACAGTATATAATAGACAACTCCCAACTTTTGAATTAACTTTTTTTTTCTTGTAAGGACAAGGACTGGTGTCTTAACTGTGTGGGCAGGAGAAAAGGGTCTGAAAGGAAATCTTTTTAGACGTACGTGCGTGTGTGTGTGTGTGTGTGTGCGCGCAAAGAGAGAGAGAGAGAGAGTGTGTGTGTGTGCGTGCGTGTGTGCGATTCCCACGACAAAGCATAAACTTAAGAATAGGTGGAAATGCTTACCTGCAAATGAGACTAAACCCATGCCCCACCGAAACTCCTCGCTCCTCGGCATACTCCAGTTTTGGAAAAGGAATACAAATTGATAAGACTTGGTGTTTTGTTTGAAAATGCTCTTGCTTTATGAATAGTGCTTAACGAAAGCGAGGTCATCATTTTGTACTTTCTGAATTTTTACGGACATGGGGGAAGAGACCGAACCCTAGGCGTTGTAAGGAGAACCTTTGGCCATCTTACGCCCAAGACTTTCGTTTCACTCTACAAGTCCCTAGTGAGACCAGCCTTGGAATATGGCCACTCAGTCTGGCAACCAAGACACAAGACACTCTGCAGTGACCTGGAAGATGTCCAAAGGAGAGCAACCCAACCCGCCTGATAGTCCCCTGAAGGATCTCCCCTACCCAGAACGTCTTACTAGCCTGAAGCTACCTAGCTTGGAGCACCGTTGTACCAGAGGTGACATGATCGACGTAAACAAATACGTCCACAGGATCTATGACAGATCGACCAGTGCTCCCCCTCTTCCAAGGCAAAGACACACCGGGGAAACGGTCTTAAGCTGGCCAAGGGACAGTCAGGCTGAACACACGAGCTGGTTACTTCTCCCAGCGTGTCGTCACAGTCTGGAATAGTCTTCCGGACAATGTTGTAACCGCCCCATCCGTCAGTGCGTTTAAAAACAGACTGGATGCGCACTGGGGGAATGCACCGACTGTATACGACCCAAAATGCTACCACTCGGCTGTGCCACGCATGCCGCACATAGTCTAGTGACTTCTTTTCTTGAAACGGTGAACAGGCCATATAGGCCTTATACACTGCAAGAATCAAGTATCGAGTAAGTATCAAATAAGAAATCTTTCGAGCTTAGGAAAGTCCTGTGCTAGTCTGTGTGTGTGTGTGTGTGTGTGTGTGTGTGTGTGTGCTGCGTTTCAGTCCCGTACATGGCTTTTTCTGTCGAAGTTCATTTATTGATATCTAATCTTGTGTATTCTCTCTCTCGCCAATTTTTTTTTTTTTTTTTTTTTTTTTTAGCAATATTTATAGTTTTTACAAGGAAACGGACCTCTGTCTATGACGGAAAGCGTGGTGGGGTGGAGCGGAGGTTCGAGAAATGATCTTTCCTGACTCGCAACATTCTGTTGATGTAGACATCTACGGATTCCAAGGAGTGCACTTTGAGGATCAGATTCACAGTTCAGTCAAGATGTCGAGAGCATAGTTGAAGACAACTAGTGCAACACCCCAGCGGTATGAATAAGAAGTTCGCCGTCTCGGTACAGCGCGGTGAGCCTGCTTGTGGGAGCCATTATACGGAGATGGCATTCAGGTTAGCTCCGCCAACAAGTGCGAGTCGAAAACGGAGCGAACAGCTGAAATTGTCATAGTTTATGCCTACTTCATACCAGTTTTTTATTTCGGCCACCGGTGGCTCACGAAGCCTGGTCACCACTGACTCAGAGGTAGGCGATTCACGTGCAAACAGAGCTGTCGGCGGACTTTCGTCTCTTAGGATGATTAATACGGTTTGACAATGACCTGGGGATTGTGGGCGCTTACTGAGCTCAGCGGTAAAAGGACCGAGCTCGCCGGTTGTCAGATGTGGCGAAATCGAATCCTGTGCGCTCGGTATGAAAATGTTTGAAGGTGACTCGGCAGCAGTGCAGTGTCTCCTCCGGTGGGTTGCCTCTTGACACTGCTCCCTGTGGATTGCCGGTGCCGGGGCTGGGCGGGTCGGGCTGGGCTGTGGCCGTGGAAGGGGTGTCGAAATGAACGGCGTGGGTGCACTGCACTGCCACTGAGATGGAGGGGGGGGGGGGGGGGGGGGAAGGGGGGGGGGGGGGGGGGGGGGGACTGGGAGTGTGCTCCTGCGTTATAACTCTTGTAGTAATGGCATGGTGTGTGTTCCCCTCTCTGCCCCCCCACCGGGGATGTTGGCCTTAAATTTACCTTACTTTCTGGGTCCGCCAGCGCCCGGATACACGCCAAAAAGTCGTCATTATGTGGAACCATCAGAAGTATTTTATTGGTTTGGCGTTAAGTTTCAGCGACGTAATTTACTCTGTCAGCAAAAATATATGTGGAACCATCAGAAGTATTCTATTGGTATTGGCGTTAAGTTTCAACGACGTAATTATCTCTGTCAGCAAAAATATATGTGGAACCATCAGAAGTATTCTAATGGTATTGGCGTTAAGTTTCAACGACATGATTTACTCTGTCAGTAAAAATGTATGTGGAACCATCAGAAGTATTCTATTGGTATTGGCGTTAAGTTTCAACGACGTATTGGTATTGGCGTTAAGTTTTAACGACGTATTGGTATTGGCGTTAAGTTTCAACGACGTGATTTACTCTGTCAGAAAATTCTGATGCATGTGCACCAAAAGGGAAAGAACTATTGAGTTGCGTAATGTAAACCACTAACTGATACGCTTCCGGTGAAGCGCAGGTCATACTGGATTCTTAGTTTATAGAGCGGTAATCGGACGCTGCAACACTTTAACCTGGCTGTACATTCATCAGTGATCACCACGTTTGATACCCGCATGCAGGTTGGATACTAATTGCGGATATCTCCAAACAGAAATCCAGATGTTGGAGATGGAATACTACGGTAGGAACGCATTACAAACGGGGAATCTTTCAACAGACGAGCCATTGGACCAAATGAAGATCTTACTATTGTCAAAAGGACAAATATGGAACGCTATGGGAAAGCGTTGTCAAGACCAAGGCAAAAACAAGCGCTAGGCTCATAATGTATGGCCCACAGAGATAAATGGCGCCTTGACAAGATGGACAAATCCTTTTACAGAAAAGAGTAACAGAAAAGACGGAAAGAAGCACTCTCTTGTGCCGCGACTTCAGTCGTCCAGACATTGGTTAGGACAGATGTCTAATGACGCTATCCGAAAGGGAGCCAGTGCCCAATGCCTTCAGCAGTCACCTACTGACATAGCTGAAAGGTACCATGTCGGTCAAAATTCGCAAGCAGCCCATCAGATATATCAGCCTTGATCATGTGGTCTTCACTTCAAACGGCATCTTGCCTCTTGGATATCGGACCGTGATCTTGTTGTAACAGACTTCTGTACACAGCGACACGTACGGCATCAAATGGGTTACAGTCAGTCGGTCAGTGGAAGATGAGCGTTCTATTGGCCGGAGGCCCTGAAGGACAGGACGTATTCGCAGTTGTTGGCAATGATGGGTCTGGTTCCGTGTGGGGGCCGTCGTCTGTCGCTCTCAGCTCTGGCTCCTTGTGAGTTTGGACTCGCATTCAGGTGTTGGTCGGCCGACGATGGACGTCGGTATGCTTCGCCTCTCCCCCTCAAAAGGCCCGTCTTCAGGGCCACCAAGCGACCTTCTTCATGCTCGGGTGGCGATGGTCCTGTGCCGCGTGAGGCCGCCTCAAAGAGGAGCAGGACGAAAGTCGCTGGAGCGCTGCATGAGTCCTTTCTATTCTTTGGTCCACGCAGACTACAGCTGAGAGGGTAATTTATCACCCAACCCCATGAGGGGTACCCCCGTGCCTGGCCCAAAAGCATGGTATCCCAGGACACGATAATCGTTGTCATCCATCGCCGATCGCCCCACATCTCCAGGAGTCGTCCCCCGGCGACACAGGCTAGACTGGCCGTTACCTATAGGCTGGAAGGTTCGCTGCGCCGCCTGACACTGGCCTCTCACATCTGTGTCCTTCAAAGGAGAGCTAAGATCTTACAGTTCGTAAGGGAGTCGGGTGAGGACTGAAGGCCGCTGATCCGAGGTCTCCACGAAGATCTACTCTTCAAGAATGGGACATGATACGGTCTTTTCCGGCAGGAATTTACACAGCGATTGCTTCAGGCTACAAAAGAAACAAACACATGTTCCCTCCCTTCCGTTTTGCGCTCAAACAAGCGTCGACTTCCCTGGCTGAACAACAGAAGTACCCTCGTGGAAAAAGAAGATAGAACAGGCCGAAGACCCGGAACATGGACAAATTAGCGCGCTTCATCCTGGCCTTTCGGAACCAGTGGTTATAATCAACTTCACTAATTGCCTTGCGCTTATTTTGTAATTAGATGTGTCTTGCTTTACAGTGCGTTCAGTCACGTTTTAATGTAGTGACTGTGCATAGGTGTGTGGCGTATGGTTTAATGCTGTGTGTGTGTGTGTGTGTGTGCGCGCGCGCGTGCGTGTGTCTGTGTCTGTTTGGGGCGCGCTGTTTTTGTGGTTGACTGTTTTCCACACAAGCCGAGAACCTCTTGCCAAAACATACTGTTGAAAACCGAATTCCTCGAGATCCTGGACTTCCGGAGTAGACCCACTTGCACTTACTATCTTTGAATAGGTAGAGGAACGCACCGACCACTGGGAAACTGTTCCGAAAACGATGTCAATGTTGATTCTCTTCATACATCAGGGAGGGTGCTTCAGTCAGGTGTGAAGATGATCTGCCTATCATTAATGTCTCTGTCAAGGATCTTTTTTTTTTGTTTGTTTTTGTTGGCTAAAGTAAGGTTCAAGAGTCTCGACTTGCGTTGGCACAAAAACCACATTAGCTTTTGCTGAAAGCATTATATATAAGAAATGCATGAGTGAGCATGTCCGTGTGTGTGGGCGTGCGTGCGCTTGTATGTGTGACCAAACATGTTTTCAAGTTTAGATGTAACAGTCATTTGCTTACTGAGTCAAGGAGAATCAGTAGCCAACTGTTCCACACACATGCCGAATTTGCAGTGAATATGGCATTAATTCCATTTTGAGATGGGTTTGATTTTGTTCAAGGGGTGTCTCAAATGTTTTGAACTTTGCTAAAGGAGGTTGCGTCATAATTACATGTGTCCAAGATCTGTGTTAACATTATATAACTGTCACATTTTCTGTAGCTGTCGCTGATAAGATAAAGTAGATCTGTCAGTTGTGGAATTGTGTTTTAAGCTCTGTTCACATGGTCAAGAATTCTTTTATCTCCATATTTCAGTTCTTTTTGTAAACCAAACTTAATGCCACAGCAGACATGATTGCTCGAAAGTGAGAGAGAGACGGGACGGCTTATTATTGTCATGGTTGCTGCTGTTTTAAACAATCGATTTTGTAATGGTTGCTTCTGAGCTTGCATTCATTATGTTTAACCTGCTTTCGTGTTTTTGAGGGTATTGTATACAAAGCTAAATGTTATGCCCTCTGCTACTGTAAGTGAAACCACATATTCGTGCCTCCCCTCCCCCCTTCCGTCTCTCTCTCTCTCTCTCTCTCTCTCTCTCTCTCTCTCTCTCTCTCTCTCTCTCTCTCTCTCTCTCCGCCCCCTCCCTCCTGTCTGTCTCTCTCTCTCTCTCTCTCTCTCTCTCACACACACACACACACACACACACACACACACACACACACACACACACACACACACACATTTCATTTCATTTCATTGCATTGCATGTTGTAGTCCCTACTCAGGGGGCGAGGACTGGATGTAAAAAAAGCGCGTCAGTGTTTATCTATTATCCTCGTAAATAAAAAAGATTGTCTTGTCTTGTCTTATCTCGTCCGCTGTGAACTGGTGGCTCTGCTATGTATAGAAGTATTTGTGAACGTGATTTTACACATGACACGGTCTTATTCAGTAAATCATTGAATGTTTTTCTGTAAAGACTGAGAGTTCAAAGCGCTCATTGATTACCGTCATCACTAGATGATATTACTCTGTCAGGTTTTCTCTCGTGTTCTGCAAACTCGGTTATTGAACATGTATTTGTCTTGTTTGACCTAAACTCTCTCTCTCTCTCTCTCTCTCTCTCTCTCTCTCTCTCTCTCTCTCTCTCTCTCTCTCTCTCTCTCAAGACACACACATGCACAGTTTAACACATATTGCAACACGCACGAACGCCCGCACGCATACACACATATTATTGGGCACATTCACGTATACATGTTTACGTTTCAGTTTCGTGACACACACTGGAATAGACGCAGGTCGCACACACACACACACACACACACACACACACACACACACACACACACACACACACCGTCAAACACACCGACGACATATACACTGTCTCGACTCTTTCTGTCTCTGTGACAATCTCTCTCTCTCTCTTACACACACACACGCGCGCGCGCGCACACACACACACACACACACACTGAGTGTGATTTCTGTGATGTTCAGAATTAATAACTGGGAAGCCCACACTCGGGTTTCCAATATAAAACTATCAGACCTACCAAACCTTTTTTTCATTTGGGACACACATGCAACCTGCCCGCGCGCGAGTGATAATTGGTTAGGGTAGGAATACAACTTGTGCATGTATAACAACACATTTCCTTCCGTCCTCCTCTACACTGGGTTTTCTGAGTGATGTTATGTATTGCACTGCCCTATCGCGTGCGCACACATTGGTTTTCCTAAGCAAGTGAAGTCCCCATTTCATTCCGGGTTACTCTTTCAGCTTAATATTTCTGTTGTTAGGAGAATGAAGACTTTCGTTACTTGTGCAATTTTTCTTTCCTAGACCATTTTTGGGAACTTCAGAGCTCAATTTCACATTTGTTCATATGTATCTTAAATTGAAAGTCATGTCAAATCCCGCATTGAAGACAAGCATCCTGATCATAAAGAACATTTACGGATTAATTTACAATGGAGATGCGTGCAGGTTTTAGCGTTCTTAATATCTGAATTCAAAATAGTTTTTAATCTCCCCCTTTTTTTGTTGTTGTTGTTGATCAAACATGTCAATCTACGGCGGCAGTTTGGCCAGACTTCGATTCTGATGGCTTAGTAAAAAAAAAAAAATACCTCTCAATTTTAGGGAAAAATAAGTCCAAGTCCTATTCTGTGCTCATTGAACCAGTTGTCCGGGCATTCCAGTCTTTGAAATTACAAACAGACACGACCTGAAATGATCATCGAAAGCAGTCGCTTAATTCTTTTTCAGTAATGTTAACAGGATACAGAGATAAAATTCTGGATTCCTCGTTCAATTTACTTTAACCAAGTTGACATAACAGCGAAGAGGGAGTGGTAGAAGGGAGGCAAAATGTTGTTCAGAGTGAGTTCAGTTTCATCTTTTACCATATTCCGCGAAAACTATGCTCCATTTTATTTCAGTCGTGTGCATGGAATTAGCTTCAAAGCACGTAGAAAAACTGACCGACAATGATTACTGAGAATTTAGGGGGGGGGGGGGGGGGGGGGGGGGGGGGGGGGGGTTGAATAACCATCTGTGCTATAGAAAGGAAACGGAGGCCTTCAAACCAGGTAAACAAAAAAATTTTCCGTGCGCACACACATACATAAAACACACACACACACACACACACACACACACACACACACACACACACACTTTTTTTTCTTGTAACAGAATGAAACAGTTCGTTCCCGTATTATTTAAATACCAAGGAAATTTGCGACTGGTCCACATTGATCTATACTTTTTGAGGCTGCTTTCTCAAACAGGTCTTTACATCATTACTCGGTTGAACATGCACTTTAACACGCAGTCATGTAAACGCGCACACCCACACGCGCGCAATCGCGCGCGCGCGCACTTGCCACACGCTACAGCACTTTTTGACTAGTCCACCTATATTACACCCCTTCCTGTTTTTTCTTTCTTTGTGTGCGAGTGCATGGTTATGTGTATGTGAGTGCACGCGCGCGCGCATTTCTGTGTGTAAATTAGGACGTACTTATCTAATGTCGCCTTTAGTGAAGCAACGTTAAGCTGAAAGACCACACGCACTCTCTCTCTCTCTCTCTCTCTCTCTCTCTCTCTCTCTCTCTCTCTCTCACACACACACACACACACACACACACACACACACACACACACACACACACACTACTGAATATAGTTTGAACGTGCGAGTAAGAGCCGCATCTTTTTACGACGTGGAAACGTGTTGCGTTGTCTTTTATTAAATTTTGTTGCTGTCAACGTAAACGAGCCAGCGACAGATCGTGGCCGTGTCGGCCACATTAACCACGGTCATTGCCGAGTCTATGCGAAGATTTTATTGAAGTAACATGCACAACGAATCGCCCACAGTTCACATTTGTAGTGATTTATGCATGAATGTATGCAGACAAGACGTAAGAAAGAGAAAATGTACGGTTCGGGATAACATTGATCGTGTGTGCGTGCATGCATGTGAGTGCGAACATCCCATTCTTGAATTTACAAGTCTGTTTATTGGCGCTCTCAGCACGGTATAGTCTTGCGCGCCGTAACGATATGGATAATTTTGCATCTACGTCATGAACGGTAGTTTGGTTGGTCGTTTTTCTTTTTGAGGATGCGGTCATTTCAGGAGCCTGTCCATTTCAGAATCTGACATTTTAAAGATCTGACCTTTCTACGTACGAGTTTGACAGCCCTGAAAAAGTCCTGTTTGGTCGCCTCGGCGATTGTGATTAAGAGGGGGAACAAAAAAGACAAAAAGAAAGGAAAAAGAAAAAAAAAAAACAAACAAAAAGAAAGCGAAAGCCATAACAGTGATCGCGTTAGGAAAGTAAAAATGATGATGATGATAGTAATAATGATGGTAATGATAATCATCATCACTACCATTATTACTTTTTATTATTATAATTATCATTATTATGATCATTATTATTTCAACTCCCATTGTCTCCTTCCCAACAGCCTCGTTTTCATTCAACGTCCATTGGGGGAGATGAATGATTGCTTGTTCTTCGTTTTCATAGTTCTGAATGTTGTTTATCTTGCCTGAAGAATACCACAGAGGTCGAAACGCGGCGTGTTTTTATCTAGTAATTTGTCCCTTTTGTCCGGCGGAGGAGCATTTTTTTTTTTTTTCGTTTTGAGTTTATTTCTTTGGAACTAACTGTTGTGCTGGTTGCTTTCGGCATGACGCTTCTCGTTCACAGATGTGTGGCGAGCGGCCTGATAGGCCCCTTGTCGGCTGGGCTGCAACACCAACACTGAAACGGGTAACTGTGCTCATCATTCACCCGTTGGCTTAGTTTAACCCACTGCAACTTTACATTGTAAAAGCATTTTTCATATGATAAAAGAGTGTAGGAAGATGACGTTAAAGAGCTCTAACCAGTCGAGCCATGCACCTGGTCTTTAATGTTTTACTTCTTGAATGGCATTTTACTTTTGACTGTGTTGCAAAGTTTTTCGTTATTTGTTTCATGTTTGTTGCACCTGAAGAAGACCTAAGAGGTCGAAACGCGTTGTGGTTTGTCTTGTGACTCGTTTGTCCACGTTTCTCTGGGCGGTTCGCTGACATTTAAGATTTGTTTTGACTGTGTGTCCAAATATAGACTTTACATCATTGACGATGTTTGTAATCACCAGTAATTGACTTTTGCTGCTGTGCTGTAATGATTGTGTTTACCCTTCGATGCTGTAGCACTTAAATTTTTCTTCTTTTTCTGCCTCATCTGTCATGCCTCTCAGTTAACATTACCCCCACGCCGCTCATTTCGGCTGTCTCGAACGCATGCACATCCAAGTTTGTCAGGTTTGATGCCCAGCACCAGAGAGCGGTCAATATGAAGTGGTCAGGCAGCCCACCAGAAATACTGCGCCTCTCCCCCCCGGTCAGTCCCGTGGTGTTCATTGATGCCTGTTCTGATCAATATACGCAGGACACCACGTGCTAAGTTCTGTACGTATGAGGCTGCTTAATCCTCGGTCTCTGACCCGGCGCGTGAACAATCCCCCTCACCGTCCCCTCCCCCTCCCCACCCTTCCTTCGCTCCCCTTCTAGAGAGTGCTACTGCATCCACTTCGCGGTAGTCTCCATAAGCTTGCTGATACCGACCATCTTGACACGAACTTGCTATGCGCATGGATGTGGCAAGAAAGTTGAAATTGAGGTCGCCATGAGAACAGGGCATGAAGGGCCACAGAATTTCCCCCTAATTATTTATTGAAAAAAAAATTACAATCATAATTGTCATATAATGAAGATGGAGTAATGCTTTAGAGTTTTATACTTCATTGAGCTGGATTCTACATGACGAAGCTTTAATCGTGGCTTCCTTACAAAAAATTTACCTGGCGTCAACCAGGCCCGGAAGATGCGGAATCCTGCCGTGCTGATTGGAAAATGCGAGCAGCAGTCTCAAGAAAGGCACGGAGCTAGAATGCGTGGCTCCAGCCTTTCCGTTTAAGGCCGTTTCACTCATTTCTGGGTAGAAGTCGACTGGGGCCAATGATTGGTATATAAAATCATTGCCGAGACTGAAAAACTCTCCCACATATAATTCCGCCGATAAAACCCGACACCCCTGCCCCACTATGCAAACCACAGCACCACCCGGCGGCTGGTTCAGTGTATTTCTCTGCAGTCCCATGGACGCGTTTCTTTCGGCCTCAGATGATCTTAGATCAATGATGTTCACCAACTGACAGTTCGTGACAGTGTGTGACTGCATCAGTTTTACTCAACTTATAACTTTTGAATATGGTATCATTGAACTGTTATATACGATTACTGTAAATTTGAACGATTACACGATAATTATTCAAATAATGTCGTTGACTTCATGAATTCTGCATCCACAAGATACACAGTAGCCGGCAAGATGTGAAGTATTCTACTCCTGCATCTATTTATTATATATTTTGTGTGTAAATATTGTGTTGGAAAATCTTCTACGCACTCTGAATGTTTGATACCGATACTGAGGAACTAGACAGGTCATTTCTTTGATCGCTCTAACATTTGTACACTATTCTTTTGAAACATCCTCTGGGATGTCGGTGCTCTGTTATGATAATTTTTGACCACTAGAAACTTCTAGAGATTTTTTTTTAGGTAAATCTGACGTTTGTCTTCTCTCTCTCTCTCTCTCTTTAACTCCCAGTGAAGAAAAGACAACGACGTGGAGTTTTGGAGGAAAAAAAAAAAATCCCAGTTGCCTGCTTTTGCTTTCTGAGAACATGTTTTTTTTGTTTTACATTGGACATACATTCTGATCCACTCATTCATCTCGGGGTTCACTTTATAGCCTGTCAGCTTCTTTTATTTGTAATTTGGCGGCGAGGCAACGAGATTGCAAAGTCAAGCTGTCAGATCTGCAACATCTATTTGCCCACGTGACCTGATGTTTTGGTAGCTTTTTAAGACTGAAATGAATGTGTGTGTGTGTGTGTATGTGTGTGTGATGAACTGAGGAGGATGGCTGACGCTCTCAGCATGGCTTTACCTGGTTTAAGGAGTCAACAGTTTACAGTTTAAGGAGCGTGTAAATAGTTTATGTAGTTGCCTTCTCAATGCCAGCCCTGGAAGGGCCCCGTGTGTGTGTGTGTGTGTGTGTGTGTGTTTACTGTAATGCCAGCCCTGGAAGGGCTCCATGTGTTTTTGACGGTAATGCCAGCCCCCAAAGGGCCCCATGTTTTAGACTAATGACAGGCGTGGAAGGGCCCCAATGTTTTTGACTGGAAGGACAACCCTGGAAGGACCCCTTGTGCTTTTGACTGTAGAGACAACCCTTGAAGGACCCCTTGTGTTTTTGACTGCAGAGACAACCCTGGGAGGACCCCTTGTGTTTTTGACTGTAGAGACAACCCTGGGAGGACCCCATGTAGTCGACTATATTATGATAGCAGACCTCTGCTGGTACTTCATTCAGCATCACCAGTCTTGGTGTCAGAGCTGGTCACGTAACGCACTCTGAATGATGCTCGATTTACTGTGCCCCACGTGAATACATGTGTGCAGAGGAAGTCGGCCCGACACATTTTAACACCACACATACATTTGGTACAGTGCATTGTTGAGGAGCTGCACAACATGGCTCAAGCGGTGTTTGTAATGTTCACGTGTGTTTGCAATGTTGCAGATGTTAAAAACGACTGTCAACGAATCGCTACGTAGAGGATCTTCGGACAAGGTTCACGCTGGTCGAAGGCCTCGGTTTAAAGATATTCTCGAGGATGATCTCATCGACACTGTGAAGCTAGGTGATGAAATGGTAAGACACGTTTGGGCAAAAAAAAACAAAACATTTAAAGCTCTCAGCATGTAAACATACAGGCATATCAATTAAGTTCAGGACTATTCACGTGTGCTTGAATGTGACCGTATGTTGACCTTGCGACAAATCTTTCAAAGCAAGCAAATTTTCATTAAGATTGCAGTAGGGCTTTTCTCGTCTCTTAAAAATGTTATGATTTGGGGGGGGGGTTGGGGGGGGGGGGCATAACGGATGGTGCTATGGACAGTAAGAGGGGGGGGGTGTATCAAGACACATCTGTTGTTTCAGGACTGGATTGCTGAAATGGAAAACAAAAACATCGCACAGAAATCGGTATCCTCTACATTTTGGAAAGGTGATGTGATGTGAGCTGACGCGTATTCTGGTGCCATATATTATGGGATGGCGACTTCTGGTTTCTGCTTACGTAACACGACAAAAGTGGGATCATTGTTTTCCCCAGTATTCTCATAGGCCTAAGTTTGACGACAGCGCATATGTTCAATAATTCAAAGCGCAAGACACAAATTCACCCGAGACCAAAGCAAGTTGAAGACAGCATTGATATTCCCCACCATGCCATGTTCAAATTTCACATTCCCCGTTGATTTTCCCCATGATTTTGTCAGGTGACCCACCGTAACTACCAGCTTGCTTTTTTGTTGTTGTTGCTATTAGTGAAATGACCTCTTGGAGGGTCAAGTGAAATTTGCTGAGTCCATTTCAATTTGAATGCATATCGTTTCGCCTAAGCACGATAGAAACCATTCTTTGTTCCCAAGCGTCATTGCGAGTGTACCCTTCCGGGCTCTCTAGATATCTGAAGTGTTGCGTTTCACCCGAACCCCGATGCAGGGTTGGCCTAAAAGTATTTGCAGTGCACAGGAGAGGAAAAAAAATAGAGACGGAACATGATGAGAATCTTTTTTTTTTCTTGCTTCAGGTAAATATTTTCTTTTTTTTTTTGTCGCGAAGATGGTGAATTTTACACTGACGGAAATGAATTTGAGACCAGTATGTTTAAAATTATCCTTTGGCTGATTGATTCAGTCTCTGGGAAAAAAAAAAAAACAGGTTGAGTGCGCGTGCGTGTGAACACGCTGGTGCGTGTGCATGCCTGCGTGCGAGCGATTTCGCTGAATTTTTGGAAACTCCCCGCGAATGGTGCATATCGCCTGTTGTTATGCCACCATATCTCTTATCACGAGAAAGAGAGAGAGAAATAGAGTGACGTTGAATGCTTGTTTACAATGTTTTTCTCCTTTTACATGTTGACGATTCGGTCATTTTTGCTTTCGGAGACAGAAGGTGCGCTGCGACTAGGACTTGACACTGTTAACCGCTGAAAGCAACGAAATGTAAAGTGATAGTATATCCAAAAATGGTTTGAATAAAGTACACTAAAATTTTCCATTGGTTACAGGAATATTGATGCCGTTTTGGATTCAATACTTGTTTAAAACCGTTATAATTAAAAAAAATAAAGCCGCACAGTGCGATTCGTGCTTCCACACACACACACACACACACACACATATATATATATATATATATATATATATATATATATATATGCGCGCGTGTGTGTGTGTGTGTGTGTTTCGTTTGTTTAGATAAACTGTGATAGATTCCCATTACCCTTTCCTATAAAGTTTGATAAGATCGTTGTCCCGACTTTTAGGTATGGCAGTGAAATGCATGGTCACACCATGTCCGATATGGCTTTGAACCTTCAACTGAAGTTTTGTAAACATACAACATTTATGAAGAGCGATACCAAAAGCTGTTCTGTTTGGAGAATTTTGATGTCTCAGTGAAAACAAGAATGCGCCACTTTGGGGTTTAAGCTCTATAGCAGAAGAAAAGAAATTGTCGAGTATTGTTTTATGGTCATTGAAATTAAGTGAACAATGCGTATCTCTCTCTTACACACACACACACACACATATATATATGTGTGTGTGTGTATTGTGGATAAAAGAAAGGCACTAAAAGACATTTGAATAAGTGTTTAAGGCTTTTTATATAGGTAAATTCAGATGGCTATCTTCTGGGTTTAAAGAAAAGTTGTCTTAATAACCAGTTTCGAACATGCTTGGTATTCGAAAGTGCAGGGATGACCAAAATATGAACTGATTGTATAAAAGAAAGGGTTTTGGACAAGAAACATATTTGAACGAAGGACTTCGAGAAAATATCATTCCAACGAAAACAGCATAAAGTTCCAGCGTTTGTTTTTAACAACAGTCAGAAAAAAATAATCAAGATGCAAAAAGGACCTTGGTGAAAAACTATTCACTGTATGAACTATTTAAAAAGCAGTCTAAAATAATTACTACTTTGATGATTCAATAGGAATGCGTGATTGGTGAAAACAACTGGTTCTAAGGGAATACATGCGAGTATATGGATCTATATCTAGGTGTACGTGTACGTGATATACATTGATTTTGGAATTCATTCACATTGATTATGGAATTTGTTCTAACGTAATGTATTTTTCCGCACATATTTCATATATATATCATTTTCCTCTATACTGAAGGGTTTTGATTTAAATTTTTTTGTTTTGTTTAAGGAATCCTAGAATTCTGGAGACAGACACGCGGGGGGAAGGGTTATGAAGATGCTGATTTGTAAGATATTCGGCATCGCCTAGTCCCCCCCCCCCCCCCCCCCCCCCCCCCCAAGCACATGAAAAAAGACAAACACCGAGTTGATATTCACCACAGGGTAAAGAGCATCCGCTGTTGTCCTGACAAACGACAGCACGTGCCAGAGGAACGTGGTGCAGAAGGAGCAGGCGTTGGGAGGCCGGGCCAGTGGTGTGGCGGTGACACAAGGAAGTGTCCGACTGATCGGCTGGACGAGTTGAGTCAGAAAGTTGTCGTGGTGCCCAAAAATTTCATGTTACTTCGCGGTTATTGAAGTGACGTCAGCTTTCATGTTAAAAATGTACGCGTTTCTGTGTTGCATCGCCGCAGTCATTTTTTTTTTTTAACTTAGGTGAAAATTTTGTGATGTTCAACTGCAGTTAATGCAATTCCCTCATTAAGTTTTTTTTTTTTGTTTTTTTCCCCAGCGCAGATCTTTGGTTACTCTCGTTTAACGTGTTTTCCGGTTTGTAGTCGTCTTCTCCTGTTTCCCTACCATGTTTCCTCGCTTGCAGGCCAGATTTTTTGTTATTGTTGGTTAAAGGCTGAGACTTACTGCTGGAAGTTCGACATAACTATCAGTATCAGGTCACGAGGCATAACTGCGGAGTTACCAAGATAGTGATCAGTGGTGCCTGTTACGATCCATCGCACAGGACACCACATACCAAGTCTCTCCTTTTGTGATTGCTTTAATTGCAGAGTCAGCGTAAGTAATCGTCCCTATCCAGAACTAAATCGTCACCAAATCTATCCTAAGACAAGTCTCCATGACCTTTCAGACGATTAGGACTTCGATCCTCTGAGGTCGGTCATCAGGTAGAAGGTTTTGTGGACTGCGTGGTTTCAAACCGTCCCATTTGAGCTTTCAGCACTGTTGATAACCGTAGCCAGGGGGCAGCCTGGGTAGAAAGAAAACAATCATAATCATGTCCGTCCGATGTGATTTCAGCCTGCAAACGCCCGGTTACAATCTGGTACACCACCTTGCCACAAGACTAATCTGTTCTCTTCCCCCCCCCCCCCCCCCCCCCCCCCCCCCCCCCCTTTTTTTTTTTTTTTTTTTTTTTTTTTTTTTTTTTTTTTTTTTTGCCTCCAACCTGCATTTTTTTGTGTCAAGTTTGTTTAAGTGAGGCGTCCATCCTATTTCCCCACTTTTTTCTTCCCCTTCATTTCCGTCGACACTTGCTCACCATGGATTCGAATGCAAAATGTTTTCCAGGATGATGCACAGCGTCCGGGTTTATTTCTGCTCTGTTTGGTGCACTGATACATTCATCCCGTTTGTATGTGACAAATATTATATTTACATATGTCTATACACACGAACACATCAGAAAAAAACGGCTTATAAAACCTTCAGAAACACAGATCAAATGTACACAAGTATGGCGAATTAGGAATGTAGTGATGACCATAATACATGAATGTAAGTTTCCAGACCCCTCGCTGTCGCTCCTGTAATTCTAAACATTCCCGGTCATCATCTTTGAAGAAAAAGGCAAAAACGAATGCAAGAACCTAATATATTGTTGTTGCCTAAATGAGGCGCGAGTACGTTTTGTTTCTCCGACATCTTTTTGGACAGGGTTTCGACTCCGATTTCACTAATTCGACGATTCCGAGCGCTTTTCAGCGCACACGTCTTAAAGGACATATTCAAAGTTATACCTTCTTTAGTACTGCAGTTCTGTGATTGTCCAGACCCATTCCCAGTCTACAACATGCGAAGTATATCCGAAAGTAGTCGTAATCCATCGAACATATTTGACCTTCACCGTGACGGGTGGACACAGTAAAGAGATTTTTTTCTCCGTAAAAACTGGCATCCATTTCTGATCAAAGTGACCGCAACACTGCTCGATAGTTATTTATGTGCATATTCTTTATACCCATGAGTTCGGATTTTTTTTTTCTCTTTATTTCACGAGTCCTTAGATTTCCGTGCCTATGGACACACACTTTGTACAAAAAGAAACATGTCATCACACATCCACACTTTATAAAGCATTGCCCTTATATATAATACTTAAGAATACACGAGTGAGTTTGAACACACACACACACACACGCGCGCGCGCGTGCACACTGCATCAGTTCTGATTGTTATCTTTTGCAATCTTTTCATCACATTGTTTTTCTGTCCATGTGCAAAGATGAGTCCATCCATCGGTGCTATTCTCGTTTTCAGCATTGACACTGTGTGTGTGTGTGTGTGTGTGTGTGTGTGTGTGTGTGTGTGTGTGTGTGTGTAAAATAAGAGCAGATGACAGAAAATGTTTTTGCTGTCCCAACCTTGATGCCACCTCAGTGGCACTACACCCATGCCGCTCATTCCGACCCCCCTCGACCACGGCCACAGCCCGGCCGGCCCGGCCCGCCGTTAAGCCTCAGTAATCAACAGGGGAGCAGTCAAAGTCAAGAGGCAACCCACCAGAGGTGACTCTGCTCTGCTGCCGAGTGGTGGTGTTCAGTAGTTCCTGTTCTGATCCAACATGCGCAGGACACCACCTACTAAGCCTCTTACTGATGACAATAATGGCTTAGTCGTGGAGCCATCGTGCGTGAGCTCTCCCTCCGGTGGGCCCACCACGTCCAGACTGGAAAAAGTGTAGGTGCAGTGTGGCACAGTGGTCTTGGAAACATTCAGTAGCAGGTCGTTTTGTTGCTGTGGAGCCTGAAAGATAATATATCCAAGACTGCTCAAGAGACTGAAGCAATGTCTGATGATATCATGGATGAAGACACTGAACAACCGTGTTGTTCTGACCAGCCCAGCCGACTACGGAGACCTCATCAGGGCCATACATGTCACACTGAAGCTTCGGCCAAGCTTGCGGAGTCAGAAGAAGATTCTGAAACTTGAAGAGTCGCTTGTCTTCGCAGAGATCCATCTTGTAGTTTTGACCCAACTTTAAGCTTTGCTATCTGGCTGTGTGGGCCTTAAAACCATGCAGAAGACGGTGCAAGTCGTAGGTCTGAATTGGAGACAAGGAGGCAAGCAAACTGAAGTACAGGGAGGCAGGCAGACAGCAATACAAGGAGGAAAGCAGATGGCAGTAAAGAGAGAGAGGTGGCATTTTCATGAAGACGGGAAATCAAGAAGTGTGGCAGATAGTAACACAGAAAGCGAAGGTAGCAACAATGTAGGAAGAAAGGAGGGCAGACAGGAATCAGGGGAGAAAAGCCAGCAACTCATGAAAACAGCAGCAGTACAGGAAAACAGTTTTAACGAGTCCCTCAAAATTTGTGACGCAGTAGAACGAACCGCCTTCACTGGAGAAAAAAAAAGTGCTAAGAAACACTTCAACTCGTTCAAGCCATCAGAAAATTAAACCAGTCCTGTCAGCAAAACAATGTTATGTCTGCGATCATGATCTTGGTTTTTTAAAGTAACTTGTTCAGATCTAGATGATGCAAGGCAAACGATCGAAGGGAAATAACTAACGAGAGCGTTTGGAAGCGGAAGCGGGACGTAGAGCCTACGAGATGTATTCTCCTTATTGGTGCATTAAAACCGTCTACTCTTGGAAACGCCAGGGCTTTTATGATAAGGAAACAAAAAACCGTAGTAGCTCTCCTCACGTACACATACCAGTCTTGATATTTCAACGCTTCATTTGCGTACATCCGTGTGCTCTTGGAAACACTGTAAACCACTCTTTCAGTCCATGTCCTTGTCAGGACCATATGGGACAGGTTCGCAATAAACCTCGAACTGCATTATGGGCTGTTCGGGTCTGTCGCTGCAATCGATGCACAGTTAGAATTCCCTTACCGTGAATACTCCGTGTTCGCAGTATCTGTCGAAATCTCCAGGCAAGTACAGCATGAAACTGTCAAAAGTGTGGCAGGCGTGGGGAATAAAATACTCCATGAAAGCTGCCTGCCTGGGGAAAGCTGGATTGATTGTCAGGAATGGCCGAGAAGTGGCCGTGTCTGAACGCAGCTCGGCTGTAAAGAACAGAAACAAAAACGTTACTTTTTTTTCTTAACAATTTCCTTGCAAACAAAGAATCCGCTCAAGCATGACTCAGTTCATTAGCGCTGGCAAGTTCATGAAAACTGTCGGGAGATGGAAAAATGGGGTGGCGTCCTGCGCAATTATTGTCATCAGTAATGGGCCTTAGTAGGGGGGTCTGCAATGCATGTTGGATTCAAACACCACGAAAGCAGCAGGCAAGTGTCTCCCCCGGTGTGCTGCCCAAAGATGACTTGATGATTGCTGTTTACAAACTGCCGATCGATGCTGATACTGCGGCGAGATCGACAAGAATCAGAATGGGTGGCATGGAGGAAACGCCTGTTAAAGGGCATGGAGGCAATGACGGCCGACAACAACAGAAATAAATGGGCTGATTCGTCAGCCACTGTGGTGCTGAGGAAGCGCCACGGGGTTGTCGGCTGGGATATTGCAGGTTCGAACCCCGCGAGAGGCATTCGTTGGATTTTTTCAACCCAAGTGAGCTTCTACACTGAATTAATCAGCAAAATCGCCTTGCGTGGTTTCATATCAAACTTTTCTGTGCGAGGCTCACTGCATGCCATAAATTCAGGTTGTCAGAATGTAGGTAACAGCAGGCCACCACATCATTGAGAAGAAAGGAATCTCTGCGGGTAATATGAGGACAGCACAAAGGAAACTTAAGTCAAGCATCCCAAATCCACGACTCCGACCTCGGATGTGCCTGGATTCTTCAAAAAACTGCGAAATGCTCCCGAAATAACACGTGTGTGATTACGTGCAGCACATGCTTGCTTACGTGATCAGTATAAGCTGAAATGTGCGATTATGTTCAGAATGAGTGAAATTCTTACTATGATGTGATTCAGTAGTTATTCTGGTTTGATTACTACTGGGTTGACTACAGTTATCTAAAATCCCAGTACCGGTGACTTCTGTGGGTACAGAAAGCATTGGACAACCATGTTAATGCTTCAGATGCTGCAAATACTTGTTAAGAGAACAACATGCTCTTCCGGGGTTTATCTAAACAGTTTTATATGCAGCAGCGTATCTCAGATACAGCCGCTCATCACTCTCTGACCATTGCTTTGATGTGAATTATGACTTAAGATACGAGATTAGCAGACTTGTGGATTTACATGCTGGGGGACACAAGAGGTTGAAATCAAGATTGAGAAAAATACACAAATAAACCCAAGTATCCTTAAAATGTTAAAAGAGACCCAAAGTCTCGCAGAGTTTTGAACGTTTGCCTCTGGAGACCATCTTGTGGCTGTGACAAGGTGTTGGAATGAGCGGTGTTGGTGCACTGCCACTGAGGTGGCACAAAAGATGGGACCCCCCCCCCCCCCCAAAAAAAAAAAAAAAAATGATGATGCGAGATGCAGACAGGCCAACTAACAAGCGTTCGTAGTGTCCCTCTTTGGAAAGCCCAAAAGTCAGCATGACCACCACGTCAGTACCCAGGCCATCGCCATAACGGTCACGTTCTGTGACAGTGCAGTCTCTGCAAGTCTTTCTCCATGTTGTCTCCGCTCTTGCTAACGTCGGTCGTAGGAAGTATGGTGAAGAGAACACGACGCTACTGGTGCAGGTGCCAGAGTTATGTTGTCTGACCCAAGTTGGGCATTTTCTTTTGCTCGGCGTTTTGTGAAGTGTTTGAAAAAATGTATGTGTGTGTGTGCGCGCGCGCGCGTGTGCGTGCGCGCACGTATGTTCAAAGTTTTATTAACTTTCAGTTTTCAGGCATCCTCCGGTATCTGTCTTGCTGTGAGGACATCCACCATCCGTAGCTGTTCCTTCTCAAGCATTTTACTCGGACTAGTCGACCCTACGTGCTACAAGCGTAGTCGCCATACAGATCTGTGGGAACGATTTCTTTGAAAAGGTATGTGCAAAAAACAAAAAAAAAAAAAAAAAAAAACCTGCACCTTTTATTTAAAAAGAAAAATCACTTCCATGCTAAAACCAGTGTTTTGGGGTCTTGTACTTGCAGAAAGAGTGAAAACTGAACGAAGACCAGGACCAATCGAAAAGGCTAAGATTACAAAAAAAAAAATGCACAACATCGATCTTTGGTACATTTAAATGCAGTGATTTTCGGTTTACAAGGCATGAAGACGCGCCCTTTGATTTTTCCCCCATACATTTCGTTCTGAAAAGTTTTTCCTCTTCAAAATTAATCTGTAGGCAAAGCAACATGCCAGGATTCAAGTGTTAGAAACATCGCCTCATACTCTGAAAATCATGGTACTCTGAAAAGTTTGGGAGTTTTGTCCCAGTGTCACGAAGTGGCTCAGAACATAATTTCTGTCGGAATTTAACAAGTGTCAGAAAATAAATTTTTGTCTGACCTGCAGCCTTTAAAGACATTTTCCCTTTTTCCTGGTTTCTCTCTTCCTTCGCTTGGTTTGAATAATTTTTATTCAAGAAACAAACGGAACACCTTCATAGTCATCGGGACAGATGAGCAACAATAAGCCCTGGGTTTATACTGTGCTCAAATATAACATCGACAGTACCTTGGCGGTTACAACCATTTACGGCATACTACACATTTCACCACAATGTTGGGATTTTTTAAAGGGAATATCAACAAGACAACAGAAGAGGGGGAAGAAAGATACGAAAATGTGAGGAAGCGAGTGGAAGCAACAATCACATCAACAAGAATATGAGTGAACAATTTAGAAACTATATATATTATGTATGTGTGAGTGTTTTCAACTCATACCAGGCATTTCAATTTAGAATAACTTTTTTCCTTTATCCTTCTTCCTCCTCTTTTTTCTCCCCCATTCCTTTTTTTTTTCTTCATTTCCTGCTTTTGTTTTTCTTTCCCTTTGAAGGCACTATGACATCAATCGTGTAAGAAGAAAAAAGAATTATTCATGTTAGCCAAAACGTTGGTTAATTAGTTTGCAAACTGTTTAGTAAAATAAGTCTTAGGCCAATCGACTTGTCAGTCAACCTCTTATTTCCAGACAACAGAAATAATCTTGTGATTTGCTTGTCTATGTGTGTGTGTGTGTGTGTTTTGCGGTACGCTATTTATTACATTTAAAATTTGTTTAGAAATTGATCGTAATGAATAAATGAAGCCCAAACAATGTAGTTTAAAACAGCAAAATAAAGCAAGAATGAAGAAGTAGGCAATGAAAAAGTCAAGGCTGAAATCGAATCGATTCAGAAATAAATTGATGTGCTATTTCAAATATCAACGAGTTCACTTCTGCTGAAGATCAAAGCTACCTTCTAAGAGAAACAGTAGCTGGGCGTAATAATTCTGTGGAAGAGCCAAACTTGTATTTTCACGGACTGTATTGAAGAGGTGACTTCTTCTTCTTCTTCGTTCGCCTCACAGCGTCAGCCCAGCCTCGTTGATAAAATGTAGCCGTTTTCTCCAGGTCTTGTCGGGCAGCCGTGGAGCTTCGTGTGCAGCGGAGTCGGCGTTGGCCACACGGTTTCTCTCAGTCCCTTGAAAAGGGGACAGGTCTGTAGGATGTGTTCTGGTGTTTGGTCTTCAAGACCACAGGAGCAGGAGGGGGAAGGCGCCAGCTTCAGCTTCCTATGCAGGTGGCCATTGAGTCGGCAGTGGCCAGTTCTGAGTCTCATAATGACCACCTGCTCCTGTCTCTCCAGAAGATGGAAGGCATCCCTTGTGGGTTGTGGTCGCATCAGAGCCTTCACAAGGGTCTTCTTCTCTGCGAAGCTGACGCTGTTGTTCGGTTGTCTTCCTCTGGCTCCGGTTTTGGCGAGCTGATCGGCTGCCTCGTTCCCTGGGACTCCGCAGTGGGCAGGTACCCATTGCAGGACTACTCGTCTACTTTTGGCGAGTTCCTGGAGTTTCTCCATTAGACGAGGAAGTTTGTCTCCTGCAAGGGCCTCCAGGACGGACAGCGCATCAGAGAGGAAGACAACTTGGGTGCAGTCGCTCTGTGATTCATGAATCATGGAGGCTGCCTGCATGAGGGCCTGAACTTCTGCAGCATAATTGGAGCAGTGTTTCCCAGTTGGTATCCCTGCTGTGGTGGTGTGTCCCTCAGGTGACTTGATGAATACGCCCGCTCCTCCATCAGAGACTGCGTTGGTTGCTGAGCCGTCGGTGTACGCATGTATCCAGGATTCTTCAGGGTACTTCTCAGCAATCATGGCAAGTGTGAGAGTGCGTTTGACGATGTCATCCTGAAAGTCTCCTGAGGCAACCTGTGGAACTGTTGTGGAGATGTGAAGATTTGTGAAGTCTTCATTCCAGGGCTGTGGCAGATCAGAGGGGTCCAGTGGGTTGGCAGTTGGCAAGCCATCTTGATGCTCCCTGGCAAGACTCTTACTTTCATGGATGAAGCTACTGCGTTTGAGACGATTCTTGGTCAGGTTCTGCATCCTCTTGTTCATCGGATGTTGAGGCAGGCACTTGAATTTCTCTGCCTGAACCATGGTCTTTGTGTCTCTCCTCTGGTGGAGGGGCTGTATGGCAGTAACCTCAAATATCAACGAGTTCACTTCTGCTTGAAGACCAAAGCTACCTTCTAAGAGAAACTGTAGCTGGGCGTAATAATTCTGTGGAAGAGCCAAACTTGTATTTTCACGGACTGTATTGAAGAGGTGACAAAGTAACAAGTAGTGTTCTGCTGTTTTTCTCTTGACCTACAAAGAGGGTTGTTACCGAGACGTCGGTTGATCATGTTGTTTAGATCACTCGGACCTGGACGGCGTCGGCAGTGAGCAGCTTGTTCTTTTCCTTAACCAAACTGATAATATGGAGGAACTATAGCATCATCAATCGACAGATATTGTTTAAGCTGGCTCAAGGAGGTGCTAGTTTTAGTGTAGTCGGGTAGGACATTCCATAGCCGAGTTGCGGATGAGACGATCGATCTCTCTCTCTCTCTTTCTCTCTCTCTCTATAAAATTCTGTGTTAATTTATTACTTTGCGTTTTAGATGCCTTCGCTTGTGACGAGAGTTATCTGTCAAAGACTAGAGAAGGAATCGGATCAAAATAATTGGGGGCCACAGGCCATTGATCATTACTATATCGATTTATGTCGTTTTTTTCTTCTTTCTGAAGGTTAGCTCCACGAGCCACACCTGTAATGATTTGCTTAAGACCGCTGTGTGGAAGGTTTTCTCCGGAGTTCAACATGTTGCAGACTCCAGTCAGTTCCACTCTCAGATCCTTTAGAATGATACTTCAAACCGAAATGGAATGTGTCTAAATAGCCACCACCATCACACACACATACGCAAGTGCGCACACACACACACACACACACACATCCTTGCACGCACTTAACCTCGGTCCCTCCTTCGAAGAATAGACCATCATATGCTACGAGGGTGGATGACGCACAAAAAACATGCGCCGACACTGCTGTTTTTAGACACATCAGAACACGGACTGTGGCTGTCTTTACTTGTAGAATAAAAGACGATCATGAATGCAGAAGGAAGGAACGAAGTGACAGTCCAAGTGGTTTGTATTGAAGATAACGGCGCCTATAAACAGAAAGCAGGTGGGCCGGGAATGGGTTCATTGTTTTTTCCTTTCATCTCTTAATATCTGTATCAGAAACAGTTGACGTTTTGCAATACCCGATGGCTCTACGCGATTCGCCAACCATTGTCATCTCCCCTGCGGATGATCAATGCCTGTTGTCGCATTTTCCTTGCCTTTATGTGATAGATTTCGAAATTGTCCTGATCTTTCTGTTTTAAAACTTATTCAGAAGGCGGCCCCAGCTTACTTTGTGTTTTAGCATAGGGTGGTGTTTTGTCTCTCTCTTTTTTTCAGTCGAGCAATTAAAATCAGTTCGATTTGTTAAAAGTTTCAGATCTGAGTTAAGGCAGGACAAAACAAGGCAGTGAACTATCCGAGGTTAGAAAAAAAAAGTCAGTATATGACATCAATAAAATCGTATAGTGTAGAAACAAAACATTAGCTTTAGTTAACAAAACATAAGCTTGCAGTTACTTGATATAAATGTCTCTGACAGTGAAACTCGGCGAAGAACTAACTCTCTCTCAACGTTTCATAATAGGTTTGATATTGTGAGTGGTTTATTCGCAGGCATTTTTGTTGTTGTCTTCAGCGTTTACTTTTTTCTCTACAATTATCTTTTCTTAATTTTTCTTGATTTTCGTGCATGTTACATGTACGTATATACGTATTCGTGTATATGTATGTATATGTACACATATGTATGTACTTGTGTGATATGTATTTTTTGCGTCTTCTATTTAGAATAGCAACTATAATGGTCTCCTGCCATTGCTTTTGCTACATAAGCATTAGAAGCATTTGAACACGCTACAAGCACTAGGGTTGTTGCTGTTCCAATTTCAACATTCACTCTCAAACTGTGGGGCCGGAATAGCTTAGTTCGTAGAACGCCGGACTTGTAATCTTGGTGATCCTGGGGTTGCGGGTTCGAATCTCCGCCGGGCCGTTTCGGTACAGGCGGATTTTTTCCCTCGGAGTTAACATTGGTTCTGACTCCATTTCCCGTACAGTCCTTCGATTGAGACTATAAACCGAGGTTCCGTGTGTGAACGCACGCATAACATCTTGCACACACGTAAAATCCCATCACCAACTTTCGGGAGAGAAGTCCAGTTTAGCCGTTGGTATGGATGACACGTTACACATAACATGCAACCTGCTTAGAAATGGAAAGAATGAAGGGAGTAAGGAAACTGAGTGAACGATATGAATGATATGGACTGGATGACACGGGAAACGACTGAATAAAGCGCCAGCTGGCAACTCTTCAATCGGCACTACCCAGACAGGCAGCCCGTTGTGTAAACGACAGTGTGGATTGTAAAGCGCTTAGAGCTTAGTCTCTAGCCGAGAACAGGTGCTATATCAGTATTCATTATAATGATAATAATAAAACTATGCGATTGGAAATGGATGTATTTACATCAACTCGCTGAGGTTAACCGTATCCAGGACACAGCTTAATGGAAGGCGGGGTCTATCCCTCTCCTTCCGCCGCCTTTAACCTTCCTGAACTGAATCAGGTACACATTTACTGCTAGACGGACAGAGAAGTGCTCCAAGTATTCGCTGGGTGACAGAAAAATTGTACAAGACTAACGTTATCACCAGTATTTGTGAATGACCTCCAGGACAGAAAACGAATAAACAGAACGAATGTGCGGAGAGACGACGGATGAAGAAGATACCGTGTCCATGCATTGATAGATGTCATGTGTTTTGCAGCTCGTCGTCAGATCAACATTCACAACGCTGACGTCCTTCTACGACAGCGACGTCTTCAAGGCCAATTGCTTCACCCTGGATGCCAGTCGCAAAGTCGTCGTTGTGAAATTACGACACCGACCAGCACGCTTGGTGGTAGTGGCAGGGGAATTGTATGAAGTTTATTAACATGTGGAACACAGTACTCTCAAGTGTGTAATTTGTTTTTCAAACTTAGGTATGCGACAAGCCCCACAATCTGGATTCTGGAAGTCGGTATGCACCATTATGGGCTGACATGGATGAAACCTCACGTCCGGAAATGCCGGAATTCGACCTCTGCAGAGATCCTGAAATCACGAAATGTCGGGGGGGGGGGGGGGGGGGGGGGGGTGTCTTTTGCTTTTTCACGAACGTTTTGGCAAAGTTGCGTCCTGATTACTCCGTCTAATCGAGGTTTTTATTTTCGAAATTGATCATTCCGTATCATCATTTTGCCGAGAGAATATGCAAATGCTGCTTCGGTCAATAGCCACCAAGCCGTTCGTTGAGCTTAATGAAGATATTTTTCACACGCCACCACATTGCAGAGGCTTCTTCTGGGTAGTAACCGCCAAGTCTTACATTAACTACAGTAAAATTGATTCATTCTGCCACAAGTTTACTTCAAACCCGATTCGTCAGAATACTTTGGCACAGCCTCATGCTCTCTCCATGATATTTCTGTTTCTGAGCATGCTGTCAAAAATTTGACTTGGCCCGACATCATTTCTGCGCGGAACAAGTGTTGTCGCCATTTGGTTAGATTTTCCTCTCCAATGGTTAGTGCCTGCAAGTGCAATTACCATTAAAAATCTCGCCTCTAGAATTGTTTCACCCGATTAAAAAATATTTCTAATGTTTGTCGTATTTTCGCCGATCATGGGAACAAAATTCAGCGAAATCAAATGGATAAACGTCTGTGGTTATACGTTTGCAAAAAGAAAAAAAAAGTGTTAGGGTCCCAACTAATTAGAAATACAAGTACATTCACTGCGCTTTTATCTTGGTTAAAATGCGAGCTGAAAGGCCACTTGTGATTCCTGGTTCATTATTGTGTGACAAAGCACCCGCTGGTTAATTTAGTAGGCAAAATGAACAAATACTGTTCAGTCTAATTTTTTTTCTTCTAAATGTTCTGTTTATATGACATATTTCAATTTGATTCATTTCGGCAAAGCAGTCATGCCCACTGATCTTGCAACTCTTATTTTCACGTCTGATTTATCATCAGGAAATTGGTATGTCCTTAAGCTTGTCATCCCAGTGCATTATTAGCACAACTTTTACTTTATATAATGTTTGCTGGAACTTGTTTCATAAATAGTACAAAAATCTTCCTTTTACCTTTTTTTGCTTCCACCAGAAATCAACTTGTGCCCAGATCATTTTATTTTACCAATTTTTGCTTCCACCAGAAATCAACTTGTGCCTAGAATTTAATCATCGTCATTTTTCTTGTAAACTTATTGAAATTTGTCTGGACTTTTCAAAAACTACACGTGTGGGGGGAGGGGAGGGTTCAAGGTTTAAATCCAAGTATCACTTTTTAATTTCACAGTTTAAACCTATGAGTCAAGTCGCATACCTGTGGCATCAATAAACTCCACCCCACCCATATGCCACTCCCACCCGTTCCCCAGAGATACAGAATCGCAGGCTAAACGTTCTGCGGGAATAAGCAAGACCACACAGGTTTTCAGCTGAAGTGAAAAAGACACCAGTTTTCCATCCAAGGGTTTTTCTAACACCACATGCACAAATTACAAACTATCTCTCGAGTTCAGACTGCAAACTGTCTTCAAGTTTCAGATATGGTAAATACCCCTTCTGTCAGTCATAGTCAACGAAATGTCTTTATAAGCTTCAGAAGTGGTAAATACAATTTAAAGTCAACAGAAATTATTGCTGCCTCGGGTGTCTTGAATTAACTGAACTCCACTGCATACCGGTCAGATTAATGTCAGTATTATGGTAGTCTTATGGATTGCATGGTAAAAAGGAGGTAAGGCGTCTCCAGATGCCCGGATTTTACCTATCAAAAGGTGTGGAAGCCCTTCAGCATCAGGGGGCTAATCCCCTGACCCCCGACAAGGGACTCTGCCCCTTGACTCCGCCAGGGGCTTGAATGCGGCCTCCTGGATCTCCGCCCTTCCTGCATTTCATGTTTTCCTGGTTTCACCCATGTCAGGGCGTACTAAAATGTTCAATTTGATAAGGTGATCACTTTGTGAAAATGCAAAATCCATAGTTTAAATCGCACTGAATTCATTATGCGGCTATTCTAGGATATCCCAAACACAGTACTCCGCTCAACGACGAGCAGAGAAGGCCAACGGTGAGCTCGTGTGAAAGCTTGGCTTCAATGATGGGTGTGAGCACCTCTGGGGAAGACCATGGACTGACGACATCTTCCCATCCTACCAGTGATGCTCCTGACGAGCTGCTGGCCGAGTGTTCTCTCCATCCTGAAGGAAGGGTATCTGGCAGCTGTCTGGGCAGCTGTTGACGGATGGAACCAATATGAATAGCCAAACAGCGCATGTCACTTGTGTTCCATGTGATGTAAATTCGGGGGTTTTGCAGTCCACCCCATGCTCGACAGTCTTCTGCTGTTAACCATCCTTGGAAGACCAGGGCAGGCATTATTGTCCATCTGTAGGAAGTCGGGGATCAGAAATGATTTATTGCTGACTAGCAATCGTGTGTTTCTGGTTGGGAGTAATGCTTGTACGCTGAAGCCACATCATTCCATCAGCGATCTGCCATCATAACGATCACGTTCTTCGTCTGTCCAGGAAGCCCAGGCCGAGCGTTGGCTCGCGTGGGAAAAGAGCTGGTTTTCACTGTACTCGAGTCTGTGTGAAATGTCTGGCTGTGTTGGTCGAGTTTATGCATGCTGGCCTGTCAGGGAGACCCTGACAGCTGCTAACCTGCATCATGTATGTTCCCCACGCTTCTCTCGGACTGACCGATCTAATCTGGTCCTAGCAGTGTTCTGGAGGCAATCTGGCTGCTGTTTCAGCGGACCAGAGGAGATAGCGATGAGCCTGAATGGTCACAAATCGTCTGCTTGCTACTGCACTGTCCGTCTTGTGGGTGCAGTGTTCTCTGCATGCCATTGGAGCTCTGATCCTGTCCCTAAGTGTTCTCAAAGCGGAACACACCACTGTGACACTCAAGTCGAAGTGGGTAAAAAATCGATGACACCCGGTTCTTCCTGTTAATCAGCAGGTGGTGATTTTTTTTTTCGGTGCATGGGGACAAAAATAATGTCCGACAGGTGTAATTCCTCTGGGTTTTCCTCCCATTCATGAAGAAATCGACAGAATTCAAAGCAACATGTAAACCTGCCAAATCTAATTTCTAATTCCGCTGTTTTTCGTGTAAAATCCAAGTAATACGATACGAACAAGACGGACGTCGTTTTAAACGACGAGGGTCATAAAGGAAGTCTGAATTATTATGTCAAGTCCTTTATTTTTGTCCCCATACACCAAAACAAATAGCTGATGATGCCGAGTTAATAACGTGCTCTAAGCCGATCTGCCAGCCAGTTTTCTCAGGCTTCACTCCAAAGTTTCAGCAGAGTTCAAAGACGGTCTCGTTTTGCAAGCCAGTTTTCTCAGGCTTCACTTCAATGTTTCAGCAGAGTTCAAAGAGGGTCTCGTTTTGCAAGCCAGTTTTCTCAGGCTTCACTCCAGTGTTTCAGCAGAGTTCAAAGAGGGTCTCGTACACTGCGACCTGAAAGCTTGCTTGTTCCTATTGCGTGGAAAATCAAAATAATGATTTTTGAAGGTCGTAAATTCACATGGTTCCTGTGAATTCCATAAGTAGGTCGATCAAGCCAACTGATCGGCAGCAGTCCTTGATCATGCAATCAGCATGCGACATCTATCCATGTTTTACTGTGTAATGTAAGGGATTGGCCGACGATCTCAAGACTTGATGCGAAACTGGATTAGGACCAAATTTACTAGCAGTTGTGCTTTGCACTGGTCAACCTTTAGGTATAGAAGCGATAGTAATAAAGCAGTTTCAAGTGTTTTTATCATAAGCATGAAACGACTGAATCGAGTCTTCCCTGTACCAGCATTTTGTTATGTATTGCAGCATCCATTGCATGTTTACATGCCATTTTCATCTCTATCAGATTTTGGGTAGCCTCTCTGTATCCACATTGTATGCTGTTGAATGCACACCATTTTTTTCCCATTGGAATGCAGCCGGTCAAATGCCGGGCGAGTGCAAATGATTTGTTGTGTCATTGTGCTGTTGTTGCTGATGCATTGTTTTCTGCATTATCCGCTGGAATACACTGCATGCATTCTAAGTGATCTCACTGGCCCACGACACGTGCTGCTTGTCATACACCCCCCCTCCCTCCTACACCCCCCCCCCCTCCCTCCCTACCCACGATAATCAGCTAAATCACGCGCAACATGCACACTCCCACTATCGTTTTCATGGTTTACGATGAACCGAGTTGTGCTCAGTTCACAGAAATATTTCCTATATAAAGAAAGTACCTCGCTGGGTTGGTGGTCGGGGAGGGGGACGGCACACAACAAAAGTCCACGCAACAAACCATTTTTATTTTCGAACGTTTATTTCTTAAAACCGTGTTGGGGCAACGAAGTACTTCAGAAGCGGGTACATAATATTGCCTTGATATGCGGCCCTAAGATACATTGGTTGTGTTTGTAGACTTCCCCTCAGTCATGAGTTTCTAAAGACCCCGACTTCATTCAATTAGATTATTCAGTTTTTCAATGAGTCGGGGTCTCTAGAAACTCCCATGACCGAGGGGAAGTCTGCAAACACAACTAATATATCCTAAGGCCAGTTGGCGACTTTACTGCGTTACATATCCTACAGTCCGTACCGTGGTCTCACTGGCCCACGACTCGGTCTCTGTAGATACATGCTGCATGTCATACACCACTCCCCTCCCTCCCTCCCCACCCACGATAATCAGCTAAATCACGCGCAACATGCACACTCCCACTATCTTTTTCATGGTTTAACGATGAACTGAGTTGTGCTCAGTTCAGAAAAATTTCCTATATAAAGAAAGTACCTCGCAGGGTTCGTGGTCGGGGAGGCGGATGGGACACGACAAAAATCCGCGGAACAAACCTTTTTCTGATTTTCGAACGTGCATTTCTTAAAACCGCGTTGGGACAATATGTGTGCATCAATGAAATACTTCAGAAACGGGTACATAATATTTGCCTTGATATGGGACCTTAAGATACATACACCACCACCACCCACAAACTTCAGCTGTAGCACACCGGAATCGCGTGCAACTGAAACTTTCTTATATAATTAAAGTACCTCGGTGGGTTGGTTGTCGGGGGTGGTGGATGGCCCACAACAAAACCCACTTTACCGAAGCAACAGATCTTTTAAAAACTCATTTAAGAACGTGAACAATGACAGACTGCGTTACATACCCTATAGTCCTTTCGTTCTCAACTACCTATTTTGTTTCAAATTTAGACGACACTGCACACGATCTTCTCAGTAAACTTACTGAACTTTATAGACAAACATGTTTTCATGGGCATAAATAATGAAAATGCACATCTGACGCCTGTAAGAAAACGAAAGCTTTCAAAAAACGTGAGAATGTCTACTCGCAAATTTAACTCTTTGGAATAAAATCGATCTACCTATATATCTGTATATATATTTTGTGCGTGTGTTTTGTGATAGCTTCGGATAAAATCGATAACCTGGAATAGTGCATTAACATTTCCAGTACGAGTCGTTCGGTTATGTATGAGTGGTTTTAAAAAAAAACACCTTAAAACGAAACATTTGCTCAACTAGTTCATAACCGATCAGTTCGGCGAGTTTAGTGGTTTTGATCAAGGTTAATTCCCCATCGATGACATGAAATAAAGAATTGTACAATCACCACATTTACACCATCGCAGCTATACTGTAACCTACATCTTTCAGCTAATTTTAACGAAATTTGGAGGAGAAAGGGACAGTAGCCCAACGACGGACCGATCAGTTTATTGCAGATCCGGATCACTGAGCGAATCCAGGATCTGTTCGACATTGGCGGGGATCTGCACCCTCTCGGGTGCTCTTTGAGTTCTCATGAGCGCGAACACGGCAATACAAGTCAGTCTGAGTTGTTAACAAATGCGTTATTCACCGAGTATCAAAAACATTAAACTTTAAAAACAAACAAAAAACCCTCCAAGCAATTTTGTTTATTTTCAAGCGAAAAACGCAATGCCCACAAATGACAGTGTGAAGAACCTGGAATGAGTGGTTTAAATAAGACATGAGCGGTTCATATACGAAATGAGTGATTTATCTATGGCTGTCGTTCTCATTCTTGATAGCTATATATTGCAACATTTCTCCTTGTAAAGCCGTGTTACTATATAATGCTATAACGGACGAAGCAGCAAAGTAACAGCCTAGCAGACATATCTGAAGAAAAAAGTTTTTGTAACTACTCAAGTGTCGTGGGCAGATGAACCATACATAAACGACTTTTCACAACAATTTCGTCCGAAAACATAAATTTATATCTGCCAGTACTCCCACCACTTGAGAAAAACAAATGGACGACTTGGGAACATCTAAACGGACTTGAGAAAACCCTAATGGACTACTTGAAATATTTTCTCTACGTTCCTGTCCACGTTTTGATAGACTTGACAGTTTCATTCCACTTCAGATGGACTGAACTCAACACAAGTATGCGTGTATACCTCGAGACATTTCACAGAATACATCTTTACTGGGAACAGAGTTCCGGTTTATTACAATTGCAAAACGGGGATCCAATCAGCTCAACGTAGTTCACTGAAATTGGACAGCAGAGTGGTATGCATGCGCGTTTAAAGCTGTCAGTGGTGAACATAATACTACTGTGCATAGAAAATCTTGATTAGCAAAAATAATGAAAAGAATCTTACATTTTAAAACTTTGCATTACACGTTCAGAACCGCAGCCTGTTGTATCTATCACTGGTCCATCAATGTAGAGTTTTAGGCAGGTGGAGCAACTCTCTCATAATTTATCAGAAATCCCTCCACCTGTTTTTTCAGATTTCAGATTTTCTGCTCATGTGTTTCCTCCGACACATTAGGAATCTCTGATATAACGTTACCGTAATAACTACGGCTTTAAAGAAAGTATTTCATAAATGTTTCCGTTTTAGAATCCATGAAAATATCGCCATTTACTGATTTTTTTTTTTTTTCACTTAAAAGCTCATGACCACGTGTTTTTGACACTAAGATAATTTAGTTCATAAAACAGTAAACACTGGCTGCTTCGGAACGCTTGTAGTAGCGTGCACTCAAACTCCAAGGCCCAATTTGTTTGCTTTAGTAATACTTTCTTCTTCCTATTTTCGTTTAAAGATAATTTGGTGTATAAAATTTCATTCGTACTTTAATTTTGACCGGACTTTAAAAAATGCAAAGCGATTCCGGTATTTTGAAAGTACAAGTGATTTAACATAATTTCAAGACATTTATTTTCGCTTCAATTTAAAAAAAAAAAAAAAAAAAAAAAAAAAAAACCCACTTTAAACGGCATTTTGACATCCGTCTGCCGCGCAATATTTTGCTGTGAAAATTCGAGAGATTATTGAGAATTTTCGCCTCTTCCTTTCATCCTGACATGACTTCAGCACATGACTGAACTGTTCTTTGAATGTTTTCTTCATCCATCGTCACAATTAGCCAATTTGACCACTTTTTTTTTTTTTTTTTTTAAACTTCGTACGCGGAAGATCACAAAAGAAAAATCGAGAATACACGCTTCCTCCACGTAGCCAGTTGAATCATGGATGTGATTTTCCCTACTACAGTTAATGTCTTGATACGATCATCTTGGCTAGAAGTTTCGATCACCAGATCTCGGAATTAAATGGTTCTGTCTGCTATTCTATGTTATGAAGTTCAAATAAGAAAAGCTACTGAATACAGGTTTACAGGTCAGAAATGTTACGGACTTGTAAGTAAATTTGGATACTGAATAGAGTTAACTGTGAACCCAATTCCATGTCATACTTTAGCCCAACCGACAGTAAATCCACGTGTCGGAGAAGGTTACAGATGGAAAGAAAACATGAAGGGCATCAGATCGCCCGCGATATTTTCGCATGAAACCAAGAAAATGGCGCGTGAAATGTCAAGCTCGTGCGTCAGACTGTCGCGCGCCTGTTGTTCTAGAGCCGTGGTGGGGGACAGGTCCTGCTTTCTCTCTCTCAGTCTTACGGAGATCAGAGGCGAAAAGTACTACCCGTCTACGCCAACAGTTTGGTCTGCGATGTAAATGATCAGCTTTTCGATCAATTTGGAATCGACACAAGGACAAAGAGTTTAGGGTTCGACGAAGACTAAAGTAGGGTCCCCAAAACCGTCCCCTCAACCCAAATTAAAACAAAACAAACAACAAAAACACAAAAACTCAGCCGACGTTCACCCTACCCCCATTCCGAAGACTGTAAAGAGACTATCCCATACGATATTCCCTAAAAGGCCGACGCTACAGGAAGCGATGAGTAGCGCCCCCCCCCCCCCCCCCCCCCCCCCCCCCCGTTTTTTTCTTATTGTGCGAGGATTCACAACAGTTGACAACGGATTTTCTGCCAGTCTACCATGCACACGTTTCCTTTCATTCGATCTCTGGACGGCAGACAGCAACCATCGTCTATAGCTCTCTTCTTCAGTTTTTCCGTTCATGTTTTAAGAGTGTGGAAATCGATCGACTGCCTCCATCTCAACCCCCCCCCCCCCCCCCCCCCCCCCCCAAATCAATTATTTCTGCTACTGTGCCTTTCAGGGGTGCCCTCCCCTCCACCTGGTGTGGACCACCCATCCCCCTACCTACCTAGAAAACGTGATCGACCCCACCACCTTCGTTCTGAAAAGGACGAAATCAATATAATCAACCAGACAAGACTCTTATCGCAGTGCGCGATCTCAGGATCGATACAGGGCAATGCCCGTGACTGTATCGAATTTCAGGATCACCGTACAATAACCACCACTACTGAGAACGTCGCTGATCCGATTTCCATCGATGAGCACCGTAGTTAACAACAATAAAATGAAAGATCGTTCTAAAATTTCAGAGGCGAAAGAAGAGACGGTTTGTGAAAACGCGAATGGTCTGCGTTTTGACCAAGCGAGCAAGCGAGGGACGGAGAGACTGAGTGTGTTCGTATGCATGCACGTGTCTAAGAGAGAGAGAGAGAGAGAAAGCACAAAAGACGCCTAAAAATACATCCGCGCCTCTCCCACCTGCAGCAAGGAAAGAAAGCAGCAGGGTGCACGCGTACAATGCTTTTCACTCCTTTGTGTGTTGGCCCTGTCTGGTACAGAAACAACGCCATTGCCAGAGAGGCGAGGCATGGGGGGGGGGGGGGGGGGGGGGGGGGGGCGATGGGGAGGAGGATAGCAGGGATAAAACAAACTACTTGTTTAAGTTACCGACTGAAAACCATTTTGTCGCTGCGTCGCCCCTTCTTCCGTTTTTTCTCGTGCACTTTGTATGCCTCGAAGTTAACACCATGAGACAAAAAACAAACGAAAACAACCACAGAGAGAGAGGGACCCCTCTCCCCCTCCTTCCCGGGCTGATTACTCATATTTATGTTTACATATTCGGGTCATTTCTTATGATGCATGTTTGATGAACGTCACGGTCTGGTCCTCCTTCAAGACTGAAAAAAAATCCCTGAAAAAAATGGCGCACAACGTTGGAGAAATCGATCGAAAACTGGAACTCTTCCAATTTTGTCACGTGAATTTCTTCGCTGCTTAAAAGACGTCAATATATCCCCCCCCCCCCCTCCCCCTCAATGGGCTTGCAAGCACATTCACAGTAGCAGAAAGTTCCAACTCTCTTAAATGTCATCTTTCTGAACACGGCGTCCATGCGCACCTGCGTGTGTGTGCGTCGGGGCGGGGGGATCCCTATGTGTGCCTATCCTTGTGACGTAAAATTGTTTTTGTAGGGTTAGGATGGGTATCCCTGTATGCTCATATACATGTGTTGTATATGTGAGTGAGTGAGCGTGTGAGAGAGAGTGTGTGTGTGTGTGTGTGCGTGTGTGTGTGACTTGAATGATTTTTTTTGTTCATCCATCATCCCAATCAACAATTTATCCACATAATTTTTTGACATCGCACTCGAATGACGAAAAAATCGAGAATACAGCTGGGACAAAAAATCCATTCTGTAGTGGAATAGCTATATATATATATATATATATATATATATATATATATATATATATATATATATATATATCTTTATAGACTCATGCATCTATACCAAGGCTACTTGCTGGAGTTTTTTTCAAACCTTGTATAGTAATCTGCAATTGCAAACACCGTCTTGATATTAAACATGAAATATGGTTCATGTGTCTCTTCTTTTTTCTTGATTTGATCAGAAAGCTTTACTAGACGATATGTCATGCACTGTCTTTTTCCTAAAACTAACCTGTACCAACCTGCTGAATTCCGAACAGCTCTAGAAATACCAGCAAACAATCCTCTTCAGACTGGGAACTGACCATGCCAACTGCTGAACCGCTTCAGCTTAATTAAGAATACCCATACCGACGAATGTATGTGTGACTCTGGATCAAAGACCCCAGAACACATCTACCAACACTGTCCAGCCCATGATGTTCAACGGCGTCAAACCTGGCCGGAGGGTGCAGAGCTGCGACTGTAGCTTTGGGGCAGCCGTCAAGACCTTGTGGGACTCATCGTAGCGACAGGACTAAAGATCTGACGCAACCAAAAAAAAAATCGACCGCAGAACAATCATTACGAATATAATTTCCCCTGAATAGTACAGCAGATGTCTCGGTGCAATCCTTTCGTCTCGAAGTTTCGATCATACGATTCTAGAGTTGGTCGGCTACAATCGCGCTGCTATTCAAACAATCCTCCAAACCTCATCCGAAATACCGACCAAACGGTTCTAAGTAGACAAGAACAACGAACATCTGCAGACTATAATCTGCTCTACTCTGTCATCACGTGAATGCTGAAAACGGGGACAGCTGACGAACTTGCCAACAAATCTGCGTGTGCAACACCCTACGAATTACATTGTCAACATTCATGCACCCAACTGTATGTGTGTGTGTGTGTGTTTTTTTTTTTTTTTTTTTTCAACGAAAGTTTGGTCTTGTCTTGAAAGCTGCCCCAACGCGAACATGCGTATGTAACCCAATGCAAACATGCGCGTATGTAACACCCTTTGAGTTAAATTGAAAACATTCATGCACCCAACTATTTTTTTTAAATGAAAGTTTTGTCCTGTCTTGAAAGCTGCTCCCAACCATCCTTTTTTCTTTTTCAACCCAAGTGATCACAGGACTTTTACCAACAAGCAGGGAGTAGTTACAGAAGACGCACTAAAACAGATCGCTCTTCTATATATTGCTTAATAAAATAGCCGTAAAACATGTTTCATAGTGCTAATAATACAAACCATATTTAGCGTCAGACAGCGTAGTTTAAACGTAGACAGAACATGGCTGATTACACTGGAAGAAAGAACTATACTGGTTGCCCAGTCTCAATACGCATCTGCACCCCCTTAGCAGCTTGTTTCATCCGAACTTGCTGACAGACTTGAAAAGAAGCCTTGGCCGATTTTGAACATCTTGCAAATGAACAGAATCTGTCGGAAATGGCGGAAGAATATTCCCGTTACTCCACTGTATACAGTCTGAACTCAAACGACTAGCAGACGAATGGTCCCACAAACCGAGATGATTTTGAGCGACTTTGTACATCCCACAGATGTCGACGTTCATCGAACAACTCTGCAAGATGTGTACTGCTGGCCATTACACATGTTCCTTGGCACAAACCTCAGTGGTGATTTTCCAATACACCACCCCCTTTATCTCGATGCTTTGCAGAACGGAAAACGACATATCGGCAACAAACCCGAAGCAAAATCTCCAAAACGTGAAAGCGTCCGATAGTGCATTCATATCGTTAATAAATGTCATTTTTACGACAACTGTTGTTAAATTTCCAGTAGCCCGGCCCCCTTATCAAGGTATCCTCATCAATTTCTAATACCACTGCTTTGTGATCAGTATGTGGGCTGACTACATGTTCGCAGGAAATACATAAAGGCAGTAAATTTTCAATAACAAAGCAGTAATCTAAACGACGTGTGCAATGAACGGATTATGTGTATTCCACGTAAAATCTGCCTCTAACGGGTGGCAATTTCTCCAAGCATCGGTAAGACATAAGTTCATAACTGCCTGTTTTTGGGATTCGACTTCACACGTATTATGAGCATGGCCTGAAATAATATCCAACTTCTTGTTTAGGACACGGTTGAAATCTCCAAGGATTACAGGATCACTTTCTACAAAATCAGACGTAAGTTCAGACATGTTTTGAAAAAAACTGATGATTTGTCTCTTGATTCATTAGGGGCATATACATTTGCAACTATGAAGTTTTGTTTTTCATTACATACAGAAATACCAATATTCTTTCATGTGACGTGACTACCTTAGCCTCACCCAGAAAGAAACGTGAGATCAAGATGAGCTCACCTCTACTTCTGTTTGTACATTCACTGTAGAATATCTTACCACCCCATTCTTTTTTTTTCCACAGTTCACTTTCAGTTTTAGTCACGTGACTCTTGCAAACAGATCACGTCATACTGATTACTTTTGAAGAATCTAAAGAGTGAATTCCTTTTTATTTATTTATTTTTTTTTAATCCTCTTGCATTTAGTGAAATAATGCGAATTTTGTCCATAAAAAAAGTAATCGCACTTTAACATCCATTTCATTTGATAACAAAAAATACAACATGCATGTTATAATCACAAGGCATTCTCACAGTCCACTGAACGAAAGCCGGGTCGTTATCCAAAGATATCCAAATGAAACAGCCTACCTACTGCCTTTGACTGCAGGCACAGAGTCGGTGGCATGGTCGTCCATTGTATGTGTAGGGCTTACCGAGCGCGAGGCCTCCCTTCGAGGGTGCGTTCTGTCTCGGGGGCTGTGACGCTGTCTCGACCGGCCGCCGCGCTTAGGAGTCTCGGGTCTGGTACGAGGAGGCTGCTCCAAAGAGGAAAACAGCGTCGCTTGACGGACGGACGGGCGAATTTTTTTCAGCCTCACGCTCGACTGACTTGTCCCGGTCGGTCTTCAAGGCAGGCTGTATATTCACCGGGTCCCCCCCTCTTGTGACCCGGTTCTTTGCACTCTCTGCAAACCACATCATTCGGACAGTCAGAAACGTGGTGATTAGTTTTCAAACACCGCACATGCGCTATTGGATGCTTTTACATCAGAGTGTGAGAATGAAGAAATAAATGACGTGGAAAATTGGGAGTTATGCAAAGTTGAACATTGAAATTTTGTATTAAATTTGGAAAAACGTTGGCTTGTAAGAACAGGATTGAATCGCTGAAGCGTCCAAGAACTAGAACAATTGTTAGCAAAAAAATCATCAAAATAAATTCCAGACAGACTATTTGCAAGTAAGCACAAATTAGAACTGATGGCTATAAATAACGCTAGAGGAGCACAAGCAAGATCAAAGATCAAATGGATTGAAGAACTTGAAAAAAAAATTGCGAAAAAAAATCCCTACCATCGCTTCAAATAATTTTTTTTTTATCAACAAATGCGTATAAGTAAACAATTGAGTGTGTTTACAGAGTAAAAATGAACGCTCATATGGATGACACGACTCAGCAAATTGTAAATATCCTGTATGACTGAAAAAAAAAAACACAGGAAAAAATATTGTCTCCGTTCAGACAAATCGAAAGAAAATTCGTGTATATAAGCACATAACAGTGCAAACTGCATGTACGTCGGATGTTGGTGCTTCGATCGTGCCTGTAATGTGTTATGAGAAAAGTTAAAGAATGCCATAGCCCCCCCCCCCCCCCCCCCCCCCCCCCCCTCTCTCTCTCTCTCTTTCGTAGCCCTATCTCCATGCCTGTCCTTTTAAAATATACTGCTCAAACAATTTAAGAGCCAGTTGAAAACATTCACACACAATTCACCGAAAAACAAAATAACTTCTTCAAACAATTTAATTGAAAATTCATCTATGGAACGATACAGTAACACCAGGAATAAACGAATAACAACTGCTCAAAAACTTCATAGGCTTAACTGATTAACACCTTCATTTCAGAAATCAGAACAATCAAATCAAATGACAAACAATGTCAATACTCAGTATGGCCGCCATCAGCGCGGATACAAGCTAGACATCTCTGTCTCATAGAGCCCAAAAGCCTCCCGAGAGTCAGCTGGGGGATGATGTTCCACTCCTGCTGCAAGAAGTCGAAGACCTGGCCCAGGTTCACTGCTGTAGGTGGTTCTCGTAAAGCAGGTGCCCCAGGACGTCCCAGGCGTGCTTGATCGGGTTAAGGTCGGGCGAGGACGCTGGCAAGTCGAGGCGGTTGACCTGCTGCTCCTCCAAGAAGACGTTTACCACCCTGGCACGGTGGGGACGGGCGTTGTCCTGGAGGATGGCGTCAGGGCCCAGGACTTGCAGGGCAGGCAGGACCAGAGGCTGAAGAATGTTGTCCCTGTACCCCACATCAGTTAGGTTGCTTCAACTCGGTACAGGGGGGTTCTGAAGTTCCTTCCTATGCCACCCCACACCATGATAGACCCCCCCGCCATACCGGTCCCGTTCGATTACGTTGGCTTCTTGGTAGCATTCTCACGTCCGCCTCCAGACACGTATATGACCATCGTGGAAGAGCCAAGCGAAACGCGACTCGTCAGATAAAAAACACCCAGGCCCAATGCTGCTGCTTCGTCCAGGCCACGTGAGTTCGGCACCAGGTCAGTCGCGCCCTACGTGAGCCGCCGTCAGCACAGGTTGAACAACTGGCCGTCTTGCTCGGAGGTTAACTTCTCTCATGCGGTTCCGAACAGTTTGGTTGGAAATGTTGACGTTCGCTGCAGCACGCAGTTGTCGCCTGAGGTTGTTTGCAGTGGCAGTTGTGTCTCAGCGCCGTCAGAACCAGCAGTCTGTCCTGCTGTCTGGTGGTGGACCTAGGCCGGCCAGACCGTCTTCGTTCAGCAGTACTACCGGTGGCGTTGAAGCGGTCATGAAGTCTTTGGATGACAGCATGATGCACTTGAAGGCGACGACCAACTTCTCTGACGTCTACACCTTCTTGAAGCCAAGCAACAGCCATTCCCTGGTCAGTGTCATTTAATCTCCGTCTTGGTGGCATGGTTAAAAACCCCCAAAAGCGGCTTTTTTAAAAATACCCACTGGTCAGCAAAACTGGTTGCCTTGACTTCAGTAAAGGCACGACTTGCACATGCAATGCGGTTTGCAGTCAGCCCAACTCTGCTGCCTAAGCTATGCGCTCACAAACCGCGACCACGTTTTTGTGATTTCGGGGGTTTCTTAAGTGAACTCTAGACTCGGATTCAACGGAACACACATGCCAAAACCAGTTATGCACTGAAGCAGTTGTCAGACTTTCAGTGCCAAAACTGGACAAAAAGCTTTGAATTCTATACACTATGACACGTTATCTAAACCATATGAAAAATGCGGGTGGCTCTTAAATTGTTTTGAACAGTATAGTATGAATGTGTCGGCACACCAAGCATTACTACAATGATGGACCTGGCGCTCTGTGTCATGCGACAGAGTGTTGAAATGTGCAATGCTACTGTTCACCAACAGTGAATCGTACAGACTGTGCATGGTGAGCGTGTTTTAATACTGGGGAAAATCTGTCATTCCCTTGACCGAGATGTGCCTAAGTGTTTTGTTAAAAGACGCAAACGCAACCAAATCTGACATTTTGTTCAACTCGGGTCTCCCAATCCTAAGTGCGACAGACCAGCGCATGATCCATCTCTGGAGTGTGACCAAGATGACCTTGACCTCAAACATTGATACATGGAAACATCACACGAGAGGACATCTCACAAAATACACAAACACATGACTGGTCCCAAAAAGTCGAACAGAAATTTCAGATGTAAAATGTAAAGAATGAGTCTACACTTGATTTCAAAACACTTTGTAAACGAGCGCACTACGCTTGTTTCTTTTTCTTTTATAATTTACTTTCCACTATTTCTTTTTCTTCCTTTCTTTCCTTATTTCCTGCGGTCAGATTTAGCCTATAGGAAGGGCAAGAGCTCTTACGTGGTCCATCTTCCACATGTAACATGTCCTTCAAGCAATCAGAGGTGAGGAAGAGGAGGGGGCGAGTTGTGTGTGGGTGGCCATTGCGCGCGCGCGCGCGCGCGCGTGTGTGTGTGTGTGTGTGTGTGTGTGTGAGTGTGTGAGTCAGTGAGTGAGAGAGAGATATATATGAGGAAAGTGAAAGGGCAATTTCGGGAAGGGCGGATGGGGGAGGAGGTACGAGACAATCGGACTCAAAAGTATCAGATTTTATAACAGATGACAAAATACTGTAACATCTCTGCTACGAATTACTTCTGTCATTTTAAATTCTGATCTAATATTGCGCCTCATAGTCCGCTGGGCGAAAACATCATTAACATTTTATGGTATTCCATGATCAGATGTCTTTATGTTATTTTTGTTTACATGTCAACCTCTTCCAACTAATCTTACAATAAATGAATATTGACGTGATGGTGTGTGTGTGTGTGTGTGTGTGTGTGTGTGTGTGTGTGTGTGTGTGTGTGTGTGTGTGTGTGTGCGTGCGTGTGTGCGCGCGCGCGTGCGTGTTAGTGCTTATAGGGTCCAGCGGACTATTAGGAGCCAAATCAGGACCTCAGCTATCATATCTGCAGAGTCTCTAGATACAAATACCCACACTAGTATTAACACATCGCTTGAAATTTATAAAGACAAAAGCACAATTATCTGTTTTCAACTCCAGCAACACCTATATACATTATTAAAACACTATAATTTATAAAATAAGTTTATCTCTTTCAAAAAGAAAAAAAATAAGATCCACTGAAATCTCACGAAAAAGAACTGATAAATCACTGCGTGCGTGCGTGCGTGCGTGCGTGTGTGTGTGTGTGTGTGCTTACCACATCCCAACAGTCCTACTTAGCTGGGTGACCTGCATCTCACATCACCATCGTGTTTCGAGTCTGTGTAGCGAGAAATTTTTTGTGCTTTGTTCTGCTCTCTGCGTGGCGTCTCGAGTCGTTTTCGTAAAAAAACAAAAAACTTATGATCTAAGGTTGGGAGGGAGAGGGAAAAGACGGAGGAGGAGGAGGGGGGACCAAGAGGAGGCCGACGTCTTTCTGCTTGCAACTAAACCGCAAGTACTTTTTTTCCCTGTCCCATCAGAGAGGAATATCATTTCCCTCCCGAGGTTATATCATCTACGGAGGAAGTTAACGGTTCAAATCCCGGATCCAAAGCTCCATCAGCCTCATTTCCCCATCTCCGTCCCACCTACCTCCGGAACAAACAAACACATACATGAACAAAAACCAACCAATCAACCCACCCTTCACTTTCCACCCTTGCCCCAGTCCAAAGACTACGAAGTGACATGTTCATACCCCATTCCTTTGCCTATCCTCTCCTTTTCTTTAAAACGGGATCGACACCGATCACCCAGTAAGTGACTCCCAGTGGACATACGCCCTGCTGAGTTTTCATGTACTGTGAGAACTGTTAACGGCTGACATTCGACAAACGATTTTCTGTGGATGTACCCTACGCATTTTTTCTTTCGATCTGTCGGCGCCTATTTTTTTTTCTTTTTGGTCCGTTTTATCTTCTGTGCCACCTCAGTGGCATTGCACCCACGCCGCTCATTCCCACCCCCACCCCCGTCCACAGCCACAGCCCGGCCTGGGCGCCGCAGACCCGGCACCCCACAGAGAACAGCCAATGGCAAGACGTCACGAGGCAACCCACCGGAGGAAACACTGCTCTGCTGCCGAGTCATTTCGGTGCTGTTCAGTGCTGTCGTAATCCAACATATGCAGGACACCACCAACTAAACCCCCTACTGACGACAATAATACTCGCGTAGTCCCGGAGCCGGCGTGAGTGAGCTCTTCCTCCGGAGGGCGCCGTGTTTTTTTGTTTTTTTTTTGGTTGGTTTGTTTGACCTTCGTGACAGTGGGCCTTTCTCATTCAAACTGGACGACAGGCAGGTACAATCATCTCTCCCCTTGTATTTTCCAACTCCTTTCCCTACTGTAGAGATTGAGTAGAAAACCCACTGCCCCATCCACAGCCACAGCCCGGAGCATCAGTTATTTCTGCTGCTGAACGTTTCATGCAGCCCCCTCTCCCCTTCCACCCGACACTGTCACATTTTCAACGCTTTTTTTTTTTTTTTTGCTGACTGGTGTGGAACCTCCCCCCCCCCCCCCCCCCCCCCCCCCCCCCACTTCCTTGCTTCCTGATCGACCCCACCACCTTCGTTCCGAAAAGACGGAAATCAATATAATCAATCAGGCAAGACTCCTGTCGCAGTGTGCGATCGCAGGATCAATACACATGGATGTCGTTGACTGGATCGAATTCCAGAATCAGCGTACAATAACTTCTGTCAGTGACGTTGCTAATCCGATTTCTATGGATGGGCACCGTAATTAACAACAAACATAATATTCTAATATTTCAAAGGCCAAAGAAAGAGGGGAGAAGAAGCAGAGAGAGAGAGAGAGAGAGAGAGAGAGAGAGAGAGAGAGAGAGAGAAGAGAGAGAGAGGGGGGGGGAGAGAGAGAGCGACAGAATAGAGAGAGAGAAATGCGCTCACGAGATCCCCCACCTAGAGAGACAAAGCAGCAGCAGGATGAGTGCACAATGCCTTTCCTCCCGTGCGAGCTGGTCCTGCCTGGATGGAGACAAAGCCCTTGCCCGGGAGGGGAGAGCAAGATAGAAAGAAAAGGCAGGGTGGGGGCACAGGGGATACAAAATAAATGATTTCTTCTTTCTTTCCATTGTCTACAGAAACACAAAACCATTTTCTTGCCGCGTCCGCTTTTCACGCCTTCCCCCATGCTCCTCGTGACAAAAGCAGCAGGATGCACATGCAAACAAAACCGCAGACTGATCAGCCCATTCATGTTCACAAATCCCGTGCGATAAAAGTGGTCCTGCCTGTTTATGGAGACAAAGCCCTTGCCCGGGAGGTAAGGCAAAATAGGAAAGAAGCTGCGGGGTGGGGGCACAGGGGATACAAAATAACAGATTTTTTTTCTTTCCATTGTCTACCTAAAAACCTCTGTTTTTGCTTGCCGCGTTTCCTCATCGGAAACGTGGGCTTTCCAGAGGTGTGCAAGCACTGCAGTCCTGATGGATGCCCCGCATTGTGAACACAGTTGAAACAAACAAAAAAAAAAAAAAAAACCTATGCTTTTGTTTGGGATACACGATAAGCCACATTCATGTTTACAAATCTAATTTTTCGTGATGTATGGCTCTGATAAAAGGCTCGGTCGCCTGTTTCTTCAAGACTGGAAAAAAAAAATCCGTAACAAAAAAAAGTGCGTCTGCAGCTGCGGTTGAATGATTTTCGGCTTGTAGTCGTAACAGTTTGTTACCAGCCGGTGGCATTCAACCTAGGCACTCTGTTGTTGCTGTTGTGTTTCCTCATCGGAAACGTGGGCTTTCCACTTTTTTGTTGGGGCTTTTAGTCCTAAGATGTGGCAATTTTGTTCTGGTATTTATTCATGTACCTTTTTCTTATACTCATTCCCTCTGTATCAGTATTTGGAATAGCTGTTGCATCCACGGCTTTAGCACATCCATCCTTTTACCAGCACCGTACCACCTCCTCAACCTCAACCCCATAACTACAGAATTGGGGAAACCTGAGGACCGCAGACGCAACCCCCCCCCCCCCCCCCCCCCCCCCCCCCCCCCCCCCCCCCATCTGTCTCTGTCAGCAGCCGCCGGCAGCAGCTCACGTGTATGGAGTCCGGTCCATTCTTTGATGTTCTCACGCCAGTTCTTCCGCTGTCTTCCTCTTCTTCTCCCGCCCTCGATGGTGCCTTGCATGATTGTTTGGGACAGACTGGCGTGTCGAGTGTTGTGCCCAAAACCATATCAGCTTGCGTCTCTTCACAGTTGAAAAGAAAGAGAGGTTTTTGAGGTCCAGCAAGGTTCTCAATTCTGCTCCGTACATATTTACTGGTCCCGTGCTCTATCCATGAAATTGAAGGAGCTTCCTCAGGCATTTACTCTCGAAAGCCTGTATCTTCCTTTCAGTTTCAGCCGTCAGCGTCCATGCCTCGCAACCATACAGTACAATGGAGACCACCAGCGCTTTGTAGAGTCTAAATTTTGTGGAGAATCGGATGTTACTTTTCCACACTCTGTTCAGTTTGGTCATCATGGCTGCGGTGGCTGTGTCAATACGAATTCTTATTTCTGCTTTGCAGCTTCCATCCTTTGTCAGGGCTGCTCCTAGATATTTGAAGTTTCCTACATCTTCCAGTTGTTCTCCGTTCATGAAAATAGAGGCATGGTCCATGTTCTCGCTGTTTACCATGGTTTTGGATTTCTCTGTGCTGACCTCCATTCCGTAAGCACCCGCTCTATCAACAAGTCTGTTGGTAAGTTCCTGCAGTTCTTCGTTCGTTCCCGTATACATAACTTCGTAAATGTCTGACTGGGTGCAATTCTGCTTTTGGAGTCATAATGATTTTTTTCTGTCCCATCTTCTGTGCCACCTCAGTGGCATTACACCCACGCCGCTCATTCTGACCCCCGTCCACAGCCACATCCTGACCCCCCCCGCCGCAGCCCTGGCAATCCACAGGGAGCAATCAATGTCAAGTCTCAAGAGACAGCCCACTGAAGGAGACACTGCACTGCTGCCTAGTCATATCGGTGGTGTTCAGTGGCGCCTGTCCTGATCTAACATACGCAGGATACCACTTATTAAGCCCCCTACTGACATCCATTGCCTAGTCGTGGAGCCGGCGAAGGTGAGTTCTCCCTCCGGAGGGCACAACCTCGCCCGTCCAACGACAGCCCCCGTGAATTTATCGATACCAGTGACCTCGATGGAATCAAACCAAGGCCATAGATGCGGAGCGGGCATCGAAACTGAGGTGATCGTGAGAGCAGGGCATGAATGCTATCGATGAGAATGAGAACGACGCGACGGATTTCCATTCTGGTCTGAAACTGCATGACAGGGCTGAACTCTACGCTTATTTTCATATATATATCCCGGCGCCAACCAGGCCCTACAGACACCTGCAGTGTTGGTCAGGAAATTTGCATCCACTGAGTAGATGAAACTCGACTGTGTGGTCCCAGTCTTCCCAACTGAATCCAAAGCAAACTCAGCACTGGGTAGGAGCCGGTCGGGGCAGAACAATCCCACATAGCTCTGATGGGAATTCGAACCCACGACCTCCCAGCCGGGAGTCCGCGACGACATTAACTACTTTGCCACGGCGGCTGGTCAATGTGAAAGAATTGTTTTCATTTTCTGGCGTTACAAAGAAATCCTCGATTAGAAAAAATACAAACAAAATTAACTGTGCAACTAGGCCTACTGTACAGTCCCAAAGATGGTGGGGATTCACTGTCTGGAATTGTAAACCAGTTTTAACACGCACTTAATTTGTCGTCCGCCTGCGAGCCGGTAAATGCGTTGTTCTTATCTGTGTCGATGCGATGGGTGGATGGTCAAAATGTTTATATCATAATTGTTTAAGACATTAATAAACGTGATTTGCAGACTTTTCTTGAAAAAAAAATCGATTTTATCAGTTTGTGCAGGTGCTACATACGTTACACGCAAAGTCCCATCGGTGGCTCCGGGACACGCGTCGACACATGCAAGCATGTCACTTTGTGAGATCCTGACAGTGTTTCAACAGCAAATAATCCTAGACTGATTTGCTATGTTTATCAAAACAGATATGGCTGAAGCGCCTTACAAGCAGAAATCTTTGATGGGATTGGCCAACAGTAAATGTAACGATCATACATAGAACACGTGTTCTGTTTAACGCAGATATTGATTTTTGAACAAACAGTTTGTGACTTCAGCAAACCAACTAAAAAAAAAAAAAAAAAAAAAAAAAAAAAAACCATGAACATTTATTTGAAACTGTAAACATTTTTTTTTTTTTTTGGTTCTTAAACGGTTCGTTTCCCTGCATTTACATTCGCATGGCGAGCTGGCCCCTCCCCCTCTAAATCACTTCCCCAGCCGGTCATGTGATTCAGCAACGACCAGATGTTCATGCAGTTTAAGAACTACAGGGATAATGCCGTCATCTGGAGATGGTGCTTCACTGGGACACAGCCTACCTTCTTTGTTACCTTACTCCTTCCATTGGCTAAGCTCCAAACAAACACGCACAGATAGTTTCTTAGAACTCCTGAGATGTTTTTTTTTTTTTTTTTTTTTAATAGTAGTACAGCACTTTGCCTACAAAACGATGGCCCTTCTCTTTAGAAAAAACATTTCAACAACCACTGAACGTCCCACTCACAACGTTGGTGTCTCCTTAAAAAAAAAAAAAAAAAAAAAACCTTCGAAAAGATTTCCTTTCACCACCCTTTCCGTTTTGACAGCATAAAAATACCAACATCACAATGGAAGCTACAGTTCGATTCGATTTCGATCAGTCTTTAAACAAACTTAAGCTCCTGAAGCCTGTATCCAAGAAAAGAATTCATTCTACCACTTTGAAACCTCAAATATTGCTTGGCAAGACATGGAAGAACATCTGTGGCTATTTGGTGCCGTAGAATTTCCGACTGGAACCAGGTTGAAGACGTAATTGTACAAGCTCCAAGTACATCCGCATTTTCATCAGCAGTCAACAGATCCTTAATAGAAATATACAGCCCCCCCCCCCCCCCCCCCCCCCCCCCCCCCCCCCCGTTAAATTCTTCGCAAAGTAGGAAAACCGGTTAATGAAACGTAGTAATCTAGACCAAGAAAGAAAAATTCTCCAGATGTATATATCAAGACATTTTTTTTTCTGAATGTCGGTACAGCTTAGCTCTGCCGGTAAGATATCCATTCATTACCCCTCCTCTACAAAAGCTCAAATATTGAAATCACACACGACCTATTTAAGTGTCAACGTTCTTGTTCCTCCCCCCCCCCCCCCCCCCCTTTTTTTTTTTGTTTTGTTTTGTTTTGTTTTTTGTTCTCCACATTTCCTACGAACTGTTAGGCCTATTTGACCACAAAAATTGTTCAGGTGAGAGAGAGAGAGAGAGAGAGAGAGAGAGAGAGAGAGAGAGAGAGAGAGAGAGAAAGGGGGTGGGGGGAGAGAGAGAGAGAGTGCGAGAGAGAGAGAGGGGGATATCAAATGACATCATCTTTCCTTTATTCTGAACTGACATTCATCGTGATGGAAAGAAGACGGGAATGCACCTCGTTGAAGTGGGCGGTTAGAATGGTAATCTAAGGCAGTTAACAGTCGGTCACATGCGAGAGCCAGAACGTTACGACTTGAGAAGAGCGACACAATGGTTACAGCTCGACTGACAACACTTGACAGCTACGTGGGCCTGCAAACACACACACACACAAAACCTGTCACTGGCAATCTTCAACTTTAGAATACTAAACTCAGGGGGGCTGTTTTTAGACGAAAAAACAAAAGGTGTCTTAGGCTCACCTCGATGTGCTAAGTTGAATGGAACCCTCAGCTAAGCCGTACGACCGCTCCTTTCCCATGAAACTGCGACAAATACACAGTAAGCTGAGTACTCCTTCCCCCACCTGCACGCCATTTTGAGCATGATCCAAAATTAAAAAAAAAAAATTACAACACGTGATCAGCAGTCAAAATGGCTTGCAGGTGGTTGCTCTGGCTGTGATCGGCTGAGCTTACTGTGTATTTGTCGCAGTTTCATGGGAAAGTAGTGGTCGTACAGCTTAGCTGAGGGGTTCCATTCAACTTAGCGCATCGAGGTGAGCCCAAGACACCTTTTGTTTTTCGTCTAAAGCTTTCTGCTGATTGGCTCGACAAACTCACGTGACTGTCTGTGCCGTAAGGCCAGCGAGCTTTAAGCGTAGGCGCTTGCAAAAAGTCACTCTGGTCATGGGGGGGGGGGGGGGGGGGGGGGGGGGGGGGGGGGGGGGGGGGGGGGTAAAATAGAATAATGCGGGTTATTGAGTCTAGGTCAGCTGAGACAATGGAAAACAATGTAAAGAAATAGCGATTTATCACGACTATTTTTTTTTTTTCTTATTTTTTTGTCCTCCAAACTCCAATTTTTTTCCTTTTTTTTTCTTCCTTAAAAAAATTTTTTTTGGTCCTTTTTTTTTTTTTTTTTTTTTTTTTTTATAGGTGGGGGGCCCCATCGTCCTATTTTTTTTTTCCCCCACCATCACAGCTATCCAAACGAAAAGCCTTGTGGCTATTGTCGACGATAACATCGTCTACCAAAAGTCAGTCGACAGTTTCAAGTCGGCTCTGGCAAAAGCCAGAAACCAATAATATCATCGCGCAGCGCACCCCCACTATCGCGCCTATGCCAGTAAATGGATGTTTTAGCGACGTACTAATCCAGATCCAGATCCAGATTGCAACTCATTAACCCCAAATCTGTAAAATGAAATAAGCTACAAAAACCTCTCGAACAAAACAGCTCGTCTTCTCTTCGAACCGACCATATCACATTCCCCTCTCAGTTCTTTGCGCTGGCTTCCTTTTGAAATAAGAATCGAATACAAAAATGGCATGTACTTGCTTCGTAACAGTCAGTTTAACTGGAATTGCTTACCTGCGTGATTCGGCTCACTTGCATTCACCATCAAGAACTCTCTGCTCCTTTTCTGACAGAATGTCTGTTCCATGAACCTCCTCTTAAACATTTGGTGACTTAAAATTTTTTTTTTTTTTTTAACCTTTTCGTTGGTTTGTTTTTTGTTTTGTCTTTCTGTCCCCCTTTTCTTTTTTGGAATTCTCTTCCATTTTTACGTCGGCGCTTCTAAATCTCTTCCTGCTTTTCTTTACAGCTAGCTGGAAAAACAACAACAAAAATGGTTTTTTTTCTCGGCAATATCTGAGATTTTCCTGGCAAATGCAAGTTTGGTTATGGCTGCTGCGTTTGACCCCCCCCCCCCCCCCCCCCCCCCCCCCCCCCCCCCTCTTCCCTTTCGTCCTTCCCACGCCATCGCATATCCTTTTGCCCGCCCATTCTCTTGCCATTTTTTTTTTTTTTTTTTTTTTTTTTTGTAAACGTTTCCACAGTTCAGGGGGATTGATATCTGCGCGCGTTTGTGTGTGTGTGTGTGTGTGTGTGTGTGTGTGTGTGTGTGTGTGTGTGTGTGTGTGTGTGTGTGTGTGTGTGTGTGTGTGCGCGCTGCGCCTGTAGCTAACTTGCGTTTCTTCTGGATGCGTTGATGCCGATTAGATTGTACCTGTACACACACACACACACACACACACACACACACACACACACACACACACACACACACACACACACACGCGCGCGCGCGCACACACACACACACACACACACACACTACCCGGATTCAGTTTTTCCCATTTTATTTATTTCCGTCCTCTTTCATATCACCCATAATTAACACACAGTAACAGATTACAAAAAAAAAAAAAAAAAAAAAAAAAAAAAAAAACAGTTATCGCAGTAACAAGCTCCAGTAACATCTCCATATT